>PVKB01001243.1:258990-457972 GCA_004027205.1 Ctenodactylus gundi | reverse complement strand
TTTTTTTAATTTTAACTTTCAATAAAAATACATATTTCAATAAAAAGTCAGCAGTAACAGCAGTTATCACATATAAAGAGTGCAAAAGACTTCAAAGTTTTTAGTTTTCAAGTCCCAGGTCACAAACACCTTGGTCTGATTTCCTCCTCTGTGGAATTTCAACAGCTGGTTTAGTTTAGTTCACTTAATTATCTCTCTGGGGCTGGTTCTTTCCTGCCCTTCCCTCAAATCTAGAACTCTCGATTTGTGGCTCATAATATTTAAGTCATGTACAAAAGCAGCTGAAAATTACATACATTCACTCAGCATTAGGGACAAAAAAGACTTCTAAGAAATGTAGTGAATGCTAGTATTCACTGCTAAAATGATACTCAAGTATAAAAATGTGCAATCTGTGCCTCTTTTAAAAATAGAAACTTTAATGTTTCAAAGAAAAGTCTCCCCCTGAACTACATCCTTACCAAACACAACAGGCACAAGAAGCTCAAAGTCCTGCTGTTTCATTAGAGACAACAGGATACTTTCATACCACACCACCAAATACAAGAAAATGGTGCAGCTTTCTGCACAGCATGTCCCAGACACACTCCTCAACCCAGACGTGGGAGACGGACATACCTCCCTTCTGAACAGGATCCCCAGGGCCTCCGTAAAGGTCACTGAACATGTCTCTTAAATGCTGGATTTCAGCTCTTGCTCATTCTGCCCTGGGGATTCATCCTCTTTAAATTCTGTATTACAGTCTGGGGAAATACTCTGACTTTTTATGGTACTGAAAGCACCTGAGTCCAATCTTCTCTTCTTCAATTGGCGCAAGTGGGACTTGGATTTTATATGTGCTGAGAAGAAATACAAAAGAACTCATTAGAATTTTCTAGAATTAAACCTAAAAGCAATTAAATTTAACTCTTATGATCCTTTTTTTTTTCTTCCTTTTTTTTTGATATAGAGTCTTACTCTATAATCTAGGCTGGTCCTGAACTCACAGCAATCCTCCTGCCTCAGCCTCCTGAGAGCTAGGATTATAGACATGCACTACCATGCCTAGCTTACACGGTGCTGGGAAATTGAACTCAGGGTCTTGTACTTTCTAGGCAAGTGCTTTAACCACTGAGCTAGTCCCCCCACCCTATAATCTTTTTCTTTAACAATAATAATAGGATTGACATATGACTTGGTATAGCTACTTAGCTTTTTCTTCTTCTTCTTCTTCTGGTACTAGGGATTTAACCTAGCTTTCACACTAAGCTACATCCCTAGCCTTATTTTATTTTTATTTTTTATTTTGAGATAAGTCCTTGCTAAATAACTAAGCTGTCCAGGCTGGGCTCAAATTTGCCATCTTCTTGCCACAGCCTCCTAGATGCTGAGATTACATGCACATGCCACCACACTTGGCTAGCTGCTTAACAATTTTTTTCTTTTCCTTTTTTCTTTTTTTGAGACAAGGTCTCGCTCTGTAGCCCAGGCTGGTCCTGAACTCACTGGGATATCCCAAGCTGGCCTTGGACTCAGAACAATCTGCCTGCCTCAGCCTCCCAGGAGCTGGGATCACAGGTGTGCTATGCCACCAAACCCAGCTTACATGGTGCTGAGGAATTGAACTCAAGGCCTTGCACTTGGAATGCAAGCACTTTAACTGCTGTGCCATTCCTCCAGCCCACCTTTTTAATGAAAGAATAAATTCTATGGCCAGCTAGTTAGCAAGCTGCAGACAGGTATCATACATCAAGTGCTCCCTACTAAATGCATCACTAATCCTCACAATCGTCTTCCAGGATAGTCTGTTGTGCTCATTTTATATGGAAGGAAACTGAAGTTTTAGAGCGGTCTTATATTTTCTCCAAGGTCATATAGCAGGTACACTTTCTCCTTAGATCTACAGCTCTAAAAGAGATCATACTTTCCAGAATGTGGTCTCTATGGTATCAGACTTCTTATTTACAGATGCATTTTGACTCCCAAGGCTACAATGTTAAAAATTCAAATCTTTGCCTGTGCTCCACAGTGTAGCACCAAGCCCTCCAGATGGGAGCCTAGAACTGATGCTCTCATTCCTGCCCTGCTCTCATCAGCTGCTTCTGGTCTGACATCCCTAGGCCTGGGTCAGACAAGCCATTTGAAGGACTGACCCACAAGGCTCCCATTCTGCCAGGATACAATGCGTGCAGGGTGCACTCTCTAGCTGTCTCTTTGAGCGTCCAGCAGGAAAGCTGGCAGTCACTATTAAACGATACCATTTACTGACCTCTAACCCCCAACAGAGTTCTCACGTTCTGACATCCTTACATGGGCCCATTTTTGCTATCCTATTCTTCTAGGAAATCTCATCTGGGAACACCAGGAGAAAGAAGTTACTGGATACCATTTTATACATATTAAAACCATTATTTTTAAGGGTTTAGAAGCAAGTATAAGAAAAAGGTTAGAAGTCAAAGACTAGTTTACTGGGGGAGAAAAGTCAGCTTTGTTTTCAAGCTGGAGCCTAAGGCAAAAACTGGGCCCTGGGCTGACTCTCCATGGCAGCGGGAGATGGGGGCAAGGACCTGACAGATGGCACTACAGAAGGGCGCACACAGCTAAGCTCACAAAGGCTCACAAATGCTGTTTCTCTAAGGCTCTCTCTGAAGGACATTCGACAAATCGAACCACTAAGTTTCCTTTACGAAACAATCAGATACTCTTTCTCTTCCCCTTTCATCATTATAAACCAACGACAATCGAGGCTTCTTCTGCCGGTTGGGCAATCACAGCCGTCCCCAGACTGACAATGGAGTTCATTTTGCCGGAGTTACCAGTTCATAGACCTGATCATTCTATTGGTTGATGTGGGGAGAAAAACTGACTTCTCTGAGAAGCCCTGCAAAGCAGTACCCTGAACAGAAGGGTTCCAGCCACAGGGTGAACTACAAGGCCCACTGTGCCTAAAAAGGAGCTAGTCTTAGTCATTTAAGTTTGAGGGCTTGAAGATGAAGTCCTCTGAGCTCTGACAGGATGACTACAGAAATCTCACAGAGGAGTACAGTGGGAAGGCAAGGCAGCTGTGGCTCCAAAGCAAACATACAGCGACTTAGGGCAGGTGGCTCGGGGGTGTGGGTACTACTCCCTTTTTACATCTGACAGGTTGTGTCTCACAGTTTCCCTTCTTCTTTCATCACAGTATGAGCCACTACTCTCTTTATAGCAAATTATCTTGAGAAATACTGAAAAAAAAAACTGTTTCTGAAAACTGTGCTCTGGAGGAGTAGCTGCACATCCTGCTCCCTCTGAGCTATGCGCCAAGCCTATCTCAGGGAGTGTCGCCTTGGTTCACTTACAATCCTATCTCCTTCCCACTGAGCTCTAAACATCAGCGTCTGAGAAATTCCTTTCCAGCTGGATTATGAAGTCGAAGAAGCTCTAGAAAGTTAACTGCAGAACCCTCAGAATAAGACAGGCCTCCCAGCTGGAGCTGGAGGGCATATGGTCATCCCTTGCCTTTCAAAATACAGAGGCAACTCAGCAGTTAGGGTATGCCTCCAAGGAAGCTGAGTACAGGCTTTCAGGAATCTGGCTGTCCCTTCATTCGCAAGCAGACTCCAGTTTTCAACCTACCAAAAACCTTATATTTTACCAAGTCAGTGTGACCCTCACTCACCCTTACAGATTTCTCCATGTACTTACCACACCTACCTGCCCATTCACGGTCCCCAATGATGATTCGATCACAGACATCACACTTATGGTAACTTCGCCTGTTTTCAGTTTCACCATGTGACATCTTTATTGGAGTGGCTGTAGGCTTGTGGCCCTGAAAGAACAAAGTGGAGCACAAGCGTATTCTATTCAGAAATTTGGATATAATTCTCTGATATTAAGGTAGTGGGATTTTCCCAAGATTTTTCTTTGACATTCCAGGGAGCGGGTGGGCTGTGAACAGATTTTAACAACAACCTTTCTAAATGCTAAAGGAGAAACACAGCCTCCAGGGATATAAAAGCAGCCAGCCCTTCTGCTTATTTCATGGAAAAGAAGGCCTGGTTCCCTGCCACAGCAACGCAAGTAACAGCAAAAGAAAGTGCTCTGGAAACCAAACAACAGACAGTACCATAATTAATAATCACCTGGATGAAACTGTGCACAATCTCAAGCGCAGGCTCCAGAACACACTCTTTCCACTTCGAGACATCAGACACTTCTAAGCCATACACTGGGGGGACACAGGGACCAGGTCCTAATGATGACAAAGAAATGTTCCAAGAGATCAGCCTCTAAGACCCAATCTATTCTTCTCACAGAACCCAAACTCTCAAGGGAAACATAAACCAAAGGAACAACATTCTGACCATACTATTTGTTCTACCATAAACCCGAACCACAGTCCAAAAAATACCTAGCAAGATGACATCTGAAGCCAATAAACCTGGCCAGACAAGCAGAGATGCCAGTGCAGAATCTTTCAAATGTGTCAGAAAACCAAAATGGAGTAACAGCTCTCGCCAACATTATGCAAGCTGCAACATAAAGACAGCACATCTTAGGAAGGAGACTAGCAGCTTTAAGTAAGCGCCTGTTCTAAGTTCCGTGTCATCTTACAGTCACAGCATTCTGTGGCAAGAGAGTTCACTGCTGTCTTTAGGAGTAAACATTAGTCTAGGGTTTGCATACATCCCTTCAGCACCAGAGTTTTCCTGGAACTCCTTGACAGCAGGCTGACATCCACGCCCTGGGAACAAAAGTACCAGCCAGAGAGCTGCTGCATCTGAGAACTAAAACACACAGTCGTAAAAACAAAATTTTTTTAAAAGAACTGACTTAGCTGAACTCCTTCCTTTAAAAGCCAGATCTAGAGGAATATTCAAGAACTATCCTCTGGTGAATATCTATGAATGGGAGTCAGACTGGAGCTAGCACAGAGTACAGCTATAGGCTAACCATGTTGCAAGAGTTCAGAATGCTGATAGCTTTCTCAGTCTGCAGACAGTAAACAGGTAAGTCAGTTGCCTAAAGGCAAAGAGCATCAAAGGCATCAGGATGCCAACGGCCGGCAGGTGCTGGCCTTTAGACTGTGCCAACCACAAGTAAGATTCTTCATGAACTGGACTGGGCTACACCTGCCAGCACATAGAAAGGTGAGACTGGGAGGGCGCCGGCAGCACCCATAGCACACCTGGCCTTAGCTAAGCTCTGCACCTGTTTCCAGGCCACTCTACATTTTCCTTTCTCCTCTAAGTCCTTTGTTGGACTTCTGTGCCCTGTCTAAGCACCTTTCAACAAGTTCTCGGCTCCCAGCTGCTATTTCTGGCTTGGGTCCAAGGCCAAGCTGGGGTGGGGAAGTCCCTCTGGCTTCTTGCCAGAGCCATATCCCAGCAGACAGCCTTGGCCAATCATATGCAGCTCCTGACTTACAGGCAGCTGTGCCTTTCACTCTAGCACCAGAACTATGTGCCAGCACACATGAATGAGGAACAGGCATATGACACACTGTGCCACCAACTCCTCCCCCCACCCCAGAAACGGGGGAGTTATTCTGATTTTGCCACAAGAGGAAGTTCCATATTATTATTTTTTAAAATCCTTTTGTTACAGACTTACTTTCAGACTTTGGAAGAGAGGCTGGCAATCAAAATTTGTAAGATGGGACATCAACTTCATCTGACACTAAGACCTGCCCCCCTCATCAATTAGGACACACAAGGAAAGAAGGGTAAGCCAAAGAATGTGATGACTGGTCAACAACAGGGGTCAAGGTATATGTGCTCAGAGCCTTACAGAGCAGGGTGGGAACATCCTGCTCGCCTCACCTACAACTGAAAGCAGAAGTCTTCTAGCAAGAGGCAAATGTGGGAAGAGTCTGAAGCATATTTAGAAAGTGTCCATACAACAAAACTGGAGCTTTACTCACACCTAGACTAATTTCCTTTTAGCTCATAAGCACACAGCTTCTTCCTCTGTACTTTTTTTTTTTCTTAACTCTATCCAAGGTTAACATTACCTAAAGGTATAAGCTAAACAAACTAAGGAGAAGCACACACTTGGGAGTTGGCCGTAAGTGACGACTAGCTGGGGGTCACAGGGCAAGTTATTTACCTTCCTTCGCCCTTCATTTTCTTATCTGTAAAAAGAAAAAATCCCCGCACCTTAAAGGCTCAATGATACATGTACAGCACCAAACTCAGTACCAAAGACACTTAGTACAGAGTCAACAAATAAGAATTTCTTCTTTTTCCTTTAAAAAATTCCATTCAACTGAAGTTTCAACTGAAGTCATTAAAGTGCCATGTACTTGATCACAAGATGACACTGGGAGAAGGTTTTGTCTTCTTAATATTAATCATATGGCTAAAGAACCATCTTAATTAGAAAAACTCTGTTATGGTTTGGATCTGGAGTGTCCCCCAGAGCCTCATGTATTTGGATGTTGTAGAACAGCTATGCAACCATGTGCTGTTAAGGGGTGGAGCCTGGTCAGGAGGGGCAGATTACAAGCACGTGGTGGATTAGGGGATATACTATATTACGGGCAAGTGGCACATTACTGGGCATGTGACCTGGAAGTAGCAGACCACTGGGACTTAAGATGGAAGAGGCAGAACACTGAGGCTTAACCTGGAAGGGGTGGATCCCTGGTACAGGACCTGGAAGGACATGTGCTGGCTCCAGCCTCCTCACTCACTTGGCCTCCTGTCTGCTATGCTGTGGGCAGCATTTCTCCATCTGTGCCTCCATCATTTGCTCCCACCTCTGCCAGCTGCCCATGAATGGACTGAGACCTGAAACTCTGAAATAAATCTTTCCTTCCTTACGTTGTGGATGTCATATTCTGTCACAGCAATGAACAAATAAACACCCTGTAGAATTTTGATTATTTCTTTATGATACAGAAGATTAAGCCCAGGATCTTCAAATTGAGTTACATCCCCTAGTCTTTTTCAATTTTTTTCCCAAGGGCTGAGGGTGCAGCTCAGTGGTTAGAGTGCGTGCAAGCAAGCACAGGCCCTGGGTTTGACTCTCCAGCATCACATAAGCCAGGAGTGGTGGTGCATGCCTATAATCCCAGAGCATGGGAGTCTGAGGCAGGAGAATCACTCTGAGTTTGAGGCCAGCCTGGGCTCCATAACAAGGTCAGGACCAGCCTGGACTACTAAGTCACTAAATTGTGTAGGCTGAGCTTGAATTTATAATCATCCTGCTTCAGCCTCCCAGAGTACTGGGTTTTTACACCTGTGCCACCAAGCAGACTTATACGAAACTGAAGCTAAAAGCAGCCTTGAATATCAGCTCTTTTAGATGTTGCTGTTTTGCTCTTACCTGTTTGCAGCCGGTACCATGCCTTCAAGGCATAAGGAAGACTCCTCAATGGAAACTTATTTTTTTTCTGAGACTTCACAAAAAAAAAAAAAATAACCCTGAATAATCAATTACTCAACAAACCCTCCTCAGGGTTAGGTCTCAACCTTACAGCAGACATCAAAATCCTGGTCTAGAAACTGAAGTTCATTTTCTGGATGAGCAGAGGCCATCCACATTCTATCAAAAGTGTATCTAAGGGATAAGGATAATCGTAAGACTTACTGCTCAAAAAGCGGTTTTTAACCCATCGGTTTTGCTTGCGGGCATATCTCTTTGTTACTTGTTTCAGAGCCTCAATACCTGAAAGATACGGCAAATAAAACAGAGGTACAGCTAGGTGGGCACTTCCTTCTCAGCCAAGATGTGAGCCCTCCCAGCCCAGCAGAAGAGAAATCAACACAATGTTAGATGTGGTGGATGACAATCTCAATTCTGAACTCAGGCTATTTGGGGCTCTTTTAGCTTCGGCTCTTGCTCAGACCATACCAGTAGGGTACTCTGTCATCGAAGGATGACCAAGGCTAGGTTAGATGGAGGAATTCACACCTTTTTTTAGAAGCTGGTTACTCGTCTCTGGTGTGCATGTTCCCTCAGTGATCAGGTACTCATGAAATTCCTTGAAGCCAATTGACTGGAAGATTCCATGTTGATAGTCCTGGCTGAAACAGGAGAGCATCAGCAGGTGAGCAATCGCCACTGAAGCCAGCAGGGCTGTGGAGATGATCTAGGTGAGCGAGTTATTCCATAGATGAGGAAACTGGGACCCTGAACAATTTTTGACAGAATCTCCCCTCCCTTACCCAATAGCTCCCAGTTACTTCCTTAAAAGAAACTCCAGGGAATGTCTGAAAGATCAGAAAATTACAATTGTGACAAGTACACTAACCCTCCTTCCAATAGTCTTCCAAATGCCAAGGACAAAGGTTAACAAGTCAATACCCTAAAGGCCAGTACTATTCATGTTTTATGGCCTTTCACCCATAGGCAAGGGATGAAGGAGAGAGAGATGCAAATCCTCACCTAGTCTCTGAAGAGTTCTTCTGGTTATAGCGTCTGTGAAAATCTCTTAGCTCGTCCAAGAGGCCAGCAGCAAGCATGTCATCCACTCTCTTATCCAAGCGTTCATCTAGAACTTGAAGTAAATTAGCCCATGAACCAGCAGCAACATATTACAAGTGGCTACTATGCATTTACATGGTGAATAAACAGGCTGTCACAAAGAGAATCTGTCCAAATGGAAGACAGGACTCAGATTTCAAAGGCTATATAATAATTCTTCTTAGATTTATTCAAACTTCAGATTCTATAACCCCAAATAAAAACAGCCAGAATGAAGCACATCCTTCTCATTACATAAACTCAAAGCATAAAATTATAGCTGGTATTAAGGATAAATATTTTATCCACACACTGAATGTATACTCATTGTTTTTCAGAGGTGGCTGGGGTCTCCAATTTACCTTTCTTAATTGTCATTACATGTGTTATTCTAACTTTGTGTTATTTTTTAAAAGCCTCCAGACACCACTGTGGACAGAATTGAGGAATTTCAACCCAGCCATCCTGAATCACCAGCTGAATAAAGGCGCACAGCAAGAAGCTGTAATTGTTTAGAACTGGCAACCAAACAGATTTATTATTAATCAAATAATGTTATTTTATGCTGCTTTGTAATGTGAATTTTTATTTATAAAAATTTAACTACTGAAAATTTTTCTTTTTTTGTAAGACTAATAACTGAAAACAACAAACTTTCACCAATCAAATTATGCCCTTTTACATCTCCATCATGACTACTTCTTGGCTTGCAACGACAGCTACCTTTTACCCTTTCCTTTTTCCCTACTGGAGGTTGAACCCAGATGCTTCCCTCTAAGCTACAATCTGAGCAGCTTTTTGGTTTTTATTTTGAGAAAGGATATCATTAAGTTGCCCATGCTCAACTTGAACTTGCAATCCTTCTGCCTCAGTCTCCAAGACTTCTGGGATTATGGGCATGTGGTACCAAACTCAGTCACATTTTACCTTTTTTTGAGTCAGGGTCTCAGATGTGGCCCAGTTTGGCCTGGAACTCATGATCCTCCAGCATTAGCTTCCCAAGTACTGGGATTATAGGCATGAGATGCCACTCCCGGCTAGTAACCTTTTTTCTTATCTTTCTAAAACATACATTTCCTGAGGACTCATCACACATATCAAGCACATTCTGAGCATTTTATACTTATTTTATTTACTTATTCATTGGATCCAGGGCCGTGTACATGCCAGGGAAGTGCTCCACCACTGAGCTCTACCCACTAGCCCCACAACTTTGTATTAATTCACCTGCCTGATCCTCTATGGCACTATGAGTTCTGTACTATAATTATCACCTCTATTGGATAGGAGAGTTGGCACACAGAAAGGCAAACTAACTTGTCTTAAAAACTCACACAGTACCAGGCATGGTGGTGCTTGCCTACAATTCTAGCACTCTGAGAGGCTGAGGGAGGAGGTTTGCCAAGTTCAAGCCTAGCCTGGGCAACTCTGTCTCAAAATAAAAAATAAATGGGTTGGGGATATAGTTCAGTGCAAAAGCCCTGGATTCAATCCCCAGTTAACAGGACACGGTGGGTGTGGGGGTACAGATACTACACAAATGCATAGCTACAAGATATGAAACACAAACTGAAAAGAGACAATGTGCCCAGAGCCTAGACTATTAATCACTATACTACATTGCTAGTTCACAAAATAATTGCACCCATGTCCTGGCTCATACGTTATTTTCCAAATTGTCCGCTAACTCCTTCCACAGAGAGCTCACAGCACTCTGAATATATCTTTGGTCCAGCACTTGCCACATGAGGTATCCTTTTCCTGGTCTCATCCCATTAGGTCAGCATATCCTTGAGAACAGGCCATCTCTTACGCATCTCTAAACCTTAAGCACTACACAGAGTATTTGGCACTTCATTAAATGCTTACCGAATTGTTGCTGAATAAATAACTTACTGCTGTCACCAGGCATTGTTAAGACTTCAGCAACAAAAACACCACTAATCATTGTACCCCCTTCTCAGGCCTATTACTTCTAGAATAATCAGTGATCCGGCCTCCAGCCAAACCTGAGGTCAGGATGCGTGCACAGGACACTTTTCTTCTCTTTCTCTTTAGGACCTTCCCTGGATGGCTATCTAGCTCCTATCCCACCCTACCCTTCCTCCCTTTCCAGACACATACCCTGGAGACAGGCATTGCATCTAAGTCAATGCATAGTAATAAAACTTAGTAGCTAACAATACGTTAGTACTTATTATGAACTGCTCACAGTTCTAAGCATTTAATATATAGTAACTTATTATTCTAAGTTCGACCTCAGATAACCTCTAGGATATGAAAGGGCTTTTACCTGCCTGGTCAGCATGAAGCCAGAGAATGCAAGGGTTAGGGAACTTCAGAGGGCCTCCAAGGGGACCACCACCTTCCTCTGAATGTTGACGATGAAGAAATTCACTATGAGATATTCCCGTTTCTTCAAATACTTGTAAGCTCCTAAGTTGTTTAAAAGAGGATGATGAACCCACAAAAATCATTAGGAAATATTCATTCTCAAGTAAGACAAGGAGAAAAACTGTACATTATTTTAAAAAAATCTTATTTTCATTTTCACTGCATGAGTCCCCGAAAACAGGAAGGTATAATGTTCCTCTAAACCTACAGCTACTCAGAATCCTAAAGAAAACTCTGGGTAAAGATGGGCATGGTGGCACATGCTTATAATCCCAGCACTCAGGAGACTGATGCAGGAGGATTGCTGTGAGTTCAAGGCCAGCCCTGGCCTCATTGTGAGTCCACAACCAGCCTAAACTAGAGAGCAAGATCTTATCTCAAAAGGAGGGGGAGGGGGAGTAAAAGAAAACCCTGGATAAAGTGTAAAAAAATTATTTTTCTATGAAGAATCCTGATATTCATCAAATAAGTTCAGAAACAACAGGTTTCTTCTACATAAATAAAATGGAACTCACATACTCGCTTCCAAGTGAGCAGTAAAAGAGCTTGTTCAGGACACTTCGTACAAGCCTACAAGTCTGGTCTAGCTGGAATGTCTTTCCCACAGTAAAAACTATGTTGTACATCCAGCCCATCAACTTTCTTTTTAAATACGACTAAAATTAATGAATGTTCCTGGCTAATCCAATACTCTACCGGAATAAAGATCACTGAGAAAAAAAAAAAAAAAAAGCCTCTCAAATTCTTACTCTCCTCCCCCAAACACACCCTGCACTGAGAATTGAACCAAGGGCCTTTTTATTGAGCTACATTCCCAGAACTTTTCTCTTTTCTTTACTTTTTTACTTTTTTTTTTTTTGGTTGTTGTTTTTGAGACAGTGTCTTGCTAAACTGTCCATGCTGGGCTCAAACTTGCAATGCTCCTGCCTCTGCTTCCCAGAGTGCTGGGATTATAGGCTTGTACTACCAACACCTGTCTTTGCATACTATTCTCATGCTATCATTCACTTCAGTGTGTATTTATTATATAATAAGCAGTAGGTAACTAAACTCTCTAGTCTACACTCTATGACTCTGTGTGCTTACAACTTATCAGCCTGAAAATGATCTTTCTTTTCCTGTCCAAATTGTACTAACTGAAACCCTAATAAAACTACAGAACTCTTTGTCTTTCAGTATCAATGTTCACTCAAAGGGATTCTCAGAAGAAAAAAATGTAACAAGTATCTCACTTATCTAGATGGTAGAATATAGGATCACCCCAAAGAAAGATGAAAAAGTCCTCCAATTATCTCAGGGATTCTACAGTTCTTGCTTAAAACCTAATGGCTTTTTCTAAGGCACAATTTTCAAGATAATAGATAAGGTGAGGTGAAAAAATCAAAGAAGAGAATAACAGGCTCTAGAATCGTCATAAAAGAATGTAAAAATGAATGATCCTAGTAAATGCTCTTGAGGTTTAAAAAACGGACTGGTTTCAGGCTAAGGGCATAGCTCAGCAGTTCAAGCACTTCCCTAGCAAGCACGAGATCCTAAATTTGATTCCCCAGCAACACATAAACCAGGTATGGTAGCACACACCTGTAATCCCAGCACTTGGAGGGGTGAGGCAGGATGATTGCCATCTCTTTGAGGCCAGCCTTGGCTCCATAGTGAGTTCAGGACTAGCTGGCACTACAGAGTGAAACTCTCTCAGAAAAATAAACAAACTAAAATAAAATGTTTGAATACTACAAAATATAAACAATGCAGAAAATGTATTTTACCAGAGTGATGTTGCCTTCAAATAGATGGGAAAAAATGAGAGCATGTGCCCCTCTAAAGGACAACCTTACCCCAGAAGATGCTATTCTGCAGTGTGAAACCTCATTAGAAGGGAGGCAGGATACAATTAGGCAAAAAAATTCTGAAAAGGCTCCTGGGCAGCAAAACAATGAAAACAGGATCAAGAAACTTCTCCATGGTTGTGGGTGTAGCTCAGCATTTAAAGCACTTGCCTAGCAAGTACAAGATGCTGGGTTTAATTCCCGAACCCCACATAAAGCTGGGAGTGGTGGCACATGCCTGTAATCCAAGCACTTGTGAGACTGAGGCAGGAGGATTGCCTGGAGTTCGAGGCCAGCCTGAACTACATAGTGAGTTCAGGACCAGCCTTGATTTCAGGGCAAGAACCTGTCTCAAAAAGAAAGAAAAGAAAAGAAAAGAAGAAAGGAAGAAAGAAAGAAAAAAGCCTCTCCAGAAAAAAATCATTTGAGAGGAATACTTCATAATCCCTAACAATAACAGATGTTACTGTAGTATTTAATCTGTTTAATCACCTACAGTAAGACATTCACTAGATGTTTTACTCTACCAGATGTAGTAACCATTCCCAACACTGCAGAAAAATAAAGCTAACACATGAGGCTGCAGGCCCAAAACAATCTATGAAAACAGGGCCTTATGAATCCACTCAACTCCTCTCCCCCCTACTGAGAAAGTGTCCCTGTACAAAGGTAAAGCTGATGCACGAGACAGTTTGAAAAATCCACCTCTCACTGGGAAAGCTGCTGGGGCAAAACTCAGCATTGTGCAATCAATTATGAAACCCAAATCACAATGTAAACGAACTGCGTGCCAGAAAAAATTTATATGAAAACTGTTATACAAGCAAAGATCAAATAGAAAATGAAACAAGATTACATAGGCCCCAGGAAAAACAACATTGTACTATGCATTTAAAATGTAACAACAAAGTCGGGTGAAACTGTTTATTGAAGGAGTTGTACTAAGGCAGCCACTCAGGGCCTCACAGCCTGTTGAGCGCCAACAAACACAACAACCTCCACTAACTGCCTTTACTAAGCCTATCATGCAGGCAGAATGGACATCTCATTGCTTCCTAACTCCAGAGGCGACAGTAGGCCCAGGCTCTCCTCTTACCTGGCCACTTTACGCTTGTCATGTGGGTGCAGCTTGGCGGCCATTTCTGGGTCCACCTGGCGTAGGCGGTTGTAGAGCACAAGGCCATCTTCCTTTTCAAGCTCCACTTTCCAGTCAACCACTTTTTCAGTGCCCATCTCCTGTGGCTAGTAAGTGAAAATTCAGAGTAAATTAATTCAATGACTCAATACACACTGAGACAATTTATGTGCCAGTATTTTAGTAAGCATCAGGAATATAGAGATGAATCCAAGATCTTGCCATAGACAAAGAGATCACAAACCAAAAATCCCTCTGTGCTGCGGTTAAGCGCAGGAGGCCACAGCAAACACAGCAGAAGGAAGGCTTATTGCAAGGAGAAGCACTCTGCTACTCGGGCCTCCTCATCCTCAGGTACAGCCCTATCACATCTATGTTAACAGTCAGGGATCAAGTCTTCTTGGCAAGCATGACCCAAGAGAGGACCAAAACAGCCAGCACCATCAATCTGCAAAGTCTTGCCCTAGGAGGACCATCTCCGTAACAAACGTCAGTGACGGGACACTGCTCTGACATACATATTGCGCTGTCAGACAGGAAATGCTGAATCAGACTGATATGCTGTTAACTCACAGGGAGATGCTAATTAATCCACACAGGAGCATTTTTCCCACACACAGCCCCTGCCCTCAAGCTAGCCTGGAGGAGTACACTTCACATATGGAGGTAGCATTTGCTTCAGAATATTAAGTAGGAAAATTGCAGTTGCTGTGTATAAGCAGTAGGAAAGAGTCAACTTTCCTCTGACTAAAATTAGCTGGCATGGGAGAAGAACTCATTTCCTCAGTGAGTTAAAAAGTAAAGGAAACATACCTTGGTATTGACAAGAACTTTCCAGAGCAGAGACTCAATGTAATAATTGGTTCCTCCCACGACAATAGGAATTTTGTCTCGAGCAAATATATCTTCAATGTGACTATTAAGAAAAACATCACGATATTTAATAGCAAGAAAAGAGTCCTGCCTCAGGAAGGAAAGTATTAGCGAGAAGCCATTTATTCGTCTGGAGAGCAAAGAAGAAAGGATAGGATGCAAAATGAATTGATAACAGCCTTGAATATTTCCCCTACGTTCACAGAATTACTTCCCACTAGTTCTGGGAGGACTTATATAAACCAGAAACAAATGCAAGATGGTAACTCCTTACAGTTCTAGAGCTTTCTAGGTCATGCTACTAAAACTCAAAGTTTTATTGGTATTTCCGATCAGCTTAACAGCACAAGCCCAAGAACTACCACAGAACCAAGTCTCAGCTGCTAAGGAAGCCACCAAGGTAACACTCAGTGTATGTCTTTGCCTTCTAAGATAAAACAAAACATAAGCTATTTCTCTAAGCCACCGTTGTGGACTCAGTAAGTCTCTATAATTGGCAGCAGTGCACATCTTAGCCACTTGACTCTCACCAGATAAATGAAAAGCACAAGTAGACTTCCACTTCCAGAGTGTAAATCTTCAGCAAGTTACTCACTTATTTGAGCCGTAATTTTCTCTCCCTATGAGGTTTTTTTTTTGTTTTTTTTTTTTTTGAGACAGGGTCTCACTCTGTAGCCTAGGCTGGCCTTCGACTCATGAGTGCGTGTGCCACTACACCAAGTTTTATGCAGTGCTAGGGAACTAAACTCGGGACCTTGTGCTTCCATGGCAAGCACTTTAACTGCTGCACCATTCTTCCAGCCCCTACCCAAGAGTTCTTATGAACAATTATGTAAGAATGCATATAAAGCCTCTACTACAATGCCTGCAAAAAAGAAAGTACTCAATTTACTTATACTTCAACCCCTATAGCTTTTATATCCCTGCTGCTTTAAATCTTTGAATTCGGGGCTGGAGGAATGGCTCAGCGGTTCACTATGTACCTGAGTTCAATTCCCCAGGACCACATAAACCGGGCGTGGTGCCGTACATCTGTAATCCCTGCACTGTGTAATCTCAGCACTGGGAAGGCTGAGACAGAAGGACTGCTGTGAGTCCAAGGGCCCCCTGGACGCCACAGTGAGTTTAGGACTGTCCTGGGCTACAGAGCAAGATCCTGTCTCAAAAATAAATAAACAAATTTTTGAATTAGTTTGTTGTTTGGATTTTTTTTTTTTTTGAGACAGGGTCTCACTGAGTCACTAAATTGCCCAGCCTGGGCTTGATTTTGTAATCCTCTTGCTGTAGCCTTCCAAAGTGCTGGGATTTCAAGTATACACCACAACATCAGGCTTAATTTCTTTTCTTTACAACAATCTCTGTTGAACACACAATTATTTAATTTTTTTTGAGACAGGGGCTCACTCTGTAGTCTAGGCTGGTCCTCAACTCACTATGCAGCCCAGGCTGGTTTTGAACACATGGCAACCCTGCCTCAACCTCCCAAGTGCTGGGCTTACAGGTGTTGTAATCTTAAAAAAAAAAAAAAAAAAGTTATTACAAACTTACTACTAAAAAAGAAAAGAAAAGAAAAAGGAACCTGAAATTTATAAAGCAATACATCTCAAACAATACACATTCAACTGCAGCAGTGGGAGAAGACTGAATTTAGTTGATTTTCTGTGGGTATTGGTTGCTCACTCATCTGTGATGAAAGCTGCACATTTTTCCAGAGGCACTGAGAAGCTACTGGAGGTTCAGTTTTCATGTCAGCAGTCTGATGCCAAGCAGGGGTCAGGGAATCTCCACATGATCCTGAGATCTAAGTGGGATGTCACTTTGAAGGATGCTCAATCATTAATCTGACAAACACTGACACGCAGGAAGCTTATGTGGTCAGTGATAGCAGCATGTTTGTCTCCAAGAGATATTTCTTTTTCTTTTCTTTTTTTTCTTTTTTTCTTTCTTTTTTTTTTTTGAGACAAGTCTCACATTGTAGTCCAGGCTGGTCCTGAGTTCACTGTGTAGTCCAGGCTGGCCTCAAACTCACAGCAATCTTCCCATCTCAGCTGGGAGCCTCCTGGGTACTGGGATTACAAGTGTGTACCACCATATCCAGCTTATGCGGTGATGGGGAATCAACCTAGGGCCGTTAGCTTGCAAGGCAAGCATTTAACCACTGAGCTATTCCTCCAGAATCTCTCCAGAATCTCATTTTGAAGACATGTGATATCACCCTCTTACTGAAAGTGTTGGCTCCCATGTTGAAGCTTTCTAGGGACCACAGTGGATTTGACTTGCTTCAAAGCTTCTTTTATTTTCCCAAGAATTTCATGAAGCCTTCTCCCCAAGGGAACCTACACTGGAATTTCTAGGAAGAAATAGTTTCTTAACACAATGTTCCCAAATGGAGCAGCATACTGTACGGGACACTTGGATTCTGGCTGCTGGTACTTGCATTCTTGGACAGCCAGATCAGATGCTGGAGATTTTGACGAGTGAGCTCAGCCCAACAGCTATGGAACAGGTCCACATGAAAGACAGTGTTACTGCAAAGAACATCACTCCTGAGAGGTGAATTCGTGATCTGATACCAGGTTCTGTCATTGATACCATGCTGTTCAATCCTTGAGAGTACTCAACAGATGCAATGAAATCACGTGGGATTTACTGGTTTATTTCACATCACTCCAGAACCAGAGTTTCCTTATGTTAGCTTTGAAACAAACTGAAGACAGACAGCCTGCAATGACCTGATAGGAAAGCTGTGGATGTCTTCAAGCCAGGAAAATCCGTGACTATCTTTTTTGTTAACCAGAGCTCTAGCATCGCACAGCTCCCTGTTCCCCCCAGAAGACTGACAGTTCAAACATATTGATTGTCAGATCGCTATGTTCAATGATTACAATTTTGTTTTCACCAGTTTTATTAAGAATCTGTAAGAGCAGCTGAGTTGATGGAGAAAAATATGAAGGAAAAAACGCAAACAGAAGACCAGAGCTACAAGGTGGTAGCCAATTTGTGGGCGTTGCAATCCAGGGCCATGCTCACCACCTTGTAGCTGCAGGAACCACTAGATGTAATGATAGGATAGACATTTCAAAGTATATGCACTGTTATCTCCAGGAGTTAGGCACCTTGCACAAATGCTCTAGTCTGTGTTTAGGTACTGTTGTGGTTTGGATCTGGATTGTCCCCCAAAAGCCTTATGTTCCTATACATACTGTATAATGTTGGGAGGTGGGGCCTGGCTAGAAGGGGCAAATGCTTGGGGCTTGACCTGAAGGGGTGTGTGCTGGTGCGCCCTTCCTCCCAGACTTGTCTCTGTTTACCATGCTATAAGGATCTCTGTCTCCAGAGCACAAACTCTAGTTCTGGCTCTAGCTGCAGCCCCACCACGTGATTCCACCATTTTCCAGCCACCCACCGATGAATGGACTGAGACCTTCTGAAACTGTAAGCTAAAATAAATCTTTCCTCCCTAAAATTATGGATGTTGGGTACTGTGTCACAGCTACAAAAAAGTAACTAAGACAGGTATTCAATGCTAATCTTGTTATGAAATTAAAGTGCACGTAAAAACAAAATGATTCTATGGAACTTTACCTTTGTGACAATAACTCAATTCAGCTTATACACGTAATGTCCTATCTCGGCAGGCATCCTCCAAAATTCCCCAGAGGCTCCTGTCCTGCTTAGGTACTGTTCTCAGCCTTCTCATCTGGGACTGTTCCATTCATTATACTGCTGCCACAACTATATAAGCAGTCATACCTCCACTTTCTAGAATATTCTCTACTAACAGGATTGTGATTTCCACTTCATGGAAATGTTTTGGGATTTTTTTTGCAACAGAAAAATAAAAGAAAACAAAAATACAAAATCATTTACACATTCCTTTCCCTTACAGCCAATCTGTGGACACAGAAACTGATGACCTCTATCAGAAGCCCACTAACCCTTAAGAGGTTGGGAGAGGGTACAAAGGAAGATGTAAACCATGAAGGATCATAAAGAAAAAACATTGTCTTTTTGTTTCAAAAGAGAAATAAATTCTCTATTCTCCTTTTAAATATAAGGAGAAAAAAATAAGATAAAAATAAATATAAGGAACATAGAATGATAGAGTAAAATAAAGCTTCAATTACAAAACATAATTAACAAAGAGATAAGGAGCAAGGAAAAGCAAAGCTCATGCCTTCCTTTCCTTCCTTCCTTTTCTTTCTTTCTTTCTTTCAAGACAGAGTCTTGCTCTGCAGTACCAGCTGATCCTGAACTCACTATGGAACCCAGGCTGGCCTCAACCTCACAGCAATCCTCCAGCCTCAGCCTTCTGAGTGCTGGGATTACAGGCATGCACTACCACGTACAGCTTTAATGTGGTGCTGGGTAATCAAACTCAGGGCCATCAGTTTGCTAGGCAAGCACTTTAACTGCTGGGCTATTGCTTCAGCCCCTGCGTCAGTTCTTTCTGAACAATAAAGTTTCTTATAGCTACAACTTACATTTGGTAATATACATTAATTTGCAAAGAGCTTTCACATATCTTATCTGATACAACAGCCTTTTTGTAAAGTCTAGAGAACAAAAACTATTACCTGCATTTCAATTTCTGCCCATTTGACAGGCAAAAAAATATTATCTCATTATTTTGATTTGCATGCCCCTGATTAACAGCAAGGGTAAGCCTCTTTCATGTACATCACCATTTGTGTTTCTTCTTTTGTGAGTTACTGCTAATGCCTCTTAACTATTTTTGTATTGATTCACAAGAGTTCTTCATATATTTAGATTAACCATTTGAGATTCCTATGTTACATGTATTTCCCGCTAGGTTTATAGTCTGTTCTTAAATTGTGCTTTTTGTGGGCTATTTTCCTTCTTTTTATTATAAAATATTTCATACATACCAAAAACCACACATAACACATGCACTTTCTCTTTTTTATCAGGGGGAAGAGAGGGGCAGGGTCTCATACTGTAGTACAAGATGATCCCGAACTCACTATGTAGCCAAGGATGGCTTCCACCACATGGCAATCCCCCTGCCTCAGTCTCCCAAGTGTGGGGATTACAGGCCTGTGTCATCACGCCTTATGGGTTGCTGGTGAATGGAAGCCCAGGCCTGGCACTTGCTGCATAAGCACTCTAATTCCTGAGCTATGCTCCTGGCCCCAAAACCAACACATGTAAATTATGAAGCATAAGAATAAAACAAACACTCAGAGCCCAATATAAGAAATGAAGTATTCCCTTCCCACCCCTATTTATTCCTCAGAATCACCATTTTGGTTTGTAGTTTGTTTGTCATCATTTTCTTAATTTTTACATTATTACAGGTGTATATGTATCCCTAATAGGTATGTATTGGTTAATCACTGCTTGCTTTTTTAACCTTTAAGTTTCATACTGAGCTACATCCCCAGACCTTGCTTATTTATTTTTCATTTTGAGATTGGATCTTGATAAATCATTACTTGCCCAGGCTGAGCTCAAATTTGTGCTCATCCTGCCTCAGCCTGACACAGTACTTGTATTACAAACATGTGCCATTCTGACTAGCTCATTTTCACTAGCAAAAACATTCATATGAAAAGTCTATATTAGCAGTTATTCTGTAAAATAGAAATTTGAGTGTTCTGCCATTAAACTGTTAATGAAAAGACCTACCACATACCTTCAGACACACAATTTCTCTAGGGTATATACCTAGGTATTCTGGTTAATATACATTATCACCAATACAAAGTGCTAATTCACGAGACTCCCAAACAGGATGGTGTCCAAGTATGAGTCTTGCTCAATTACTCCTTACAGGCTCATCCAAAAGTTGACATACAAAAAAACAAGAAAACAAAAACAAAACAAACAAGGGGCTGGAGGAACGGCTCAGCAGTTAAAGCACATGCTTAGCAAGTGCTAAGTCAAGTGCTAAGTACTCGAGTTATATTCCCCAGCACCACGTAAGCTGGGCGTGGTGGCACACGCCTGTAATCCTAGCACTCGGGAGGCTGAGACAGGAGGACTGTCATGAGTCCAAGTCCAGCCTGGGCTCCATAGTGAGTTCAGGACCAGCCTGGGCTACAGAGCAAGACCCTGTCTCAAAAAACAAACAAAAAAGCTCAGAAGAACACACAACGTCTTTGGGGGTCACTCTTAAGCAGTGCCTAGGAAGAAACTGGCACAAGAGGCAGTTACAGGAAAGACTGCCAACCTCCTGCACTGCTCAGTGTAGTAGGAGCACCTCTGAGGGTGAAGAGCCCTGCCCTCAGGGGGAAGGAAAGCCAGGACAGGTGGGAGAGCTTTGCTGAGGGGACCAGGGGTGAACAAGACACCTCAGAGGCCATCAGACTATTAGGTTCTCCCTCACTGCCTACTTCCAGCAAAGAACTCAGAGGAATTGCAGCTCCCTCCCGCACACCGTCATAGCCATTCAAAGAAACCTCTCAGCTAGGCCTTTAAAGTGAAGTCGCTCGACAACAGAAACATGGGAAGAAGACAGGGCAACAGGGCACCCACAGAACTGCCTGAGACCCCAGACACTAATGTCACGGTTCCTGAAATAGTGGAAACCAGAGGGAAGGAAGTCAAAAAGCAAATGAGTTAAACAACCAGTTCAAACAAGATATTCTCAAAGAAATGCAAGCCTTGATCAGAAGGGTTAAAGAGGAACTTATTAATCAAAGAGTGATACTACTGGAGACAAAGCTCACTCAGAATATTGAAGCCACAAATAAAAAATGGGCTGAGGTAAATAAAGAAATGCAAGATATGTAGGAATATTTTGATAGAGAAGTAGAAAATATGAAATATAGATGAAATTCAGGATATTAAAAAATACATGAAAGCAGGGGAAGATAACTCGAATATTTTGAGGACAGAATTTCAGATCCTGTAGACAAGGTTGAGGAAACAAATGCTGTAATTAGGCATGACTCCAAAATTAGAAATGAACAAAGTAGCTGGATACAACAGCTGATGGATGATTCAAAGAGAACCAATCTCAGAATTATGGGTGTGAGGGAAAGAGTAGAAGACAGCACCAAAGGTGTAAAGAATTTATTCACTAAAATAGTGCAAGAAAATTTCAAGTACAAGAAGCTTATAGAACACCAAATAACCTCAATCAATGAGACTTGCCATGACACATCATAATCAAAACCTCAGAAATAAAACATAAAGAGAGGATATTAAAAGCAGCAAGAGAAAAATAGACACCATTCTACCAAGGCAAACACACTAGAATTAGTGCAGATTTCTCAGTGCAAACTTTAAAGGGTAGGAGAGCCTGGAGCAAGCTCTTTCAAGCTTTAAAAGACAGCAAGTGTTAACCCAGGATGTTGTATCCAGCAAAATCATCCCTGAAAATTGAAGAAGTAGTAAATATTTTTCATGACCAAGAATCCCTAAAGAAATCTGTGACCACTAGCCCAGCATTGCAGAAAATCCTTGAAGGAATCTTTGAGAGAGACAAGCAGCACCAAAAAACATGGTAGAAAGGAAGCATCTAAAGGGAAAATATAACAAAAAAACCAGACTGGTATTTGAACCATTTGCTTGGTATCCTTCTAAAAACAGTAGCAACTGTCTCATAAAATCTGTCAATCTTCCCTCATAAATTATTGTTTTTAATAGTATATAAATTTGCAAAACATAATTATATTCAACATAAGGAATTGGTATAAAATCTTTAAAAATATGTATGCATGAAGCTAGAGATGGATAGGTAGGTAAAACAATAAATCAAATCTGGCAAAATGTTAGTAATTAATGAAATATGAGTAACTAATTTATGAAAGTTAAAAAATTCTGAAATACCTAAGCATGCCACTCTGTTACTTTAAGTGTAGTATACTTATGTGATACAGATTTTAGTTCATTTAATGTAGCAACTGAGTATAGACTTAAGCTCATTTAATGTAGTGATTCGCTCATTTGGTCTTGGATGTAAGTTTATCCTAAGAAAACTGTTTGATGCAATGACAACCTGAATGTTTTTTGAATTTACAAAAATTTACCTTTCAATACAAAGCTAAGAAATTTGAAATTTAACTTCTCTCTTTCCTTCTCATGTTTTCTAGGCTGATGAATTTCATTGTTACAGTTCTCTTCTTACGTAGACTGGTGGGTGAAGCCACATTACAGAATCTCAACAAAGATAGAGTAAGATACAGAAAAAAAGAACTTTTAGCAAATCACCCCAATCAAGGGCTCTACTGGAACCAGAGAAGAGGCATCAAGATATGGCCACTGCAGCCCATTCTAGGAATGGGAAGCTGAGCTAATAAGTGGTGATTTGAGTGGTAAAGTGAGTCAAATGCAGAAGATTAAATATGTTAAGTATCACATGGTATCTCTGATTTGGGAAATGACTGCTATAGTGGGAGTTACGGAGGCATAGGAAGGGCATAGGAAGGGCCAAAAATGGGGAAGGAAAGGGATCATAATATTGATGTGATATGTATATGCACAATATACACAAGTTCACTGTAAGCGTTATGTATTGCATGTATATATAAATGGTGGGGGAAAAACCTACCTGTTCAACTTAGCTTGGAGAGGGAGGAGAGCTTCAGAAATTCAAATGAAGCAACAGAAGGTCAGATGACGCCAGTCTGAGAAGCTGCCTCAAGCCACATGGAAAGGACAGTGAACACCCAGCAGCCACAGACCAAGGTAAAGACTGGGAGTTGAGGAAATTAACAGCAGCTAGCATCCCTGGCCTCTACAAACTAGCTTGCAGGTACTGAAAGTATAAACGCACTGCTAGCTAACCCATGAAAAGCCTCCCTGCAGCTCATTAGACAGACCCACTCAGGAAAAGCAGCACTAGGCACCCATACTAAGAAGTGAGGAAGGCAGAAGCCATCATAAAAAGAGCCCAAACCTGCACTGTTTCGGGTAAAAGAAGCCACAGATAGGCCACACACCAGATATTTAGGGGAGTCTCTAAACCAGTGTCTAGGAAGCAAGTGGCACAAGGGACAGTCTCAGAAAGGGGAGAAAAGCCACTGACCTCATGAATGTTTGGAGCCATACATAGTGAGAGCAGGTCACAGATGGCTGAGACCCCTGCCCTCAGGGAGAGAAGGGGAGAGAAGCCAGGACAGATGGGAGAGCTTTGGTAAGGAGGCAGAGGTGAACAAGATACCTTGAAGGCAATTAGATGGTTATGTACCCCTCACTGCCTACTCCCAGCACAGACCTCACTGGGCTTTACATTCAGAGAAACTTCTCAGTTAGGACAATAAAGTAAAGTCCACTGAAATAGAATCATGAAAAAACAAGACAACAGAACACATGCAGAAACAACTGAATCCCTAGAAGCTAATGTCTTGTCTTGAAATAGTTGAACTTACAGGAAAAAATGTCACAAAAATAAGTGGACCAAACAATCAGTTCAAACAAATGCAAGTAATGATTAGTGAGCTTAAAGAGAAATTTACTAAATAATGGTCCTAATGAATACAAAGTTTACTCAGTTTACAGAAGATATAAGTAAAAAGCTAGCTGAGATAAATAAGGCAATACAAGATATGAAGGAACATTATGGTAGAGAAGTAGAAAACCTGAGAAGAAAACTGAAGTTCAAGATACGAATAATACATTTAAAAGCAGGGGAAGCCAGCTAGAACATTATGAGGACAGAATTTCAGGCTTTGAAGACAACACTGCTGAATTAAATGCCTTCATCAGTCATGACACCAAAACAAAATGTGAGCAAGGTATCTGGATACAACAGAGAGAACCAACCTCAGAAGTATGGGAGTGGGAGACGGAGCAGAAGATAGAACTAACCTTATGAAGAATTTATTCACTGAAATCAGGACAGAAAATTCCACAAAACCAGGAAAAGAAAATTAGTATTTATGTACAAGAAGCTCACAGAATACCAAATAACCTTGATCAGAAAAGAGCCTTGCCATGACACATCATAAACACATCAACACTTTATCAATTCAGCACAGAGAAGATATTAAAAGTAGTGAAATAATAGGGCTTTCACACTGAGATGCAGCCTCAGCCTTTTTTTTACTTTGAGCTGGAGTCTCACTAGGCCAATAAAATTTACAAAAGCAGCAGGAGAAAAACAGACACTGGTCTACCATTCCACCAGAAATGCAGCAGATGTCTCAATGCAAACCTAATAGGCAAGAAAGCCTGGAATGAAACCTTTTAAGCCTCAAAAGAAGGTCCAGTGTCAGCCCAGGTTGTACTATCCATCAAAACCATCCCTGAGAATTGAAGTAATAAAAAATTTTCTCAACAAAGAAACCCTGAAGAAATGTGTGACCACTAGCTCTGCACTGCAGAAAATACCTGAAGAAATCTTAGCGAGACAGACAGAAAAGTAGTTCCAAAGAACTCAGACAAAAGGAAACGTCAAAAAAAAAAGTGTAACCAAAACAAAAAGCAAAACACCAACATCAGAAAAAAGAAGACAATGACAACATTCAGTAAACGTTTTATAATTACTCTCAATACTAATGGTCTTACCCTGGCAATCAAAAGGCACATACTGACAAAGTGGATCAAAAAATAAAAACTAAACTTGGTTGCTTGAAACAGGTACACTTCACCCACCAAGAAGCACACAGACCAAAGGTAAAAGGATTGAAACTAACCCTCCATGCTATTATAGCTGAGACACAAGCGTGAGTAGCTGTACTATTCTCACACAATGCAGATTTCAAATGAAACCAAATCAGAAGAGACAAAGATGGACACTATATACTGGTAAAAGGAGCAATTCAACAGACAGAGCTTATAGTTATAAACATAAATGCACCCAAGTAGGTACACCCAATTACACAAAACATGAACTAATGAACAAGAAAGGCCAAATAGACTCCAATATCTACAAGACTCCAATATACTAGGAGACTTCAATTCACCATTCTCACGAATAGACAGGTCACCAGACAAAAAAAAACCAACAAAGAAACATCAGAGCTAAATAACACCACAGAACAAATGGACTTAAAGAAAATCTACAGTGTTTTCAAACAGCAATCAGTGCTAGCAAGGCTGCAGGGGGAAAAAGGAACCCTCCTGCACTGCTGGTGGGAATGTAAACTGGTTCAAACACTATGGAAAGCAGTATGAAGTTTCTCAAAAGACAGGAAATAAATACCCCCTTCAATCCAGCAATACCGCTTCTGGGAATTTTCCCAAGAGAGTTAAAAACAACATACAACAGAGATACATGTATACCCATGTTCACAGCAGCCCAACTAACAACAGTTAAAATGTGGAAGATACCAAAATACCCATCAACAGACCAATGGATACATAAATTGTGGCATTTATACACAATGGAATACTACTCACCTATAAAGACATATAGGTTGGAGGCTTTTATAGGTAAATGGATGCAACTTGAGACCATCATGCTTAGTGAAGTGAGTCAGAAGCAGAAGGTGAAATATCAAATAGTTTCCCTGATATGATAAACCCAGATCACAATTATTTCATAGAACTTATTGTGGGGAATAATGGGAACTAAAGGGAAGAGGGAGAGAATGCGAGGGTCAAAAAAGGAGAAGGGAAGGATTTGTAATTTTGCTATGATATGTATATGCACAAAATACTCAAGGTAAATGTAAACTTTATTATTGCACTTATACACATCAATAAAATGGGGAAGAGAGAAAATCTACAGTGTTTTATCCAACATCAACAGAGTATACCTTTTTCTCAGAAACACATGGAACTTTTGCCAAAATAGAACATATCCTTGGACACAAGACATACTTGAACAAATACAAAAGAACTAAAATAATTCTCTGCATGTTTTCATATCATAATGGCATGAAACTAGAAATTAACAGCAAAAGAAACTACAGGAGCTACACAAATATATGAAGATTAAGTAATACATTATTGGGGGCTGGAGGAATGGCACAGCAGTTAGTGATTGGAACAAGGCCCTGAGTTCTATCCGTCAGCACCACACAAAGCCAGGTGTGATGGCTCATGCCTGTAATCCCAGTACTCAGAAGGCTGAGGCAAGAGGATTGTTCAAGACCAGCCTGGGCTACAGAGTGAGAACTTGTCTCAAAATAAATAAATACATACATACATACATACATATACACATATACAGTCAGTCAGTTTAAACGAGAGAACCTGTCTCAAAATAAATACATACAGACAGACATACATATACACACAGTCAGTTCAAACAAGAGTGAGAACCTGTCTCAAAATAAACAAATAAATAAATAAATGAAAACAGTCAGTTCAACAAGACATTATTAAAGAAATACCAGCAATGCTCAGCTGGCTTAAAGGGGAATTTACTAACCAAATAATGGTCCTAAAGAATACAAAGCTTATTTAGTATTTAGAAGACACAAATAAAAACCTGGTTGAGGTAAATAAAAGTCTGATGAAAATAAGTATAAGAGGATCTTACCTCAAGCTGATAACGCAATTTAAGGTTGAGAGTATAGCTCAGAGGTTACAACATCTGCCTAGCAAACACAAGGTCCTGGGTTCAATTCCACAGTACCACATAAGCTGGGCATAGTAGTACACTATTGTACTAGTACTCTACAGCCTGAGACAGGATTGCCATGTTCAAGGTCAGCCTGGGCTACATAGTCAGCTCAGGATCAGCCTGGACTATAAGACAAGACTGTTTCAAAAACAAGCAGCAACAACAACAACAACAACAAAAAAGCAAATTTACAACAATCCTACTGCCAACATCATACTAAATGGGGAAAAACTGAAAGCATTACCCTTCAAATCAAGAACAAGGGCATCCACTCTTACCACTCCTATTCAACATACAGCTTGAAACTTTAGCCAGAGCAATCAAGCAAGAGACTGGAATAAAGGAATACACATTAGGAAGGAAGAAGTCAAATTTTCCTTATTTCAGGAGACACAATCCTTTATAGAAAAGATCCCAAAACCTTCACCAGAAAACTCTTAGGACCAATAAATTCTGCCAAGTTTCAGAATATAAAATCAAATACACATAAATCATAGCACTCTTCTATAACAATAAAAACAAAGAGGTCAGAAAAACAGTCCCATTCACAGTCGCCTCTAAGAAAATTAAATACCTAGGAATCAAAAGGGAACTGAAGGATCTCTATATTGAAAATTGCAATATTCTGGAAAAAAAACTGAAGTGAATATCAGAAAATGCAAAGACATCCCCTATGTTGGCAGAATCAACACTGTCAAAACAGACAACTATCAAAACTGATAAACAGATTCAATGCAATTCCAATCAAAATACCACCAGCATTTTTCACAGGCTAGAAAAAAATTATCTGAAAATTTACACAGAACCTGAAGAAACGTAAAAAAGCCAAAACAATTCTAAGCAACAAAACAAAAGCAGGAAATATCACAATACCAGACATCACATAATAAAGGCAACAATGAAAAATAAAAACCACATGGTATTGGCACAAAAACAGTCATGTGGATCAATAAAACAATACAGGGGCAGAGAATGCAGAGACAACTCTGGGTACCTTCATCCATCTGATCTTCAACTAAAAATATACTCTGGAGGAAAGACAGCCTCTTTAATAAATGGTGTTGGGAAAAATGGTTAACCACATGTAGAAAAAGGAAGCTGTGGATCCACATCTTTCATCATGTACCAAAATCAAATAGATCAAAGACAGAGGTATTAAAATTGAAACACTGAACCTGTTGGAAGAAAAAACTGGCAAAATCCTTGAGGACCTAGGCATAAGCAAGACTTACTTAATAAAACACTCAAAGCACAAAAAGTAATACCAATAATCAACAAATGCTAATATACCACATTAAAAAGCTTCCAATTCTACAGCCATAACACCT
This sequence comes from Ctenodactylus gundi, assembly GCA_004027205.1. Lineage (NCBI taxonomy): Eukaryota > Metazoa > Chordata > Mammalia > Rodentia > Ctenodactylidae > Ctenodactylus > Ctenodactylus gundi. The sequence continues at coordinate 429,505 of PVKB01001243.1, read as the reverse complement.
TGAACATACCTGATTTCTTCTAAAAAGCTTTCACAAAGAAAAGGAAACAATCAACAGAGGGAAACCAGAACCAGCAGAATGAAAAAAATTTTTTTGCAAGCTACCTCTCAAAGGACTTTGAGACAATTATGCTTAGCAGAGTAAATCAGAAACAGGTGAAACATTGCATGTTTTCTCTAATATGAGAAAATCAAACCTTAACAACAGTAAAGACAGAGTAAAGGAAGAACACAGATTTTGTTGAGGGAAAGGGGATGTGGGGATGTGGGGAGTGTGAAGGAGTAGGGAGAGGAGTGGGGTGTAAAAATGACCCAAGTTGAAGTATGTAAATACATGTTAATAAAATAAAAATAAATTATTAAAAAGATTTAGAGTCTACAAAAAGTCTTAATTCACACATTGAAATTCAGCTATTTTCCTTTTTAAAAAAGTACCAGCAAAGGCCCGCCTACTCTAAAATCACGTAACTACTAAATCATGTCTTTTCCTAGTTGCTTTAAAGTTATTACGAACACATACATTTAACTCCAATCCATCTGGGATTTACTGTAATATGCAATGTACACATCTAGGGAGAATCGGACCTTTTTTCCCCTCAAAACAACTGTCTCAGGAACAATTATTAACTATTTCATTTTTTCACTCTTTCAAAATGCCACCTTGACCATATTAAATATATTATATATATACATGTGAATCTATAACTAAGTTTTCTATTGTGTGCCATAAATTTACCTAGTACTATACAGGGAATGATCAAAATACGTGACGCTTAAAACAATTTACTATAGTGAACAATATGCTACCATTATTCCCCCTCAAAACACTCCAGTTCAAACACATTCATCTCACTGTTCTTGTCACTCTGCAAAGCAGTTCTGAAAGTGTCCTCTATGTCTTTACAAGGTATGATCAAAAAGACGGCAAGGGGCCAGGGGCATAGCTCAATGGTTAAAGTACTTGCTTAGCATGCGCAGGCCCTGGGTTTACTTCTCCAGCATCACATTAAAAATTAGCTGGGCATGGTAGCACATGCCTGACTTCCCAGCACTCAGAAGGCTGAGGCAGGAGAACTGCAGTGAGTTCAAGGCCAGCCTGGGCTACACAATGAATTCAGGACCAGCCTGAAACGCAGAGCGAAAAAAAAATTAAAAATACAGGCAAACACTACTCCTGCTGTGGTTGCTTGCCCTCCAACAGAAAGGCAGGTTTGTAAAAACATAATGGTGGGCCCTTGTCTACCTTATTTACTGGATCTGGCACCATGCAACTTCTTGTTCTTTCCCAAAGTCAAACTGACTATTAAAAGTAAACATTTTGGGCCAATTCAGGCCATTGAGGCAGCCATGACAGCACAGCTAAAGATACTCACTGAAGAGGGCTTCCGGCTAGACAGGGGGGCAAATGCCTGCGGACCCTAGCACTCTAGGAGGCTGAGGCAGGAGGACTGCAAGTTCAAGGATTGCTCTGACAACTTAATGATGCCCTTCTCAAAACACAAGAAAGGGCTAAGGATAGAACTCAATCAAGTATCACAAAAAACAAAACATAATAAAGATTAACAGAACTGCTTCAGAAAATGGCAAGAATGTGGAATAAGTGTATTCAAAGAGAGGGGAAGGATTTTGAGGCAGATTAATGGCAATATGCCTTGTACTGTAATAAATATTTTTACATTTAAAATTCACTGTAAAGATTCAAAAAATTTTTAATTTACTGCATTTTTTAATCATACCCTCACACAAATTCTACACAACTGATAACTGCCATAACTTTTTTGAGACAGGGTCTTACTCTGTAGTCTAGGATGGTCCTGGACTCACTATGCAGCCCAGGTTGGCCCTGAACTCATGGCAATCCTCCTGCTTGAGTCTCCTCAGTACTGGATGAACAGAAGTGCACCACAATGCCTGGCTGATTTTTAGGTGGTGCTAGGGAATCAAACCTAGGGCTCTGTACATGCTAGGCAAGCACTTTAACCACTGAGCTATGCCCCCAGTACACAATGACTTCTAAATTTGTTTTAGCATCAGACAATTCATATATTAAAAGCAGTCCAGATTTAAAAATATAAGTGCTAGGACCCTTATATTATTCTTTATTAAAATTTTTCTTAATTTTTTTCAGCCTTTCCCACCTGTTAACGGTATGGTTTAGATCTGAAATGGCCCCCATGTTTCCTGGACAGAGCTGACTGACAATGGCAGGTCACTGGGGCATGGTCTGGAAGGGTATTCGTGGCCCCTGCTGGCTTCTCCCTTCTCCCTTTGCTTCCTGGCCACCGTGACTAACCACTTTTCCCCACCGGGCTCTTCTGCCATGCTCTTTCCGTCTCGGATCCTACCACCATGCATGCATGGACAGCTCTGAAACTGTGAGCTAAAATAGCACTTTTTAAGTTGTGAGTGTTGGGCAGTATCTCCAGTGACCGGAAAGTGACTAAGACACCTACCCAATTATCCTTTTGAAATTTTAACTCTAGCTCTATTATATTTACAAATTTATTTCACATACCCATTTAAAGGACAGGAAACTGAAGCTCGGTGGGGCTAAGTAAATGCTTTACCCAAAGAAAGTCACATGATCAAACAGAGAACACAGATTTTTCAGATTCTTATGTCATCGTTCTTGTCACTAAAACTTTTTCATCCATTTGAATATGCATAAGAATCACCAAACATGTGGCTAGGCCTCTCGGTATACTATAGATTCTAATTCAGTAGGTCTGGAACAGGGCCTGAGAGTCATCATTTCTAACCAGTTCAAAAGGGATGCTGATGCTGAAATCTGAGAACAAGACAGAACAGCACTATAACTTTCAATTAATATATATTTGATGGCAAAGCAACTTACTAGTGATTAGGTATTGGGTGTCCCTGTTCAGAAGAAACTGCCAATAGAAAGAAAATTCCTTTTTTAGGTTAAGCTGCTTTACACCCACCAAGCCCAGCTGTTAACTTTCCTTAAGGATATCAGAGCGGTTGCCTTATTCCTGAAATCCACCACCGTGTAATTGGTCACAAGAGGATCCACAAAGCTGATCATGTGGTGCTGGCAGATTCTCTGTTCCTGGGCAGAAACCTTGTTGGTGATGATGTCTAGCCCTTTGTAGACCTAGGGGTAAGAAAATTTATGTGAGAAAGTTGTCTGCTTCCATAAAATGCACACATGATGGGTGGAAATATGTGATCTGTTCCTCCCTCCAGCCAAACATTTGGCTAACCCAGAGCACCAGGCCTACCTTGCAGTCTGATAGTACTGTTAGATCCACAAAGTCACAGAAAGAAGTAAACAGAGCACTGGCTTTATTATTACGATTCTTCTTATTATTATTAAATGGTAGCTATTACTTAAGGATAAGCATGTTCATCTGTACCCAAGTAAGAGTTAAATCTGCAAGATAAAAGGAGGTTCTCTAGGCCTGAACTTTAAGCATTTAAAAATGAGCTGGTCATTTTTATTTATTCTACTTAGCAAAAGATTCCAGAAAGGTAACATTTCACATTGTTCATGGTTCTACTTCAAAATGTTCAGACATTTCTTGGATTTAAATGGCCTTAAAAGGCCTTCAGAGCTTATACAAGGCTAGTTTCAGTTTGTAGAGAAGTGGCTTACCTATAAACGATATATAAAAACACACACATCTACACACTTTGAAGTTAGAACCCCTAATACTGCTGTACAGCCTGGTGGAAACATTGTGATCCATCCAAATTACTGCTTCAGGGGGTCAGCACATACAGTCTAAACGCTCAATGGCAATATCCTGTCTGTAAGCTCTTGATCTGCCACTTCAACTAAAAAGTTCAAATGTGCTTTGTCTAAATGCATGGTCTCAGAAGGAGAACAGATCTGAAAATACTAGTTTGAAATAAGAATGAATGCTTTGGGATTAAATGTTCTCTCTGTAATCACTGATTCTACATGGAGCACTGAATGAACAAATAACAAGTTCCAAAGAGCCCACAAAGATGTTAAAAGCATTTTTTATCTCACGTTTCCCTTTACTTACATGGGTGTCAAGTGTGTACAGTGCAGTGTTATGATTAGGAGGAAGAACCCTGGCGCCAGGGCGCCTCAGGTCAATTCTCAGCTCTGACACTTACTAGCTACTTGTTTTTGATCCGTTACTAACCTCTGTGCACCTCAATCCCTCATCAGTAAAATGGAGATAAAAATCACCTCACAGCGTGGTTATGAGGATTAAATGAGTTAATACAAGTAAAATGCATTTCACATTTGCCTGCCAAGGTCAAGTACAAGTGAAGGACGCTGTACCACTGTCTGCATTACATGCATCACTTACTGCCACATTACTATCACAATACCAGCAAGGAGGAAGAAAACTAATTTTAATGTCACTGCTTAACAATCTGAAGTGTCTGTATTCTTAGCTACTACAGTGATTTACAAGGATATTAGTTATCTCTCAGTAAATCAACTGTTAAATAGTAAATAGTAAAACAGCACACAGAAAACAAAGTAATATAAAGAGGCCACAGGGTAAGCACCAGCTCTTTTCTTCTTATTTAGTCTGTGCCTGACAGTAGAACGGCTTTCTTATATCTGAATACTGATAGCTTCCTAAATCCTAAGTGTTATTTTTTTTGCCTATCTTGGACAAACGTGAACTAGCTCACTGGCACAGACCTGTAATCCCAGTGCTATGGGAGGCTAAGGCAGGAGGATTGCAAGTTCAAGTCCAGCCTGAGCAAGTTAGCTACCCTGTTTCAGAGAGAGAGAGAGAGAGAGAGAGAGAGAGAGAGAGAGAGAGAGAGAGAGAGAGAGAGCACACATTACACAAGATTGTCTTACACTGCTCAAATTAAGAAAACTCAAGAGGGGCTGGGAGTTGTAGCTCAGTGCTATAAAGCACTTGCCTAACAAGCAGCAAGGCCCTGGGTTCAATTTCCCAGCACCACGTAAGTTGGGTGCGGTGGCACATGCCTGTAACCTCAGTACATGGAGTCAGAGATAGGAGGACAGCCCTATTCCAGGCCAGCCTGGGCTACATAGTGGGTTCAGAACCAGCCAATATTAGAGAGTGAGACCCTGCCCCGCCCCACTCAAAAAAAATTTAAAACAACAACAAATAAAGGGAAAATGCAGTTAATGTGTGTTCCCTGCTCTCCCTTTCTCTGTTTTCCCACAGCCCAAAGTTGGCTCTGCTGTAGCTTGGGATTCCTAATGTTCAAGAGCTTCCATAGCAACAACTGAATTTTGTCAGTAGAGGACTTCTGAATGCTGGTAAGTTTGTTACAGTAAAAAGGATTCACTTTTTTGACAATGAGATTAATGTAAGGAAATGCACAGCCCCAAATGTTCAATTACCTACTTTTCCAAAATGTAACCAAGGGCTGAGGGTGAAGCTCTGTGGTTAAAGCACTTACTTGCCTAGCAAATCAAAGCCGAGTTCCATTTCCCCACACCACATAAACTGACCACAGTGATGCACGCCTGTAGTCCCAGCATTTAGGAGGCTGAGGCAGTAAGATTACTGTGAGTTTGAGGCAGCTAGGCTACAAAGTGAATTCAGGACCAACCTGTACTACACAGTCTGAAAAAGTAACAAAACTAAACATCTCTACCAGCCCGTTCTATCAGTGACCAAGGAAGTCTAGTGAACTTTCATCTGTGCTCTGCCTTTATTTTTTAGAGGCCTTCAAAATGGCGAGTTTAAACTAACACAGATACTCAGCAATCTTAGAACTAGGCTCATGCCATTACTAACTCAAGTGGCCTACTGTGCATTTCCAGGGTATACAAATGCCAGCCAGCAAACACCAGGAAAAAGAGTATTAGAGGTACAGAGTTAACAAATTAGAAACTGCTGGTGGCACAGGGCTGTTATCTCAGCACTATGAGAGGCTAAGGCAGGAAGATTACAAATTCAAGCTCAGCTTGGGCAACATAGTAAGACCTGGTCTCAAATTAAAACTAAAAAATGGTCTGGGGATGTAGATTAGTGTGCAAGTCCAGATCTCAATACCCAGTATCACCACCATAATCATAATAGTAATAATAATATAAAAATTATAACTCATATAAAAGTACAAAATCTTAAGCCAGGCATGGTGGTGCATACCTGTAATCCCAGCACTGTAGAAAGCCCAGACAGAAAAAGTGTCAAGTTCAAGCCCAGCCTTAAATTTTGATCCTGTCTCAAAATTTAAAACACAGCTCGGGATACAACTCAGTGCAAAGGCCCTGGGCTCTACTCAGTACCACAGGTAGGTAGGTAGGCAGAAAAGGAGAGAGAGAGAGAGAGAGTCAAGAGATATAGATACGCAGAGCATGAACCAGGCACTGTTTCTATGAATATAATCCCAGCTATTTGGGAGACTGAGGCAGGAGGATTGTAGTTTCTAGGCCAGAATGCATAACACAGCAAGAAGTCAACTCAAAAAAGGAAAAAAACAATGCACGAAATGAAAGTATATTACTTAAACTTTAGATTTGTGGGAACATTAAAGAATATACTTGCACACACTAAAATGGCTATAGTGCCACCAAAAGATATAATCTTTTTCCCCATTAATGATTAACACTTCATTTGAATTTATTGGTTACACTGTCTAATTTATATTTTCTCTTTTCACATTTTTATTGGACATATTGACTATACAGATTAACGGGTTCCATTCTGGCAGATTCGTACATATACTTAACACACAGAAGCTATGCTCTAAGACCACTGTTGCTTATAAGGTCCCCTGTTGACCTAGACATTATCAGGTGCTGCCTAACTGTCCACGACTAGATGACTGGAATGTGCGTTACAAGAATGAGAAAAGGGGAGACTAACTGGAAAAAGACTGGCCGAGTATTCCTACCAACTGAAACTGTATGGTACATTTCATTTCAATGACCCAATTTTGAAAGCAAACATAGCTACATGGGTGTTCAATCTTTTTCTTTTTCTTTCTTTCTTTTTTTTTTCAGTACTAGGGACCGAACCCAGAGCCTCCATACTAAGCTATATCCCAAGCACTTTTTTAAGTTTTTGAGAGAGGGTCTTCTTAAGTCACTAAGTTGCCCAGGCTGGGCTTGAATTTGATATCCTCCAGCTTCAGTCCCCAAAGTGCTAGGATTACAGGTCTGCACCATCAGGCCTGACTCAACTTATTTACTCTATTAAAAAAAAAAAAGGCTGAAGGAATGGAACAGTGGTAAAAGTTAAAGCACTTGTCTTGCAAGCACAAGGCCCTGAGTTCAATTCCCCAAGACCACATAAAGCTGGGCATGGTGGTGCATGCCTACAATCCTAGCACATGGGAGGCTGAGACAGGAGTGCTATGAGTTCAAGAACAACCTGAGTTACAGAGTTCAGGACCAGCCTGACCTACAAAGCGAGACCCTGCCTCATAAATAAATAAATAAAGCTGCAAAATTTTCCTGACCTCCCCCCTAAAAACTTTACAGAGCAAGACACTGCCTCAGAAAGAGAGAGAGAGAGAAGAGAGAGAGAGAGAGAGAGAGAGAGAGAGAGAGAGAGAGAAAGCTGCAAAATTTTCCTAACCTCACCCCCCTAAAACTGTTAGCAAGTCTTGGTTGTGAGCTGGGGGTATTGCTCACTGGTTAAAATTTTTGCCTAGTGCTTGCCTACCAAGTGCAGGGCCCTGAATTCAATTTAATAAATTGGGTATGGTGGCCCATGCCTATAATCCCAGCACTCAGAAGGCTGAGGCTGAGGACTGCAGTCAATTTCAGGCCAGCCTGGGCTATACAGTGACTACAGAACCAACCCAGACTACAGAGTGAGGCACTACCTCAAAAAAAAAAGAAAAGAAAAGAAAGAAAGAAAGAAAAAGAAAAAAAAGTAAGTCTTGGTTGCAGTCTATTGTGGTCTGGATCTGAAATGTCCCCCGAAAGTCTCATGTATTTGAATGTTATAGATTGTCTATGGAACCATGTGCTGCTGGGGAGACTGGGACGTAGTCTGCAGGGGTGGATTACAGGCATATAAATTGGATTACAGGACGTACCTGGATCAGGAGGGGCTGATCACTGGGATGAGACCTGGAAGGATACATAAGCTGCCTCTTGCCTTCCTTGAAGCACTAGTCTCAACCTGCCACGACTTGGCTTCCTGTGTGTGATGTTGTGAGAAGCTGCCTCCAACTCTGCCTTGCCTCTGCCATGTACTTCCACTGTTGTCAGCCATCCCTGAATGGACTGTGTCCTTCTGAAATTGTGGGCTAAAATAAACCTTTCCTCCCCTAAATTTGTGGATGGTGGGTATTGAGTCACAGCAACGAAAAAGTAACTAAGACACAATCCCAACTATGTAGGCAACTGGAGCACAGTAAGACTGTAGCTTACCAAAAAAAAAAAAAAAATTCTCGGAGAGGAATGGCACAGAGATTAAAGCACTTGCCTAGAAAGTGCACAGCCCTGAGTTCAATTCCCCAGCACTATATAATGCTGGGTGTAATCCCAGGAAGCTGAAGCAGGACAACTGCCATGGATCCAAGGCAAGCCTGGGCTACAGAGTGAGCGCAGGATCAGCCTGGGCAGCAGAGCGAGGCCCTATCTCAAAAAGCAAAACAAACAACAACAACAAAAACTTAATGTTGACACGAGTGTAGAGAAACTGGAAATAATGAATGTTCCAGTGTCTCCAGGGCTGAGGACATCACTCAGTGAGATGGTCTTAGGTTCAATCCCCAGTATTCCAAAAAAAGAAAGAAAGAAGGGTTGGAGGAGTAGACCAGTGGTAGACTGGGTTCAAAACCCAGTACAGTGGGAAAGGAGGAAAAAAAAATACTTCGTGGTCCATTTCATCTCACTGACCCAATTTTGAAAGTAAAGTAGCAGTGACTGTAGCTGAGCTTTGTGATTCTGCTACGCCGGAAGCTAAACACCATCTCAAAGACATGGAACAGGTTCTTAGCACAATTTTCTTGAAAGATCATGGTGAGAAAGCTGGAGTTGTTCCAGCCCACATTCCTGAAGTCAGTGGGTGGAACATGCTGTCGCCCATAGAGAAAGCAGAATTCCTTGACTTTATTATTTATGACCTCAATCTGTGCAGATGGACTGAGGACCCATATGTTCAGGTGACAGGAAAGCAACACAAGCCCACACTAGAACTGATAGCACAGAGGCAGGCATGGACTCCACATCTCTGTGGCCCACACCTGGATGATCTCTGCAATACAACAGCCCTTCCTCTGCCAGATATGGGGACCAGCAGCACACATTCCCTGTCTCCATGAGCAGTTCTGTGACCTCAGGGCCTGAAATCTGCAGAGGACTAAGGCGCTATATTAGTCCTAGCACCCAAAACTCAACTCTCAGTTGTAGACCTGCTGCTGCCAGGATGGACTTGCTCTGGCCACCTCCTACCCTAGACATCCTCTCCTCTTTACTTCCTCAGAATTAGCAAAAGGATCTGTTTCCATCAGCCCTTCCTCCTAGTCCTGGCCAGGCAAGTGGCACACACCTGTAATCCCAATACTCAGAAAGTTGAGGTAGGAGGATTTTGAGTTCAAGGTCAGCCTGAACTACATAGCAAGTTGTAGGCCAACTTGGACTACAGGGCAAGATGCCATCTTTAAAAAATAATAATAGCTTTTAAAAAACAACTTTTTGGGGGTTGGAAGAATGGTTCAGTGGTTAAAGCACTTACATAGCAAATGCTAAATCAACAGCTAAGTACCCAAGTTCGATTCCCCAGCACCACATAATCCTGGCATGGTGGTGCGTGCCTATAATCCCAGCACTCAGGAGCCTGAGGCAGGAGGACTGCCATGAGCCAAGACCAGCCTCGGCTCTATAGTGAGTTTAGGACCAACCTGGGCTACATAGTGAGACCCTGTCTCCAAATAAATAAAATTTAAAAGAGATGACTGCTTTTATGCATAATCCAAAACCAAAGAATATTAGCAACGAAATGAAATATCCAAAATGCTTAGGAGGGCTGGCTGGTAATGTTCTATATCTTGAACTGCGTGAGTTTCACAGGTATTTTCACTTTTTGATAGAGCTGTACAGTTATGAATCATGCATCTTTATGAGTAGACAGTATTTATCAACTAAATCATACCTGAGTTAAAAAGCAAAAACACAACATTTTACACATTTGCATCAAAGATAAATACCTAAACAAGCCTAGAAGCAAATTAGGTTTGTAAATGTCATGTGTCCCAATCTAGGGGGCATTCACACAATAAATGACACATTTCCACTTAGAGCTCTATTACCTGCTGGTACGGAGTCAGGTTTAGCTTCTAGCTAAATGCCTTTTATGTCTCCTATTATACAGCTTCCACCATAGTTCCAGAGTGAGTCTACCTACAGAGTATTTGGTCTCTGTGTGCCATTTCCTCCTCTTCTGGAGGACACCTGTGATCTGTGATCTAGAAATGACTTGGAAAATTGCTTCACTCTGCCAGCCTGGGCTAAATAGTGAGTTCACAACCAGCCTGGACTAAAGGGTGAGATCCTGTCTCAAAAAAAGAAAGAAAGAAAGAAAAAAGAAAAGGAAAAAAGCTTCACTCTGTGCAAATCACATTTTGAAAATACTAACGGAACTTTGAATTGTGATGACTGATGACTGGAATGTTCCAGAAAAATCAGAAGTTTACTCATTTGGCCAATTACCTAACATAATTATCTTATTTCAGCTAAGAAGAGCCTATTATGTGCCAGTTACTCTGCAAGATGTTAGGGATGCAAAAAGGATTAAGACGAGTAGTTGTCCTCGGGGAACTCAAGAGACATACAGTCAAATAACTGTAAACAAAAGTGGGTAACTGATTTAAAGTCTAGAAAAGTGATATTAAAATTTGTGTAGTCAGCCAGGTTCAGTGGCACAAATCTGTAATCCCAGCACTTTGGGAGGCTGAAGCAGGAGAACTGCAAGCTCAAGCCCAGCCCGGGCAACTTAATGAGACCTTGTCTCAATAAATAAAAGGGGCCGGGAACAAAGCTCAGAGTAAAGCCTCTAAAATAAATTTTAAAAGTCTGTGGAGTCTTCTCTAAATATCATGACCACGAAATGTAATATTCTAGGGCTAAAGGTATGGAACGGCAGCTAAAGCAATTGCCTAGCAATCAGAAGGCCCTGGGTTGGATTCCCCAGCACCACATAAGCTGAGCATGGTGGCACGTGCCTGTAATCCCAGCACTTGAGAGGCTGAGGCAGGAGGATTGCCATGAGTTCAAAGCCAGCTTAAGCTACATGAGTTCAGGACCAGCCTGAACTACAGAGTGAGACCCTGCCTCAAAAAAAAAAAAAAAAAAAACAGTAATACTGTAGGCACTGAATTAAGTACAACAAAATATCTCTTTGTGTCTCCTGTATTGGTTTATTTTTAGAATGGAAAAAATGGGACAAGGTCATAAGGCTAAAGTAATCAGAAGTAATCTGCACTCTCCAAATAAACAGAAGTGAAGGACACAGAGAAGCTAAGGAAGGTGAGAAAAAAAAATCTGTGAAGGTGAGAATACGAAAATCAGCAGAATTTAGAATCAGTGGCTCTGAACTAGAAGTGATTTTGTCTACCGGGGACACTTGGTAATGTTTTTGATTGTCCCAGTACCTGATGGGTAGAGGCCAGGAATACTGTTAAACATTCGCTGATGCAGGACAACTCCAGACCATGTGAACAAAGAATTATCTGTCCCCCACATGTCAAAAAGTTCTAAAGTCAAGAAATTCTGTCTAGTGAAATTTTACCTTGGGAAGATTCCTCAAAATCTTTAAGTTTATAGCCAAAGACTTCTCCCATTTAAGGTCGCAGCGCTTTATGGCTACCGTGCTGCAGGGCGGCCCGCATGGCTGCACTATCCCACAACAGCCTGGGCACGGGACAGATGCCAGACTCTGCCTACTTGCGGGCTGGCCACTGTGCCCCAACAGAGCTGTCTACACAGTCTATTTCACAATTTGGTCCCGTCTCCATAAACTATCTTTCCCCTTTCCACTTCATGTCCTTCACATTCCAAATTAGATTGCTTTCTTGCCTCTACAAATTACACCAGCCTTGAAAACTACCACCTCAGAATTTTGGATCAGTATAATCATCCACCTGCACCCTGCATCTCTCTCCATGAACCCTGATGGCCAAACAACATTTTTTAAGTAATAACTGGATACTATTGGTTCTCTCTCCATATAAACCACTCTCCTTTGGGGCTTCAGTGACACTATTCTCTCCAGGTTTTCTTTTCTTTCTATTCTTTCCTTTTTTTCCCACCAGGACAGCTTTCTGGGTTTTCTCCTTAGCTCACACGCCCTTTCTCAGTCTCCTTTACGAAGCTGGCCACTGAAGGATTAGCAATGTGTGCCATGGGGAACAACACTGAGGAATGGCAATGGTCATGGCATCCGCTTGCCCTTTCTGTACATAAACTTCCTGACTCTTATAAACATTTTTGTGTGTCCAACTTCTAAAATCTATGTCCGAAATCTAGCTCCCTCTCATGATACCAGACCTGTACATTCAGCTGGACATTTGCATGACCAGAGGAAGGTGCACAGTATAAAGAAGAGGTAGGAAAAAAAAAAAGAAAAGAAAAAGAGAGACAAATAATAAGGACTCAATAACCAGATGGCCTGAATTTGTGCCTGAGCTCTCTCACTAACCAGCAAGCCACCTTGGTAAGTTACTTAACCTTTCTGTGTCTTACGCCTCATTTATAAAGTGAAGGTAATCTTAAATAACCTCAAAGTGATATTAAAGTGATTAAAGATTAACACTCAAGTTATATGGAATAGGGCCTCCCCTGGAAGCTTCTAGTAATTGTCGGCATCAGCATCCTCACCACCACGTCACCAGCCCCCCTAAACGGGCAGCTAAAACCTGAAACATCCAAAATTCAACTTATTAGCTTCTCTGCCATGCTTAGGCAAGTGGTGAATCATCTAAATAATCAAATCCAAAGCTTTGAAATATTCCTTGTACCCCCGTCTGCCTCTCTACATTTCCCATTTCTTCAACTTCCATCCAAAGTCACCTTAAAGTTCACCACCACACTTCCCACTGCCATTTCATCAACTACAGTCACTGTGATTTCTCAACTAGGCTATTACATCAGCCGCTCACTGATGTTCGTACCTTTACATTGCTGACTTCACCCTCCGTGCACACTGCATCTTTCTTTCTTTCTTTCTTTCTTTTTTTTTTTTAGACAACAGTCCCACTCTGTAATCCAGGCTAGTCCTGAACTCATGATGTAGCCCCAGGCTGGCCTCAAACTCACAGCAATCCTGTATCACCCTCCAGAGTGCTGAGATGTACAGGTATACTCCACCATGCCTGGCTTACTGCATCTTTCTAAAATGAAAATCCAGCCCAACACAATGACATACCTGGAATCCCAGCACTACGGGAGGCTGAGGCAGGAAGACTTCAAGTCTGTAACCAGTCTGGGCAGTTTAGCAACTCAGTGAGGCCCTGTCTCAAAGTAACAATTTTTAAAAAGCATGGGGATCTAGCTCAGTGCAAACACACTTTAGAATCATCTCCCTATGAAAACAGTGGGAGATCTCTCCCCACCTACCAGCCTGTGCTTGTCCTCTGAGCTCTCAAAGCACCCTGCATCTTCCTCATCACAGAACTTATATATAAGGTTTTATAAGTTCTATCTCAGGCTGGAAGAATAGCTCAGAAGTTAAAGCACTTGCCTAGCAAGCATTAAGTGCCTGAGTTGATTCCCCATGCACCATGTGAGCTGGGCGTGTTGGCACATGCCTGTAGTCCCAGCATTTGGGAAGCTGAGGCAGGACTGCCATGAATTCAAGGCTGACCCGGGATACATAGTGAGTTCAGGACTAGCCTGGACTAGAGAGCGAGACATGCATTTAGCACAGAATGCTGGACACTATGCTTTCACATCTTCATTTCACCCATGAGGAATCCGAAACTATGATACATTAGGAAACCTGTCCAAAGCCACATAGGTAGTTATACACAGGCAAACTTTGAACCCGGGTCTTCACACCTCATGGTCATGTTATTTTTCAGCAAATACTGGTTCTATACAAACCAGCTCTGAGATTTTGGGAAGTCACTGTCTCCTAGAACCTCAAGTTTCTCGTATTAGTACTACTTCTAGTTTTGAAAAGTTTTGGCATGGGTGATTATCTTAGTTATTTATTCACCACTGGGACAGAATATCTGACATCCACAACTTAAAGAGAGATTTTAGCTCACAGTTTCAGAAGGACTCCTACAGTCCATTCATAGGCAGCTGGCAACAGTGGAAGCATATGGCGAAGATCTGGTTGGTAAAAAGCTCTTCACGGCACTACAGGCACAAGGACAGGTCAAGCAGGAGCCTGTCAAGGTCTACAGACTACGGCAAGGTCAAAGCTTCCCCAGGAAAAGCTGTAACAATGTTTTTTCTTCCTTTCTTTACTTGTTGAATTCAGGGCTGTGGGTACAGCTAGGTAGTTTAGAGTACTAGGATTCTCCATCACCGCGTAAACTGAGCGTGGTGGACTGCCATGTGTTCAAGGACAGCCTGGGCTACATAGTGAGTTCAGGATACCTCAACTACAGAGAAGGCCTGTCTCAAAATGAAAAAAAGAGGGGACATCAGAGCTTAAAGCACTTTTCTACAAGCTCAAGGCCCTGACTTCAATTCCCCAGCACAATATAAAGCCTGGCATGGTGGCACAGGCCAGTAATCCTAGCACTTGGGAGCCCAAGGCCAGCTTGGCCTCCATAGTGAGTTCATGACCAGCCTGTACTACATCAGCACCAGACCCTGTCTCAAAAAAAAAAAAAAACAAAAACAAAAACAAAAACAAATTTAAGTCCAGTGACTCAGGTATCTATTCCCAGGCCTCTGGAAGGTTGAGGCATGAGGACTGCAAGTTCATGCCCCACCTGGGAAACTTGGTGATTTAATGAGACTCTATCTCAAAATAAAAAAATAAAGGGTGTGGTATATAGCTCAGTGTGAAGGCCCCGGGTTCAATCTCCAGTACTTAAAAAAAAAATTCATCTGTCTGAATAAACTGGACAGATTAAGATGCTCACAAGCAGGTGAAGCTATACCTGACCAGCCAGTGTGGTGAGACGAGTGGTTTGAGTTCAAAGTGCAGGTCCAGGCTTTTATTCTTCCTATGGCCAGTTTTCTTTAACCCATTTCCTGTTTCCTCTGAGAATACTTGGCGGTACTTTGAGCTATAGCACCTATTTTGCTAAGAAATAAGTTACTTTTTAGAAGTAACTCCAAGAATAGTTTTCTATATTTTATTTTCACACTGAAAACCACTCAGATTTGCTTCAGTCTCAGAGTGTTTGTGTCAAATTAAATGAATGCTAGCAGCAAGTGTCTTCTTTTTTTCTAAATGGGAAACAGGTTAAGGACAAAGAAGAAGGAATCCAAACTGAGAAGTACAAAATACGTATCTGACACATCCTTCTAGAATGCCTTACTAAGTGGCTAAAAAATAAGTCATTTTTACATCTAAAATCGCTTAGATTAGCACAGAAAATGCAACACTGGCACATACTTTTCAACTAAAACAAAGCCAGGCATGATGGCGCATGCCTGTAATCCCAGCACTCTGGAGGCCTAGGCAGGAAGACTGCTCTGAGTTTGAGGTCTGCCTGGACAACAGAGTGAGACCTCGCCTCAAACAAAAACTGTGAGAGCTGGGCCAGTGGCACAGGCCTACAATCTCAGCACTTTGGCAGGCTGAGGCAGAAGAACCAACCCAGCCTGGGTAATTTAGTGACTTAGCAAGACTGTTTCAAATAATAAAGCTATGAAAAGGACATGGGGATGTGGGTCAGAGTGAAGGCCCTGTGTTCAATGCCTAGTATTGCAAAAATAAAAATAAATGAAGTGTGATAATCCCAGCACTGAGAAGGCTAAGGCTGGCAGGAGGATACCAAATTCAAGACCAGCCTGGGCTAAACAGTAAAGTCAAGGCTGTCCTGGATTACATGGTAAGACCTGGAGAAAAAGAAAAAGACAGAAGAAAATCAGTGCAGAACGGCACTCACTGCCTGGAAAGTTTGCCTGTGAACGACAGAGTATGAAAGTATGAAATTCCTTTCAGAGATCATCCATCCAGTTCAGTCACCTGAAGTTTTACACGTCCAAATGCTGACGCTCAGAGACCTCTCCTTGCCATAAAACTGACAGTAAACAGAGGACTAAAGACCAAAAACTTGCCAAAGCCTACACTATATCTTTTTCTCTCTCTTTCTTATTTATTTATTTTTGAGATAGGATCTCACTCTGTAGTTCAGGCTGGTCCTGAACTTACTATGTAGCCTAGGCTGGCCTGAACTTAGAGCAATCCTCCTGCCTCAGCCTCTCCACTGCTGGGATTATAGTCGTGTGCCACTATCCCCAGCTCATGTGGTGCTGGGGAATCGAAGTTAGGGCCCTGCTATATTGGTAGGCAAACACTCTAACCATTGTGCTGTTCCTCCAGTCCAGCCCACGCTATTTCTGCTGCCAGTTACCAATATATATATTTCTTTTCCTTTTTCGGGGAAGGGCAGTATAGAATACAGTACCTTCACTCAGAGCTACATCCCTAGCCCCTTTTATTGTTTAACTGAGACAGGGTCTCACTAAGTCGCTAAATTGCCCAGGCTGGGTTTGAATTTGTAATCCTGCCTTAGCCTCCCAAACTACTAGAATATAGGCCTGCACCACCTAGCTTCCAGAAGAATGTTTAATCCTCATTTGATGTTGGTCTGTTTGTTTACCTGAAATAATGAATTCTTACTGAAATGAAACTAAGTTCCAGGAACCGAGGAGAAAATAGCTACCATACAATGAATCCCTTCAAGGTTCTCTAGAGTAAAAGCAGGAGAGAAACGCTAAAAACACATACCCAGACTGGGCTGTGGGACTACAGGCCAACATGAAGCCAAGAGCTCATGCGAGAACACAAGCTGCATTTCACGGTCATCTTTAGAGCCTGAAGACAGGCGTATTTTTGCTAGCGATGGTGGCTAATGTCTGTAACACCAGCTAGCTGGGAGGCTAAAGCAGAAGGATTAAAAGTTTCAAGACAACCCAGGTAACTTAGTGGAACTCTGTCTCAAACTGAAAATTTTTAAATGGGTTAAGGATTACCACAAAAAAAGTCTATTTGTGATAGTTTCAGTGATCTTTTGTCTTAAGATATTCATGATACCATGATAGCATATGACAGTGAAGTGCTTCATTACCTGTAAGTGTGCATCTAAATTAGGGGCAAGCAGTACGGCATCAGGAAGCCAGACTGTCTAGGTTCAGATTCTGGCTCTACCATCTACATGTATTCACTTGGCAAGTTGTATCTAATTTTTCACCAGGCCTGGTGGTATAGGCCTATAATCCAACACTTGGGGAGGATGAGGCAGGAAAACTGCAAAATTGAGCCTTGCTCAGGCATCTTAGTGACTCAGTGAATTTAGAGACCGTTTCTGAATCAAAACCAAAATACGGTCTGGACACGCAGCACAGTGTGAGGGCCCTGGGTTTCATTCCCCAAGCCACAAAATAGTAATAATTATTATATTTTCCTTGCCTCTAGCTTCTGTAAAGTGGGAGTAATATTAGCGCCTAAATTCCTCAATAGATTATCCTAGAGACTAGAATTAATGTATATAAAATGTTTAGAATACTGCCAGGCAGATAAGTAACTTAAGACTACACAGTGAGACCCTGTCTCAAAGGTTAATAAATAAGGGGCTGGAGGAATGGCAAAGCAGTTAAAGCATTTGCCTAGCCAGCACAAGGCCTTGACTTCAATTCCCTAGCACCACATAAAGCTGGGCATGGTGGCGCAGGTCTGTAATCCCAACACTTGGGAGGCTGAGGCAGGAGTATTGCCATGAATCCAAGGCTACCCACAACATACTGATAAAAGGGAGCAGAAGCCTTATCTGGTCACACAGGCCTATAATCCCAGCACTCCGGGAGGCTGAAGCAGGAGAATCACAAGTTCAAGCCCCATCTGTACAACTCAGAAACTTGGCAAGACTTTATCTCAAAATCCAAAACTAAAGGAGGAAAGTGCTAAGGAATACAGAACATCATATAAGGTATGGTATCAATTTAGATAAAACATTTATACATGTGTTTAAATACAGAGACTAATGTCTGAAAGGATGTGCACCAAGATATTAAAAATGGTTACATCTAGATGCAAGGACTATATTTTCTTTGTACTTTTTATTTATTTATTTATTTTTGAAACAGGGTCTTGCTCTGTAGCCCAGGTTAGTCCTGAACTCACTATGTAGCCCACTATGTAGCCCTCCTCACTATGTAGGAGGATTTGGCAATCCCAAATCCTCCTACCTTAGCCTCCTGAGTGCTAGGATTACTGGTGTGTGCTACCACGCCCAGCTTCATGTGATACTGGGGAATGAACCCAGTGCCTTACGCTTGCTAGGAAAACACTTTATAATCACTGTGCCATTCCTCTAGCCCCTGTTTTTGTTGCTTTGGCATTTTTTAGTTGTTTGTTTGTTTTGAGACAAGGTCTCACTCTGTAGTCCAAGGTGGTTCTGAACTCACTATGTAATCCAAGCTGGCCTTGAGCTCACAGCACTCCACCTATCTCAGCCTCCTAAGTGCTGGGATTACAGGCATGTGCCACCATACCCAAAACGCAAGGGTCTTGGGCTTGCTAGGCAAGTGTTCTCACTGTTGTGCTGTGACTCCAGCCCCTTTTTTGTACTTTTCATTCTTATTTGGGTTTGTTTCCAATGAGTATGTCTCAGGTTTTTTCTAAGCACAAAGACTGTCTTCATCCTTTTTTCCCATAATGCTTCCAATTTAATAACTTTTTTAGTTCTGTTTTGAAAATATCAACATGGTTACCTTTTCTCCCCAGCCAAGCCCAACTTCAGCACTCTCAAGCAGGCTAACGTAACTGTCCTAAATGAGTTTTCCTTCTCTAAACTGCACTGTCCCCAGCTCTGGAGTTACCGCATGAAACACATTTGCTATCACTTCCCTGTTTAAAACCGCAGACCTCACAGTGCGGCGTTTAAGGGCCTTACCCATCTGTTCCCAGGATCTGCAGACTCCTAAGACTGTTCAAGTATTCTCTGCGCCAGACAGTTGTTAGCTAGTCCTTAAAAACTTAAAAGACACGTTTACTCTTCCTTCACCATGCTCATGCATGCTCTTTTTGGTGAGAATATTCTCTCTTCTGTGCCTGATAAAATGTATACAAAATTACAGAGGAAAAGAACAGGGCAAAGGGTATGCATATAAACAAATAGAAGGAACTAAAAGGGAAATACAGGATAGCAGGGAGACACATGTTCAAGACAGTAACTGTCAGGGACTGAAGGAATGGCACAGTGGTTAAGGTGCTTGCCTAGCAAGTGCCAAGGCCCTGAGTTCAATTTCCCAGCACCTAATAAGCCAGGTGTGGTGGCGCACACCTGTAATCCCAATACGTGGGAGGCTGGGGCAGGAGGAGTGCCATGAGCCCAAGGCTAGCATGGACCTCATAATGAGTTTAGGACAAGCTTAGGCTGCAGAATGAAACCCTGTTTCAAGAAAAAAAGGAAAGAACTTTTAGTCAGGTGCAGTGATGCATACCTGAAGCATCAATGACTTAGCAAAACCCTGCCTCAAAAACTTAAAAACTACTGGGGCATGGGTCAGTGGTTACAGCACTTGCCTAGCATGAATAAGGCCCCAGGCTCAATACCCCAGCATGGTATAAAGATTAGCTGGGCAAGGTGGTACACACAGGAAGCAAAGGCAGGAAGACTGCTGTGAGTTTGAGGCTAGCCTGGACTAAAGAGCAAGAAGACCCTATCTCAAAACAATAAATAAATAAAAATGAAAAATAGCTAGGATGTACATCAGTACAAAAGCCTTGAGTACCACTCTTAGTTACTTCCTAATTGCTGGGACAGAATACCCAGCATACACAACTTCAGGGAGGAAAGATTTATTTTAGTTCACAGTTTCAGAAGGTCTCAGTCCTCTCATAGGTGTCTCAGTTACTTTTTCATTGCTGTGACTCAATACCCGACATCCACAAATTCAGGAGAGGAAAGGTTTACTTTCATTCCCTGTTTCATAAAGTCACAGTCCACTCCTGGGTGGCCAGCAGCAGGGGAGGTATATGGCAGAGGTGGAGGCAGCTTCTCACAACATCACAAACAGGAAGCTGACTCCCAGCAAGTCCAGTCTCTCCAGAGGAAAAAGCTGTAACAATCTTCTTCCTTTCTTTTATAGAGTTCGAGCTCCCAGCTGGGCCTCTCACAACCCAGCGGGTGTTCTTCCCTCATTTGCAGGCCCACAAATCACTCACACTCTAATCCAGGCTGATTCCTAACTGCCTAATTGAGGTGTGGTTCTTGATTGCCTCAAGTTGACATTCTCTCTCCAACAGTCACAACAGGCAGCTAGCAATGGTGGAAGCACAGGGCAGAGGCCTAAGTGCGCAGCTGTTCACAGCACAGTGGACAGGAAGCCAAGGATATATGCTAGCTGTGCCCTTCCTCTTTCCCTTGTCCCAGCATTCTGCTCCTTCCAGGTCAAGCCTCAGTACTCTGCCCCTCCCCGATTAAGTCCCAGTGTTCCACCCCTTCCGGGACAAACCCCACTGTTCCATTCCTGACCAAGCCTCACATCTTTACAGTATACAATTCCCTAAGAGTTCTACCACACCCAAATACATGAGGCTTTTGATGAAGTCAGATCCAAACCATAACCACCACCCACCCCACAAAAAAAAAAAAGAAATTCAACTATGTAAGAATCCAATTCAGTCAAATTGCACAAGAACATATACCTGAATTCCTATACACACAAAATAAATTTTACTCTTCAGGGGCTGGAGGAATGGCTCAATGGTTAAGGCACTTGCCTAGCAAGCACTCAAGTCAAGCACTAAGGACCTGAGTTTGATTCCCCAGCACCACATAAACTGGGTGTGTGGTGCACACCTGTAATCCCAGCACTCAGAAGGCTGAGACAGGAGGACTGCAATGAGTTCAAGGCTATAGCCTGGACTCCACAGTGAGTTCAGAACCAGCCTGGGCTATAGAGTGAGACCTTGTCTCAAATAAATAAATTTAACTCTTCAAATATGTATTTCTCAGCCAGAATACAGTGGCTCAGTCCTGCAATCCTAGAACTCGGTAAGCTGAGGTAGAGGATCACTGTGAGTTAGAGGGCAGTGTAAGCACCATAATGAGTTCAGGACCATCCTGAACTACAGAGCAAGACCTGTCACAAAAAAAAGTACAGATATTTCTCTTGGAAGCAGAGCTGCTTCAACAGCCAGCCCCTGGCACTGAGATACCAGGGTAGCACCTCACCTACTAAATCTCAATCTGCAAACTTCATTTGTGCTCTCCTGGGGTTACCATTTGGCCAGTAGCCACTTCTTCTTCCTTAAATAACATGGACGGTTTGACTCCTAAGTTCTCCCTGTAGCTGCAAAAGAAGTGACCATATATGTACATCTTATGCAGTTTAGTACTATAACCAAAAGAAAACTAAATTTACTTACAATGGGAATAAACTAAGGGACCCAAAAATTCATCATATATATGGCAGACAACCAAAAAAATCAGATTTTGTTCTTAGCCTCAGCCAATCGCAGTGCTTTTAAAAGACTGTGTCTACCAGCTGTGGCAAAAAGTTTCAAGATAAGCCCCATCTCTTCTGGTTAACGGGTTTTTGTGTCTCTTATTTCCTGTTAAGCCACTGTGACCCACCATCCCATCTCTCCTCCCATCTCCAGCCCCCATGCATTTCACATCTCCCTTGAGCACTATCAGACCATCAGTCAGACAGTGTTTAGTACAAAACACTGACCCTAACTTACCTCCCAAAACAGAGAAAAAGAACACCGAGTTCCACATGTATTAGATGACACATACCCTGTTTACTAGTCAGACTGCTAAAAATCATTTGTTTTCCTCTTGGAGGTTTAGGGAGACACAAAGAGAAATATGCCCTCCTAGGTCTGACTACCGCTTCTACAGGACTTGAAAAATTAGGGCATCAGAGATGATACTTTCTCTTTAGAAACCCAAACAGAATGCTGTTTATTTTCTCTTAGCATATAGTTGGTAGTCTTTATTTCTGGGCAGTCATTGCACATGTTTGACAACTGCCTTGAAATTTCCCAGTTCAACTGCCTTGAAATGTCCCAGTTCAATGTTCCTCACAGTCACTGAAGGCAATGCCAAGCAGAATCCAGAATGCAAGGAAGACCTGCGTATCACCTTCCTGCAGTGTAGCAGACTCTACACATGAGTTACAAGACCTAGATCCAATTCCCAGGTGAGCAGTGCGATCTCTAGTTAGCTCTTTAATCTTTCTGTTCCTTAGTTTTTCCATCCTGGAAAACAAGGATGGTATTACTGGCCTACTTGCATTCATGCTCTTACTACTGAATGAGAATATTAATGTCCCAAAATTTGTGGAGTGGGGTGGGGGGGGGGAACAGGGTTTGGAAAGAACAGATAATTAAGCTCAAAGATTTTTCACTTTTGCCAGACCTGGTAGTACAGCCCTATAATACCAGCACCATGGAAGGCTGAGGCAGGAATACAAATTCAAGCCCAACCTGGACAACTTAACAACTTAGTGAGATTCTGTCTCAGAATAAAAACTAACCAGGACTGGAGGAATGACACAGGGGTTAAAGCTGAGTTCATTCCCCAGCACCACATAAAGCTGGGTGCTAGGGTGCACACCCATAATCCCAGCACTCGGGATGCTGAGGCAGGAGAACTGTCATGAGTCCGAGGCCAGTCTGGGCTACACTGTGAGTTTAGGACCAGCTT
Source organism: Ctenodactylus gundi (assembly GCA_004027205.1). NCBI lineage: Eukaryota > Metazoa > Chordata > Mammalia > Rodentia > Ctenodactylidae > Ctenodactylus > Ctenodactylus gundi. The sequence goes on along the minus strand of PVKB01001243.1, from coordinate 406,763 downwards.
GGGCTAGAGAGTGAAACTCTGTCTCAAAAAAAATTAATAAAAAGTAATTTTTAAAAGCGGGGGGGGGGGGGAGCCTGGGGATATATCTCAGCATAAAAGCCTTGGATTCAATACCCTCCTACCACCAAAAGTACATTTCTCAGTTTTGTCAGATGTGCTATGTGGAAATCCATAGTGCAGGGCTGGGGGTGGAGCTTAGCAGTTAAAATGCTTGGACCTAGTAAGCTCAGAGCCCTGGGTTCAATTTCCTAGTCCATATAAACTAGGCATGATGGCACATGCCCATAATCCCAGCATTTGGCAGGCTGAAGCAGGAGGGCTACTGTGAGTTCAAGGCCAGAATAGGCTACATAATTAATTCAGGACCAGCCTAGACTACAGAAGGAGATTCTGTCAATAAATAAATAATATATCCATCCACCCATCCACCCACCCATCCATCCATCCATCCATCCACAGTACAGCCCAAAAGAAGTCCCTAACCAAGGAACGCAGTACAGATATCCCAGCCTCAAAGCACCTGCCTAAGAATCACGGGAAGCCAGAGGCCAGATAGGACAGTTAGATGAGAGGTGGCCACTGAAGAGTCACTGCATCTGTATCATAGTCTTAAGGCAAAGCAATCTCTCTAGACCCACCACCCTTCACAATCTCACTGTCATTTGATCCCACAGAGCTACCTAAATACTTATTGTGGTTTGGCTACGGAATGTCCCCCAAAAGTCTCATGTATTTAAATGTTATAGATCGTCTATGGAACCAAGGTGCTGTTGGGATATTGGGGCCTAGTCTGGAGGGGAGGATGAACGGCGTGTAGTGGGGGCTTACCACACCTTCCACACCTGGATCCAGGAGGGGCTGAACACTGGGAGGAGACCTGGAAGGATGTATAAGCTGCCTCCTGCCTTCCTTGGGCTGCTGGTCTCGACTAGTCTCAACTTGCCGTCTTGTGTGTGATGTTGTGAGAAGCTGCCTCCACCTCTGCCTCTGCTATGTACTTCCATTGCTGCTGGCCGCCCCTGAATGGACTGTGACCTTCTGAAACTGTGAGCTAAAATAAACCTTTCTTTTCCTACATTTGTGGATTTTGGGTACTGAGTCACAGCAACGGGAAAGTAACTGAAACAATACTTACAGCACTTACTCAATGTTTACAAAATGAGGCACGTCTCTGAACAAAAAATACCATGTAGTGCATTGTCGTGAGATGACTCTTACAGGTATAATAAAGGAGTGATTGTTAAAAAAAAAAAAAGTGTGAGATGCAAGACAATTTAAGATTGTTTTACAATCATATTTCATTTACTGGCACTTTTCTGAATATAAAATCCTGCGAAACATACAGAAAGGAATGAATGACTAAAATGCAAACAATGGCCATGCACATGTTGGCATTCCTAAAGCTCCAGCTACTTGGGAGACTAAGGCAAAGGATACCATGGGCCCATGAATTTGAAACTAGCTAGGAAACATAACAAAACCCCAGCTCAAAATCAAATTAATTAAAAATTCAAATATTAGATTTTTAAAACTAAATCTGTAAGTTGGATATGGTAGCACATGCTTAAAATCCCAGCCCTCAGGGAAACTGAGGCAGGAGGATCACACGTCAGAACACAGTCTAGCCAAAAAAAATTTTTTTTTGAGTCAGGGTCTTGCTTTGTAGCCCAGGCTGGTCCTGAACTCACTATGTGGTCCAGGCTGACCTTGGACTCACAGCACTCACCTTGCCTCTGCCTTCCAAGTGCTGGCTTACAGGCGTACCACCATAGCCAATTTATTTATTTCACATCCAGTCTAGATGGTGCTGAGGAAGTAAAGCCAGGGTCTGTGCTTACTTGCTTTAACCATTCAGCCATGCACCAGCCCCACAGAGAAAATTTAATATGCAAATAATCAGGAAGCTTGAAATAACTTTCTAATATTACACTTTCCATTCTGTCACCCCTTGATCTGTGTGGCTGTTAACAAAGAAGTTTACTGACCATCTAGGAACTCCAGTAAGTGTACTTTGTCTTCCTTTCTAACATGACATGAAAGTACACCTCTTAGCTACAGCGAATTTTATCCCTCTGGTTAACAAATCAGGTGGCGAGCCCAACATCCCACCTGACTGACATCACTTTGAATTCACACAATGGCTCACAACACGCATCCCAAAATACAGTTTACATCAAGATGTAGGTCAGTCTTGTGAAGAATGAGGAGCACACGAGTGAAGCACCACTCTCCACGACTGAGCGCCCCAGCTCCTGCCTCACCTAAAGGAGAGGCATTTGTGTACTGGGTGAGGCACTGGGCACACAGAGGGGAGATTTATGCTCAATTCCAGCTCTGCTTCTTATGCTGATGTGCTTATTTTTTTAACTGTGAAATAACAAAAATATTTATTTTATGAGGTTACTGTGAAGATAAAAAAAAGAAAGCATGTGTAGGTCTTTCATAAACAGTGCTATAAAATCTGAATTGGTTTGTTTTTTGGTTTTTTGGTTTTGTTTTGTTTTTTGAGACACAGTACTGCACTGTAGACCAGGTTGGTTCTGTACCATATAGTCCAGGCTAGTCTCAAACTCATGACAATCCTCCTGCCTCAGCCTCCTGAGGGCTGGGATTACAGGTGTACCCCACCAGCCCAGCTAATTACGTTTATGTGGTACTTGGGATCAAACTTAGGGCTTTTTGGTTTTTTTGAGACTGGGCCTCACTCTGTATGCAGGCTGGTCCTCAACTCACTCTGAAGCTCAGGCTGTCTTGGACTCACTGCAGTCCTCCAGCCTCAGTCTCCCAAGTGCTGGGATTACAAGTGTGTGCCACCATGCCCAGCTTTATGTGGTGCTGGGGAATGAACTTAGGGCTTTAACCACTGTGCCAATCCTCCAGCTGAGGATTTGGGCATGTTAGGCAAGCACTCTAACCACAGAATTCCGACAACTGAGCTCTTAATACTATTCTGCTTGTGAACTTATCTCAAATTGGAAAAAGATAAAATGAAAATATTCTGTTTTTGTGGCACTAGAGACCAAGCCCAGGACTTTCACACTTCACTACAATCCTGTCTATTTTCCGTTGTTTTGATTTTGAGGCAGGGTCTCACTATGTACCTAAATGCCCAGGCTGGGCCCGGACTTGCCATCCTCCTGCTTCACTCTCCCATAGTGCTGTGACTATGGGCATGTACCAGCAGGCCTGGCTTGAATATTCTTTGAAGGAGCTGGTAAGCCAACATTAAGCCTGTAATTTTTTAGTTGGGAGTGGAAGCTCAGTAATAAGAGTACTTGCCTGGTACTCTCAAAGTCCTGGGCTCAATCCTTAGACCTGGACATAATCCCTCATACCATACATGCATACACAAGAATGTGATTTTGTTCACACATTTATCTACCCAAAATAACAATTTTTTGTTTATTTTGAAACTGGGTCTCACATAAAGACTGAGCTGCCCTTGAACTTGCTATGTAGGCTCAGGCCAGTCCTGAACTCGCAATTCTCTTGCCTCAGCCTCCAGAATGCAGGCATTACAAGCATGCACCTTCATGCCCAGATACCAAATATATTCTGAATCAACCTCAAGTCACTAAAAAATTACATCTCTGTTGGGCATAGTAGTACATGCCTGCAATCTCAGCACTCTGGAGGCTGAGGCAGGAGGATTGCAGAGTCCAGAACTAGTCTGGGCTACAGTGGGAGACACTGTCTCAAAAAACAACAACAACAACACAACAACAACAACAAAAGCAATCAGCAGCACTAACCCACCAGGGGCAGTGACATGGCAGAAATGAACTGTATATATCCACAGTGAAAGAGAAATGGATACTTTATTTCATTATTTGGACCTAAAAGTAAAAATCAAAGATCAGGGGTTAGGGATATAACTCTATGGTTAAAGAAAGCACTTGTCTAGCAGTAGAAGGTCCTGGGTTCCCTGCTTCAGCACTATATAAACTGGGCATGGTAGTGCTCTCCTGTAATCCCAGCACTTAAGAGGCTGAGGCAGGAGAACTGCTGTGAGTTTGGGATCAGCCTGAGCTACACAGTGAATTCAAAACCAGCCTGGACTACAAAGTGAGGCACTACTGTCTCAAACAACAACAACAAACAAAGGTCAAAGTTTGCCAATAGGCACCAAGATGAAATGTTACAAATATCCAAGATATAATCTTTTTTTTTTTTTTTTTGAGGCAGGGTCTCACTCTGTAGTCCAGGCTGGTCCTGAATTCACTATGGAGCCCAAGCTGGCCTTTGACTCACAGCAATCCTCCTGCCTCAGCCTCTTAAGTGCTGGGATTACAGGTGTGCACCACCACACCCGGCTTTATGTGTGTGGTGCTGGAGAATCACTCAGAGCCTTGCACCATCGGGCAAGCTCTTAACCGCTGTACTTTTCCTCCAGTCCTGATATAATCAAAATTAAACACAATCTATGACTGACTCAGAAAACTCAATAAACCAGTATTTTTCAAATATTTATTTAATACTCATGGTATTCCAAGGGTGAAAGAAGTTTAATTTCATATTCTAGGTACTTACAGCCATAGGATCAACATAATGTATTAAGATATAACATTTCAACAACATTTCACCAACTATTAAGGATCTACCATACCATTAGCACTTTCTGTCATAAGTGTCCTACTCATATGACCTATTCTACACGTCACAGTGAACAAGAGCAACATTACACAAGATCTCTAGCAAATTATATTTCTGGTACACAGCTAGCTATGAGTAAAGATGCACTTCTGAGAGCCAAGCCAAACAGCCCATACCTGAAATCTCAGCTACTGGGTAGGCTGAAACAAAAGGGCAGCAAATTCAAGGACAAGCTGGGCCCAGGAGTGCAGGGCTGCAATTAAAGCACTCCAGAGCCTGACGCAAGAGGATCACTAAACTGAGCCCATCGTGGGTAACTTAGCAACTTAGTAAAATCTTGACTCAGAATAAAAATGAAAATGGACTGGGGAATGAAGCTAAGTGGGATGGCCTTGGGTTCAACTCCCAGTACCACAGGTATAAGTAAATGATTTCTGAAGATGGATGTAGTAGCGCATGTCTGAAACCCCACCCTGGAAAGCTGAAGCAGGAAGATTACAAATTCAAGCCCAATTTAAAAACCTTAGTAATACCCGGTTACAAAATAAAAAAATAAGTGCTGGGAGCATAGCTCAGTAGTTAGTGTGTTTACTTAGCATGTGCAAGGTCCTGGGTTCAATTCCCCAGCACCACGTATACCAGGTGATGGCCCATGAATGTAATCCTACACTCAGGAGGCTGAGACAGGAGGACTGCCATATGTTTGAGGCCAGCCTAGGCTACACAATGAGTTCAGGACCCATTTCGGCTACAGGTGAAACCCTATTGGGGCTGGAGGAATGGTTCAGCAGTTAAAGCATTTGCCTAGTATGAACTTAGATAAGTGCCAAGTACCAGAGCGCAATTCCCCAGCACCACATAAGCACGGCGTGCTGGTGCATGCTGTAATCCCTGCACTAGGGAGACTGAGACAGGAGGATTATTTTGAGTCCAAGGCCAGCCTGGGATCCATAGCAAATTCAGGACCAGCATGGGCTATGCAGTGAGAGCCTGTCTCAATAAATAAATAAATAAATAAATAGAGATGAAACCCCATCTCAATTTTAAAAAAAAAGATTAGCTGAGGTGTTGGTACACACAGGTAATCACAACACTTAGGGAGACTGAGGCAGGAGAACTGCTGTAAGTTCGAGGCTAGCCTCGACTACAGAATGAGGCCATCTGAAAAAATAAATAAATTGAAGCTGGTGTGGTGGGGCATGACTTTAATCCCAGCACTTGAAAGGTGGAGGCAGGAGGACTGCCATGAGTTCGAGGCTGTCAGAATAAGTTCAGAACCATCCTGGACTAGAGTGAGACACTATCTGGGAAAAAAAAAAAAAAAGCTGGGAATGTAATTCGGTGTGAAGTCATTGGGTTCAATACTGGGGTACCACAAATAAATAAATAAATAGAATTTAAAAACAATGGGCTGGAGATGTAGGTCAGTGTAAAGACCAGGGGTTCACAAACACAAATAAATAAATAAATAAAAGCTATTACAGAGCTATACCCAACCTTCAATTTCTCATTGTGAAAACCCACTAAACTATTTCTTGTTTTTTATTTCTTGTTTGTTTTTTGAGAGGGCCTTAGAATGTCACTCAGTGCAAACACCCGAGCAAGCCAACCCAGGGTGCTTCACACTGAGCTACATCATCTCCAGCCTTTCTTTTTATTTCTTTTTTTCCTTTCCTTCCCCTCCCCACCCCTCCCCCCAGACATGAGACATTGTCTCGTTCTGTAGCCCAGACCAGTCCTGAACTCACCGGCATAGCCCAGGATGCCAGGCTGGCCTTGGACTCAGGACAATCCTGCTGCCTCAGCCTCCTGAGTGCTGGGCTTACAGGCAAGTGCCACCATGCCCGGCTTTAAGTGGTGCTGGAGAATCAAACTCAGGCCCTTGTGCTTACAAGGCAAGTGCTTTAACCACTGTGTCGTTCCTCCAGCTCTCTTTTCTTTTTCACTACTGCATCTTGGTCATTCCTACTTTCCGTTCCCATTCCCACCTTCTGACTCCCTCCACATCCCCTTTCCCTCTCCACAACATCCATCTTCCTACTTTCTTCTACTCTTTCACTATTTTTATAATTTGATTTTCTCATATTAGAAAAACCGGGCTGGAGCACAGCTTAGCAGCTAAAGTGCCTGCCTTGTAAGCCCAAAGCCCTGAGCTGGATTCCTCAGCACCATATACTAGCTGGGCGTGGCGATTCACACATGTAAGCCCAGCACTTGGGGACCAAAGCAGGATTGCCATGCATTAGAGGCCAATCTGGGCTATAGAACAAGACCTTGTCTCAAAACAAAAATAAAGAGAGAGAAAAAGAGACAGACAGAAACCATGCGACCTTTAACCTTCAATGTCTGATTAATTTCTCTAAGCATAACAGTCTCAAGGGTACATCCATTTTCCTAAAAATGATTCAAATCTATTTTTATTTATGGCAGAGGAGTGCTCCACGGCTGCAAGTATACATCTTCTCCATTCATCTGTTGATGGACATTATCACCTACTTCCAAGATGTAGTTATGTAAGTTGGGCTGCTATAAACACGGGTATGTGGGAGGGAGGGTGCAGCTCGGAGGTTAGCACTCCTAAGTAATCTCTTCCCAATCTTGTCCACCTTGCAAAGTATCATAAATACCTCTGTTCAAACACTTAATTATTCTGCCCTATTTCAGGTTTAGTCAGATCAAACCTCCTTAAGCACAAGGATTATGGTCTGTACCTCTGCAGTAAAAGTTTGGGCTTTTTTGTTTTTTTGAGACAGTGTGTTACTCTGTAGTCAAGGCTGATCCTGAGCTCACTATGTAGCCCAGGCTGGCCTTGAACTCACTGAGATCCTTCAGTCTTAGCCAGGGTGCTCAGATTACAAGCTTGTATTACCATTCTCCAGTCTTTAATTTTTTTTTTTTTTTTTTTTTTTTTTTTTTTTTTTTTTTTTTTTTTTTTTTTTTTTTTTTTTTTTTTTGAGACAGGGTCTCACTCACTTTGTAGCCCAGACTGGTTCTGAACTCACTATGTAGCCCAGGCTGGCCTTGAACTCACCACAATCCTCCTGCTTCAGCCTCCTGAGTGCTGGGACTACAGGTGTGCGCCATCACACCCAGCTTTCTGTAGTGCTGGGAATCGAACTCAGGGCCTTATGCTTGCTAGGCAAGGACTTTAACAGCTGTGCCATTCCTCTAACCCCTAGCTCATTTTTAACCCAGTCCCTTGCACAAGCTAGGGAAGAACATTAACCACAGAGCTACTCCTACTCCCCTTGCCCTGCAATAACAGGATCTTGCAGATATCAGCAGCTACCATTTTTTAGCTACGTGCTACATATTGTATTATGTGTTTCATATACTTTATCTCATTTTACCATCACAATAATATTGCTGACATTATTCTTTCTACTTTACAGAATAAGCAAAGGCATGAAGACGTTAAGCTAAAATTGCACAGACTGAAAATGATAGGGCTGGGATTTGGGCTAAGCTGTTTTCTAAGCTGGAACAAAGCAGGCAGCAAATAACTACTTTGTTGAACTGTCCTACCATTTTATGTGTGCAGAGGGTCATGTAACCCCAAATAAACTGGAGGTAGAAACCATGCTGGGGGGTTGTAGGGTGGTGTAGAGTGGTGGGGGGAACTGGCCTTTTTGGTTAAGGGCCCGTCAGGTGCTAGGTTCAGACACCATCATTTCATTTCTAACATCTCACTTTGTGCAAATTCACAAATGTAAATTCTCTTCTGCAAACAGCTGCTGTAATGCCTCCATCAGACTGACCCAAAATGTCACGTACTCTCAATCAAACACAAATGCTCCCACATGCAATCAATAGAACATTCCTTCTACACCTCCCAACTAAAAGACAAAACCCCCTCAACTCACATCAGCCTAGTAAGGTTAACATAAGGCTTCAGCAAGCATTTGCCATGTGCCTGGCCTTCTTCAGAGCAGGGCACCCACTCTTTCTTTTTTTTTTTTCTTTGTTTGTGGTACTGTGGATGGAATCTCTGGGCTTTGGCACTGAGCTACACTGCCCAGCCTACTTCTGATTTTTAATTTTGAGACAAGGCCTCTCACTAAATCCTGAACTGCCCAGGCTGGGCTCGAATTTATGATCTTCCTGCCTTAGCCTCTAAGAGTGCTTGGATTATAGGCCCAGCTATTCCAACATTTACTAAGTATTTCAGCCTTATGAGGAAAATAACATAACCTACAAAGGGCATTGTTAGTCTGAAGTCCCTTGGCCAAAAGCAGATTCCATACCAGAATTCAGGTCTTCTAATTGCTCCATTCCACTGTCCCAGTAAACACACACAGGTGTCATCTAATTCATCCTGGTCTCATGGAGTTAAGGTAAGAACTTAAAGCAAAAACTCTGGAATAATTTTCATTTAAAAATTATTTTGACAGGGCTGGGAGTATAGCTCAGCAGTTAAAGCACTTGGCTGGTATGCACAAAGCTCTGAGTTCAAATCTCCAGCACCATGTGAACTGGTGTGGTGAGGTACACCTGTAATCCCACCATTCAGGAGGCTGAGGCAGAGCTGACATTGGGGCCAACCTGTTCGGACTACACTGTGAATTCAGGACCAGCCTGGACCACAGAGCGAGACCCTGCCTCAAAAAAGAAAGAAAAGCAACTGTGACATGATTGATTATCTTTTTTTTTTTTAAACACGGTCTTGCTCTACCCAGGCTAGTCCTGGACTCACCATGTAGCCCTGGCTGGTCTAGAACTCACAGCAATTCAACTGTCTCAGCTTACCAAGTGGCGGGATTACAGGCATGTACCTACCACCACACCCAGTTTATGCGGTGATGGGGAATCGAACTCAGGGCCTCGCGCTTGCACCGTGCTATCCTCCAGCATGACCATCAGGATCTATAGCAGGCATCATCTAGATGGCCCAGTAGTGCAGGCCTCTAATCCCAGCACTTTGGGAGGCTGAGGCAGGAGGATCCCAAATTCCAGCCCTGCCTGGGGAACGGAGGAAATTAGGGAGACTGTCTCAAATATAAAAATAAAAAACTAAAAAAATAAAAAAATAAAATGAGCTGGGGATTAGTTCAGTATGAAAGCCCTGGGCTCAATCTAGTAACACTAACACACACAGATTACTGGACGCCTTTGTGTCGACCCTGTAGACTCAAGGACCATCTCCTCTACTTATTCGCTGTGTGGCACGAAATCGTCTCCCCTCCCTCGGCCCTAACACTTTTATCCACAAATGGAGATAACGGTATCCACCAAACAGCAATGAGGGGAGAAGTTAACGAAATGACCGAAGGAAAACACTCGGCCCTGGTCTAGCATACCCTGGGCGTCTGGCACACTGTGGGTTCCCTTCACCTGCCCCCTCGTTCCCACCCGTCTCGCGGCTCACCCACAACGCCCACGCGGCAGGGTGTCCCTTCGTCGCTCCAGAGGCCCGCGCGAGGCCTCCGGGGCTCCCAGGCCCGGGGCCAGCCGCACGACCCTACCTGCATGGAGTCGGCGCTGACGATCTCGCCCCCAAGCCGCTGGCCCAGCTGCAACGCCAGGGTGGACTTGCCAGTGCCAGTAGCCCCGAGAATCACCACAAGAGGCAGTTTCCGTTGAATGCCCCGGAGCCCAGGACCCGCAGGCACGGCTCGTGCAGCCGCCACGGCAGCCATCTTGAAGGCACTTGCGCTTGCGCCGGAGCAGCTGTCCCCATGGCAACAGGCTCTGCGCAGGCGCGGAACGCAGGGCGCTTGCAGAGGGAGGAGAAAGCTGCGACACAAAGGTCCCGAGCTTCCGAGGGCTGCGGCACGGCCCCCGGCTAGCTAGGCTAGCTGCTGTCAGGCCCCCAGCTACCTGCTGTATTGCAAAGAGGGCAGCTTCATATAAAATGGTTGTCCCTATCATTCTTTGAAGGCAACGGATTCTTTTTCTTCATAACACTAATAACAAGATAAAATTGTATATTGGCTGTTTATTTAGTGTCTGACTTTTCCTCCAGGCTGTTCCATTAAAAACGGGGGAGAAACTGCCTCAGTTATTGCTGAATCTCCAATGCCTAGAATATTAGCTGGTACAGACTAGAGACACCCAAGAATCGTCAAATGGAGAGAATCGCTTTCCGGTGTAGTCCTGGAACTAGTGCACTAGTGAGCTCAGAGATCGGCCATTCTCTGGAATCAGACATGTTGATTTCTCAGGCAGAAGCATCTGCGCTCTCTGTCTCTCTCTTTTTCTCTCTCTCTTTTGTGCTTACCAAGTGATTAGTTTACCTACTTCGTTTTCACATAGAAATTAACATCTTACTGACCTGTCTATTTATTGATAAGGTCTCTCTGTGATCCAGGCTGGTCCAGAACTCACTATGTAGCCTAGGCTAGCCTCAAATTCATGGCAATCCTCCTGCCTCAGCCTCTCCAGTGCTGGGATTACAAGCAAGCACCACCACACCTAGGTTAATGTGTGGTGCTGGGGAATCAAAGCCAGGACCTTGGGCTTGCCAGGCAAACACTGCTGAACTACATTCCCACCCCCACCCCCACCCCCACTAGTATTTTTTGGGTTGTGCTGGGGAATAGGACCCTGCACCTACTTAGCACTCTCCACACAAGTGCTCCAGCCGCTGTGTTATGGGCCCAGCCATGAAACCGCTCCTCTACTGTTTTCATTCCAGAGTAGAAACTCTGACGGAATCAAAGGCGGGACAAAACTTTACATCTGTCAATTCTTAATGAAAGGATACAAGAGATAGGGTGAGGGCTGGGAGCATAGTGCTGGGGTTAAAACACTTGCCTAGGAAGCATAAGGCCCTGAGTTGGATTCCCCAGCACCGCATAAACCAGGATGCTAGCTAGCACTGGCCTGCAATCTCAGCACTCAGGATGCAGAGGCGGGAGGATTGCTGTGAGTTCAAGACCAGCCTGGGCTAAACAGTAAGTTCAGACCAGCCTAGATTACAGAGACCTGGTCTCAGAAAGAAAAAAAATAAATAAATAGATAACAAATACGATAAAATTATCCAGGCATGTACCTATAATCCCAGCACCCAGAAATTGCCATGAGGCTGAGGCCAGCCTGGGCTATAAAGTGAGAATTGAATGAACCTGTGTTCAGATCCCAGCTCTGTGATTTACCAGCTGTGTGACCCTCATCAACTTCACTGTGTTTGGTTTTGTTTTGGGCGTTGGGGGCTGAACCCCCAGCCTCCAGAATGTCAGGAAGGTGTTCTGTCACTGAGCTCCGTCTCCAACCCCTAAACTCGTGTCTCAATCTCCATGATCTTACTTCATAACTCTCTCAGGGTTGCCATAGGAGAAACTGAAATAATGGCTGAAAGGTGCTTGCTAGAATACCCTGGCACATGACAACCATCATTTGTTGAATACTTTCTATTATTATAATGTTAACACCCCATCTGCCTCTCTAAAGAGGTAATAGCAGCAGCCTAAGGGCAGAGAAATTTTTTAGAAATGTGTGAAAATGTCTAACTATCTATACTGTTAACCCTTCCTTAGCCGATTTAAGAGGCTGGAACTTCTGTGATGGCCCACACCCATGATCCTAGCACTATAGGAGCTTGAGGCACAAAAATTGCAAATTTAAGCCAGCCCGGGTAACTTAGCAAGTTGGTGAGACTGTCTCAAAATAAAGTTTAAAATGGTTTGGGGCTGAGGGATGTAGCTCAGTGGTTAAAGCACAAGGTCCTGGGTTCAACCCCCCAGCACTACACAAACTGGGTGGTGAAGAATACCTATAACCTCAACACTCGGGAGGCAGTTGCCATGTGTTCGAGACAAGCCTGGGTTATATAATGAGTCCAGGACCAGCCTACTGAAACGTTGTCTCAAAAATAATAATAATAACAATTAAAAAAAATGGTTTGGGGATATAACTCAGTTCAATCCCTAGTACTGCAAGAGGAAAATAAAAAAGAGGCTGGGCATGTAGCTCAGTGGCTTAGCCTTCACCTGGCATGAAGGAGGCCCTATCCAACCTACCACACAGTGAGGGGAACCAGGCCAAGAAAAAATTGCTTTCTCCCCGCAATTGCCTCTACCTGGCTCTCAGGTGCTACTGGGAACCCCCCGTGCCATGAGAGTTGCCTTGGAAGTTTAGCGCCTGTGATAGACCTGCCTGGAGTAACTGCCAATTCATTTGCCAGCCATTTTCACCTCTGTTGGCATAGAAGCCACTCTCCAAAGACCCAGCCTGACGCATACGTTGCTTGGAGAACACCCATGCCTGGTTCTGGACCCCCCAGGACCCCCTCCTCTCAACCCAGCCTGCCTTGATCAGAAGCTCTGTTTTCTCCAATGTGTGGTACCCGCCTGGGGCTGGGTTTAACATGGAGATGGGCGGCCACATAGTGGCAGACACTTTCACATGATGGTTAACTGTAGAGCCTTTGCCTAGAGACTTTCAGACGGTATGGTTACCATGACAACCACCAGAAAGATGGCAGGCCAGAGACACAATGAAAATAAAGGAAAAGGGAGGCTGATCTCACGATGACAATCTGCTGATGACACAGTATGCTCCCTCCCAGATGGGGTAGCTCTGCCCAAGTCATGACCAGGTGACTGCTACTAGAGAATGGGGGAAAAAGAAGAAGGGGGGGGGGAGAATTTACCACCAAGAGACAAGGAAAGGAAGAGGCTAGTTACCAAGGCAACTGAAGAGAAAGGAATGAAAAAAATAGGGCTTCACCACAGCAGCAGAAAATTGCTTCTTGCCAAGCAACACAGGACTGTTGCCATAGAAACAAGGAGAACAGGGATCCTGTAGACCATGGGGAGAATTATCACTGAAACGCCAAGCAGGAAAGACTCCTAAATCAGAATGGAGCCCGTGGAACAAGACAGACGAGAAACGAGAGAAAGCACCGAGGCATCTTCATCCACAGAATTCCACAGTTCCACCAGAAGGCAGGGTTTTTTTTTTTTAAATACATTAGGCTATTTTATTGGTAGTTCTGTTCAGCTCTCTAACAATCTGATAAACCCTAAATCATTATAAAAATAGTTCCTAAGATGTGTTGCACCTTGAAGTCCTAATCAGAGACATTAAGTTCAAGGAAAAACGAGAAAGTTGAAATCTATAACTAAGAATCAGTAAGTATTTCTCTTGTTTAAGTTTAGTTTATTTCATCTTTTGAAACAGGGTCTTGCTCTGTAGCCCAGGATGGTCCTGAACTTACTATGTGGCCCAGGCTGGCCTTAGGCTCATGGCAATCCTCCTGCTTCAGTCTCTTGAATGCTGGGGGCTACAGGCATGAGCCAACACACCTGGCTTTACATGGTGCGAGGAATTGAACTCAGGGCCTTGTGCTTGCAAGGCAAATGCTTTAACTGCTGTGCCATTACTCCAGCCTCATTTCATTTCTTTTCTTTTCTTTTCTTTTCTTTCTTTCTTTTCTTTTCTTTTCTTTTCTTTTCTTTTTCTTTTTTTTTGAGACAGGGTCTTGCTAGATATTCCAAGACATAAGAACTCACTTATGTAGCCCAGGAAAGCTTCCTGCCTCAACCTCCTAAATGCTGGCATTACAGGTGTATACCACTATACTTGGCTTTATTTATTTTTTGAATAGCTATTTCTAAAGCAATAATAAAAAGGGGGTGCTAAGAAATGGCACAGTGGTTAAAGCGCTTGCCTAGCAAGCTGAAAGCCCTGAGTTCAATTCCCCAGAACTACATAAATCTGAGTATGGTGGCACATGCCTGTAATCCCGGTGCTCCGGAGGCTGAGACAGGAGGATTGCCATGAGTCCAAGCCCAGCCTGGGCTACAGAGAGAGAGAGACCCTGTCCTAAAACAATAATAATGAAAATTAATAATAATAACAACAAACCCTCCAAAGGGAAGTTTTAGCTGGGCATGGAATCCTAGCACTCTGGAAGGCTACAGCAACCTAGCAATTCAGGGAGGCCCTGCCTCAAAATAAAAAAATAAAATGCAGTGGGAATCTAGTCCAGGCCAAGAAGGAGATGAAAGAAGGCAACCGAGGGTGAACAGAGCTCTAGGTAGTTGTGCCCAGATATTGGTGTTGATTTCCTTCCCTCTTTCATGAGGTCAAATGAAAAGTGCCTCACCCTATTTTTGAAGGGGGTTCAGGAGAAAAGAGAGTCTCTCTCATAAATATATATAGATATGGGCCGGCCAACCTGATGGCACAGGCCTGTCATCCCAGCACTCTTGAGAGGCCGAAGCAGGAGGACTGCAAGTTCAAGCCCAGCCTGGGTAATTTAGAGAGCCCCTGTATCAAAATCAAAAGTTAAAATAGGGGCTGGAGGAGGAGTACAGGGGTTAGAGCGCAAGGCCATGGGTTCCATCCCCTAGCCACACAAAGATGGGTGTGGTGGCTCCCTCCTCTAATTCCAGCACTCAGGAGGCTGAGGTAGAAGAAGGATGGCTGTGAGTTTGAGGCTAGTCTGGCCTCCATAGGGAGTTCAGGAGCAGCCTGGACTACAGAGCAAGACTGTCTCAAAAATATTAAATTATTAAACTAAACTAAATTTAAAAGCTTTTTTGTAAAGACAGAGTCTCACTATAGTTGGGTCTGGTCCTGAACTCACTATGGAGCCCAGGCTGATCTCCAGACAATCCTCCTGTGTCAGCCTTTCAAGTGCTGGGATTACAAATGTGTGCCACCTACCCCTCACCCAGCTTTTTCCTATCATTTACTTACTCATCTATTTATTTTAATTTACTTTTTAAATTTTTCTTTTTAAATTTTTCAATCCTCCTGTCTCCGCCTCCAGAGATCTGGGATTACAGGTGTGTGCCACCACTCCTGGTTTAGCTGGGGAATCAAACTCTGGTACTTAGTGCTTGACTTAGTGCTTGCTAGGCAAGTGCTGTAACTGCTAAGCCATTCCTCCAGCCCCAATTTCTTGTATATTCTTTTTTTTTTTTTTTTTTTTTTTTGAGACAGGGTCTCGCTCTGTGGTCCAGGCTGGTCCTGAATTCACTTCAGAGCCCAGGCTGGCCTTGGATTTACGGCAATCTTCCTGTCTCAGCCTCCCGAGTGCTGGGATTACAGGCGTGCGCCACCACGCCCAGCTTATGTGGTGCTGGGGAATCGAACTCGGGTACTTAGCGCTTGGTTTAGCGCTTGCTCAAGTGCTTTAACCGCTAAGCCATTCCTCCAGCCCCTTCTTGTATATTCTTAGTAATAGTTCTCTGTCTGAGGAGTAGCTGGGAGATAATTTTCCCATTTCACGGGTGCTCTCTTCACTCTGTTGATTGTTTCCTTTGTCAGGCAGAAGCTTTTTAATTTCTTATAATACCTTTTGTTGATTGTTGGTGTTATCTCTTGTGCTTTGAGTGTTTTATTGAGAAAGTCCTTGGATTTGGCTACTATAAATTGTGCTGCTATAAACATGGGTATGCATGTATCACTCCTGTCTGATAACTTTAACTCTTATGAAAAGATAACTAGTAGAGAATACCTAGGTTAGATAGGGTATCTATTCTGGATGTTTTCAGGAATCTCCATCTTGTTTTCCATAATGGTTGTACCAATTTACAATCTCACCAACAATACAGAAGGAGTTCTTTTTCCCCACAACCCCCTAGCATTTGTTGTTTTTTGAGGTCTTGATACCAGTGGTGTTACATGGAACATCAGTGTTTTATTTGTTTTTTTTTTTTTTTTTTGATAAGCACAGTTTATGTGGTGTTGGGGAACTGAACCCAGGGCCTTGTGATTGCTAAGCAAGCGCTTTAACCATTGGGACAAACACCTTGGGTCTGACACCTCTTTCTAAAAGTTTCACGTCAAAGCTAGGTGTAGTGGTGCACGCCTGTAATCCCAGCACTTGGGAGGCTGAGGCACTATGATTACCAGGAACTTGAGGGCGGCCTGGGCACCACAGTGAGTTCAGGACCAGCCTGGACTGCAGAGTGAGACCTTGTCTCAAAAACAAGCAAAACAAAAACAAGAACAATTTTAAAACGCTCCAGTGCCAGACTTCCAGCATCCTGTTGATGGCTTCCTTTCTGATGACACCATCACCTCAGTCTCACTGGACTCCAAACCACTTCTTTTTTCTCTGACTTCCCTATGTTGTTACGTTTTGTTTCGTGGTGATGTGGAGTGAAGCTTAGGTCTCATGTGTTGCAGGCAAGCACGCTGTTCCTGGAGTACATCCTCAGGTCTCATTTCTTCATCCTCTTTCCCTTAGATTTTATTTATTTATTTATATTTATTGAGGCAGGGTCTCACTCTCTAGTGCTGGCTAGTTCTGAGCTCACTATGTGACACGGGTTGGTCTTGAACTCATGGCAATCTTCTCCTGCCTCAGACTCCCATGTGCTGGCATTACAGGCATTCTGTACCTTGCCCGGTTTATGTGTGGCTGAGGAATTAAACCCAGAGCCTTGCACTTGCCAGACAAGCACTTACCCACTGCTCTATTCCTCAAGATTCCAGAACTTTCTTTCACTGAGCCTATTTTTTTCAAGTTGCAAAGAGGGTGCTTTATTTTGGAGGAAAGAAAAAGAAAAGACAGGAAGGTTGCCCTGAGTCCCCCATCCTTTTTTTCCCCCCTCTTTTTTTTTTGAGACAGGATCTTGCTTTGTAGCCCATGCTGGCCTTAGACTCAGGGCAATCCTCCTGCCTCAGCCTCCCGAGTGCTGGGATTACAGGCTTATACCACCACGCCCAGCTTTATGTGGTGCTGGGGAATTGAACTCAGGGCCTTGTGCTTGCAAGGCAAGTGCTTTAACACTGAGTCATTCCTCTAGCCCATATTGCCTTATATTGGAAGAAACCATAGCTCCAAATATCATTACAATCATATCCCTCTTTCTATTTGGAAAGCACCATTATTATTATATATTTTTTGAGGCATGGTCTTGCTGTAGACGCACTATGTAGCCCATGCTGGCCTCCTGCCTCAGCCTTCCGAGTGCTGGGATTACAGGTGAGCAACCTATACCCGGCTCAGTTTTGTGAAAGACAATTTTTCCATGAGGGCAAGGAAGAGGGGTCAGAATGATTCATGCACATTAAATTTATTTATTCACTTTTTTATTTTGGTACTGGGGATCCAACTCAGTACCTTCATACTAAGCGACATCCCCAGCCCACGCTTTAGTTTGGAATCTTTTTTTTTTTTTTTTTTTGAGATAGGGTCTCACTCTGAAGTCCAGACTGGTTCTGAACTTACTAGGAAGCCCTGACTGGCCTTGAAGTCATGGCAATCCTCCTGCCTCAGCCTCCTGAATGCTAGGATTATAGGCGTGTGCCACCACACACCTGTTTTGAAACAGAATCTTAATAAATTGTTGAAGTGCGCAGGCTTGCTGGGACCAGTGGTGCAGTTCCATAGTCTCAGCCCTCTGAGAGGCCGAGGTAGAAGAACTGCAAGTTCAAGGCGCCTCTACGATTTCATATCAAAACAGCTGACCCCTTTGCCTGGAGCTATTCTAAATAAAGATATTAACAAAAGCTGCCCACAGGCTTCCTGGTAAAAACGCCCACATACCAAGGGAACTTTGCCTGACACACTTGGACACCTTCCCCTCCCCCGTCACCCAGCTATCAGTCATCTCCAGGTGGTTATCTTACCCTCAGAAAGGAACATCTGTCACTCACTCCTATCATCTTCCAGACCAATAAAGGCATCCTCACCCCCCCCCCCCCTTCCTCTTCTAAAGTAAGCACTCTGGAATATCCTGACCTCAGGAGCACTTTGGACAGATTCAGCACATCCAAGAGAGTTCAACCTGTCTCAGTTCCCCAGAATAACTGCCTTTGGGGACAGGAGTTAAGTGCACACCTTCGCCTTTTATCATCTAAGGAGAGGATGACCTCTTTCTCCTACAAGAGGCAAGGCTTTCCCGCCGCCCCTTATTGTCTGCGCGCAGTGCTGGGCATGGCGTCCCTTGGGTGTACTATTCAGTGGCAAACCCAATTTGTAGAAATTGTTCTCTGAAATCCAGGAATAAACTCTGGGCTATTTTCAGACAAAGATAGAGGTAGGAGTCTGCAGAAATGAGCTAGGAAGGAGCTTAAAATACTTCACATTCCAGAAACACCCTCCCTTCCCCCCAGGAGATGGCTTTAGTCCTACTCATTTCTCAGCAGAGTTGACTCAAAGGAGCTGTGCGAGGCAGCTGGCACCAGCTTTGTGGGCCAGACAAATGGCTCAAATGGCTCTGAGCTTCAGTTTGCTTATCTGTGAAATGGGCCTGGCGCCACCTCCCATTCGCGGTCATTACAAGGATTAAGATATGCAAACAACGGGTGCCAGCACACTGAATGCCCAGGAATCCAACGAAGTCTCCAAACAAATGGTCTTAAAAAGGATGAAAGAGGCTGGACGAATAGCTCAGCCTGTTAAAGCGCTTGTATAACAAGCACAAGGCCCTGAGTTCAATTCTTCAGCACTACATAAACAGGTGTGGTGGTGCACACCTGTAATCCCAGCACTCAAGTGGCTGAGGCAGGAGAACTGCCATGGCTTTGAGGTTAGCCTGGGCTATATAATGAGTTCAGAACCAGGGTGGACTGTAGAGTGAGACCATCTTTAAAAAAAAAAAGAAAAGAAAAGAAACAAGAAAAAAGGAGGAGCCTTGTGTGGTGATTACACGTTCTTATGATACTAGCACTCTGGGAGGCTAAGGCAGGAGGATTGCAAGTTTGAGTCCAGTCTGGTCAATTTGACAGAGCCTATCTCAAAATTAAAATTTTGCTTATTTAATTTACTTAGTTTTGTAAAGGTACTGGGAATTGAGTCCAGGGCTTTAACACTGAGGTACATCCCCAGCCTTTCTGGTTTTTTCTTTTGTTTCCTGAGACCTGGTGCTGCAGGTTTATGATCCGAGCACTCTGGCAGGCTGAGGCAGGAAGATTGCAAATTCAAAACCAGCCTGAGCAATTTAGTGACTTAGCAAGGTCCTATTTCAATATCAAAACTGATCTCAAGTATCACAAAAAACAAACAAAAATAGAATCTTACTAAATTATCAATCTACACAGGCTGGGCTTGAATTTGGGATCCTCTTGCCTTAGCCTCATGGAGTGCTAGGATTATAGGCCTGAGCCACCAGGCCTGGACAAAATTTTAAAATTTATTTATTTATTTGAGGCATGGTCTCACTCTGTAGTCCAGGCTGGTCTTGAACTCACTATGTAACCGAGGCTGGCCTCAAACTCAGGCAATCTGCTGGCCTCAGCATCTGAATACTGGCATGCACCACCACATCTGGCTTATGTGATGCCGTGGAATGCAGGATCTTGTGCATGTTAGGCAAGTGCTTTAACCACTGAGCTACCTCCCAGCCCCAAATTAAAAAAATTTAAAAGCGTGTGGGCTGGAGGAATGGCTCAGCGGTTAAAACACTTGCCTAGCAAGCGCTAAATTAAGCACTAAGTACCCGAATTTGATTCCTCAGCACCACATAAGCTGGACATGGTGGCACATGCCAGTAATCCCAGCACTTGGGAGGCTGAGGCAGGAGGATTGCTGTGAGTCCAAGGCCAGCCTGGGCTCCACTGTGAGTTCAGGACCATTCTAGGCCGCAGAGCGAGACCCTGTCTCAAAAAAATAAATCAATTATTTTAAAAAGGCCTAGATGCAGGGCCCAGTTGCTTGGGCCTGTAATGTCTAACACTGTGGGAGGCAGATGTGAGAGCATCACAAGTTTGAGCCTAATCTGGAAATAAATTAAAAAATTGGCTAGAGATGTAGATCAGTATGATGGCCCTGGGCATGGTACTCAGTCCCAGTAAACGATCTTAAATGGGCTGGAGCTAAAGGTCAGCACAAAGGCCCAGGGTTTATTCTCCAGTACTGGGGGAAAAAAAGGATATGACTGGGAATGTAGTTCAGTGGCAGTTCACCTGTTCGGATGCCCAAAGGGCTAAGTTATTTATTTATTTATGAGACAGGGTCTCACTCTGTTGCCCAGGCTGTTTTGTATACTCACGCAATCCTCCTGCCTTAGCCTCTCGAGCACTCAGATCACAGGCTTATGTAGTGCTCAGGAATCGAACTCAGGGCCTTGAGCGTGCTAGACAAGTGCTCTAACTGCTGTGCTATTCCTACAGTAATCCAAACCTGTTTTATCAAGTACCTACTTAGATTCCGGGTTTGTGACTTACGTAGGATAGTGGGATATCAAGTCAAAAAGTTTATCTGACAAGAGACAGTGTTAGATCCCGATTTTACTATGTGACTTTGGGCAAGAGAACTCTCTGGACACAATTAGCATAGAGTCAGGTATTCCTTGCTTCCCAGTTGTGGTGAAACCCACCTTGGGTTTTTTTGTTGTTTTTGTTTTTGTTTTTCACTCCTGGGTACTGAACCCAAGGCCTTTGCCAGAGGGTCACCCTGTAAACGTGAGAAAGGAGCAGCCTCCTCACTCTTTTCGGGCTCCATAGGAATTCAGGCAGACGATACCAAGTGGGGTCCCAGCTGCAAGGCCGGATTAGTGGTGGCAAAGGGGCCTTCTCTCACCGCGATGCTCAGGGCCTTCCAGAACAGCAACTGTTTTCTACACAGATCCAGAGGGGGCCTCTCTGGAGCAAGGCTATCCAACTGGGCTCACAAATGCCACAGAGTAGCTGGTTGTTCCTGGAACACTTGCTCCACTTTGTCCCAGTAGATGGCAGACACAACAGCCCCAAAGAGACAGTTCCAACAAGCAGCCTAGGGGATGGAAGGCCATGTTTACTTCTCCCACACATTCCATGTGCACCAAGCAAGATGACAGTTATAATCCCATTGCTTAAGAGGTCTGGCTCTGGAGATAGGCAGGGAAGTTTTCAAATTTTCAAATCCCAATTTATCCCTGTGTCTGTGGTGCAGGCACATAATCCCAGCACCCTGGGAGGATGGCAAGCTCGAGTCTAGCCTGGACAACTCAGCAACTTAGTGAGGTCCTGTTGGAAAATCAAAATTAAGCCACGTATGGTGGCACATGCCTTGTAATCTCAGCATTCTGGGAGTCTGAGACAGGAGGATTTCAAGTTTGGGGGCCACTTAGTCAAAAGTCAAAAATCAAAAATGAGCCAGGCCTGGGGGTACAGGTCAATAATCCCAGCACTCTGGGAAGTTTAGGGAAAAGAACTACAAGGTCAAGCCTAGCCTGGGGAACTAAATTTAGCAACTTAGTGAGACATCTCAAAAAATTTCTTTCTTTTTCAAGGCAGTGTATTCCAAGCCTGTTCTGAGCTCACTATGTAGTCCATACTAGCCTCAAACTCACAGAAATCCTCCTGCCTCAGCCTCCCGAGTGCTACGATTACAGGTGTGTATCACTATGCCCAGTTTACATGGTGCTGGGGAATCGAAATCAGATATTTAGCATTTGCTAAGCAAGTGCTTTAACTGCTGAGCTATTCCTCCAGCCCTCCTCTACCCCGCACCTTCTCAAAAATTAAAAAGCAAAAAATGACCTGGAGATGTAGTTTAGTGTGAAGGTCCTGGGTTCAATCCCTGATACCATGCATATAGAAATAAAAAAATGGATTGGGAATGTAGCTCAGTGCAAAGGCCCTGGGATTTATGCCGAGTAAAAAAGAAAGGGGGCTGGAGGAATGTCAAGGCAGTTAAAGAGCTTGTCTTGCAAGCACAAGGCCCTGAGTTCAATTCCCCAGCACCACATAAAATTAGCTGTGTATGGTGACACATGCCTGTAATCCCAGCACTCAGGAGGTTGAGGCAGGTGGATCATTCTCAGTCCAAGGCCAGCCTGGGCTACACCAGTGAGTTCAGGACCAGCCTGGGCTACAGAGCGAGACCCTGTCTCAAAAAAAAGAAAAGAAAAATAAAGAGGAGTTTGAAGTGTACTACTTGATTCAATACTGGTAAACATCCTGTGAATTAGTCTTTATCCCCATTTTACAGATAAAGACACTAAAAACCAGAAAGCAAAAGCTACAGGAGAAGTGGGGGAGCTGGGATTGAAAGCCTTCTAAAACACATATTCAGCACTCTTCACAATTCACAAGAGAATTCCGTTCCCACTGAGCACTGGGCCTACATTGTTTAGACATGCCTGAAATGGCATTTCAGGAACCCAGAGTGGAACGACCAGGTTAGCAACATGGTTAGAGAAATGCAGCCGTCGGGATCACTTGTGACTATCCTGAAATAGTTTTCCTTGGCTCCGGAGGACTCAGATGGCACAAGCTGCCCCCACTCTGACATATTTGAGAAATCTTTTATTAGAAGATGTCCCAGAAGGCAACAGTTTAAAATCAGGCAATCAATAATCACAACTAAATACAAAATTTCAGGTAAACTTGCCTTTCAAAATAAATCAGACCCTTGCAACAGGAGAATTGCCCAAGGTTTTTTTTTTTTTTCTTGTACAAAAACAATTAACACCACTTTGCAAAAGGCATACAAAAATACAGTATTAAAAAAAAAGACTCCTCCCAGCATAATAACCAGCAGCAGCTTATAAAACACAAGCTATTCAGGTGAGACATTAGTAACCTACTTCCCACCTGCCTTCCCAAGATAGTTTCAGAAGTCTCTTGGCTCCTGAAAACCCCACTCCAGAAGGTAGAACATCTATTTCCAAAGTTCCACTAGGGTTCTCTGAGGCCAGGGAGCAACCTCTGAAAGAGACGATCACGGCAGTAGGTTGGAAGCAGCGGTTGGTTTTTCAGTGACACAAATAGCTTACCGTTCCCCCCACTACCCACTTCCAAACCCAGAGCCAGCAGGTATCTGCTGCCCTGGGCTGAGTTCTGGAGGGGTCCGTCCTTCTTCCAGGCCAGGCTTAGGGGTTCCTGAGGTTGCCCACATCTACCTGTTGAACTGGGTGGCTTTCCCATATTGGAGGCTACACGTTGGTTCCACTTGAAGCTGCGGAGTCCAGCAGCTGGAGCAAAAATCCATCATGGTTGGCTAAGCAGAACTCCTGGAAGCACTTGTACAACCTGCCAGGAAACAGGTCCACCTTCTGGAGCACTGGATGAGTTCCAATGACTCTCCCCAGAACCTCAGAGAGGCCTAGATTCTGGGAAAGGGATCCAACTCCTGTCAGCCTGGCAGGGAGCCAGACTGGTGGCTTCAGAGCCAGCAAGTTCCCAGGAGCTGCATGAGAAGGACAGTTTCACACAGTTCCAGTAGAATTGCAAATGGAGTTGAGGGCTGAGATGAGAGGCAGGTGGGAAAGAGTAGTACAGTGCTTCCTTTGGAGGTGCCTTATACCCGCCTTGAGTACAGTCCAAAATGGGCCTCAACAAGTTCATGAGCCAGGACTACAAGCTTTCTCCAGGCACCAGGCTAGGGACCTATTTCCTTCTATTTTGGGGAAATACTTCTGACCTGCAGGAAAACAGTGCTATAGAACCCATTGCATAACAAAGGCAGAATGAAACACAAAAAAAGTCCCTTTTGAGGACAGAAAGTGTATCCCTCAGAGAGGGCACAGAGGACTCTGAGACAGGATCTAGAGGCAGCTCCTGAAATGTCCTCAAGTTCGCAGCATTGAGAGTAGGGGGAAGGGTGTTATCTAACATCATAATATATATAGATATATATATTAAAGGTTTGCACTCAACTACTGTAAAGTGTCTGACAGTGAGGTAATGGTCCATGTTGATCAAGTCTGCGAGCTTGTCTTCACCCAAGACAGCTCATGTGTCTCCTGGAAAAAGGAGCCTCAGGGAGAGTATTTAGGCCCAGCTGTCCTTACATCACCCCAGAGACATCAGTGGGAGCATCCTTTCCTAGCCTAAAGCTCTGGCAGAGTGTGAGATTTCACGCAGGCTGGAGCCCCCGACAACGTCCACCACCTGTTGCATAGCATCTGTCAGCCTTTTCTTCGAAGCTAGTGAGTGAGGCAGACCCCAGGGCTCCTCAGCTGCCCACGCAGAAGCCGAAGGCGCCACAGAAGACAGTACTCGGATGAGTCAGGGAAGAGGGAGAGCTGGGTTTCAAGGTTTCCGAGAATGCAAGCCCTTATTGTGTGTGCGTTGGCTGCAATGCATTCTGGGATCTACTGTTCAGACCACCCCACCCTAACCAAAATGTGCAAATTACTAAAGGGGAAAGGGAGGTTAAAAAATAAACTCGTGTCTTTAGAAGACAGAAGAGTCAGGCTTTTTGGTCAGTTAGTAGCCGCTGAGGTATGCAATTCTTTTCTGCAGCTGCTGCTGGCGGCACCGGAGCTGCCTTTTCTCCGTAGCCATCCTCTTCTCAGCCCCCACCAGGGCTTGCAGGTATTCCAAAGCCTTGCTGAGGATCACTACTTTGGGGGCCTTAGAGCAGCTGGCCAGGGTAGGTACCTGGTCCCTCAGGGCCAAGAACCGCGAGCGGAGGTCATTCCGCCTTTT
Organism: Ctenodactylus gundi; assembly: GCA_004027205.1. NCBI lineage: Eukaryota > Metazoa > Chordata > Mammalia > Rodentia > Ctenodactylidae > Ctenodactylus > Ctenodactylus gundi. The sequence goes on along the minus strand of PVKB01001243.1, from coordinate 381,911 downwards.
GCGCTCCAAGAAGTTATGGTTCTTTCTCTTGGTCACATCCTCAGTATCAGAACTGACAGGTTTGGGGTGGCAGGACTGGGGAGCCTCATTTTCTACAGGTGGGGGGCTCACAATCTCTTGACCTTCCTCATCTGGCTTCTCCGGAGCTTCTCTCTCCAGAGACTCTTCCTGGGACCCCCTCTCCGAGGCCTCTTCCTGGGAGCAACTCTCTGCCGGAAAGCGGGCAGCGTAGTTGTGCTGCTGCTGGTGGATGGAGATGTGGAAGTGTTTCGTGCAGGGATCCAGAGGATCAGCTCGCACTGTGATGGTGACCGGTTTCCGTATCCCCAGCGACTGTCTCTTCTCCACTGTCACGACGTCAATTTCTTCACCCTCTGTCCAAGAAGAGAGATCAAGGGAAGAAACGCCTCCCATGAGAAACACATACAAAGACCTCACCGTCTTAGCTGCATCTGCTGGGGTTTGGGAAGAAGATAGGTGACATTTTCCCAATTTAGACAGCACCAAATTGAGGTAAAGAGAAAGACAGTGGATTCATGGTAAGTGGGTAAGGACAGGGTGAAGGAAAGGAGGGGGAACAAGCAAGAAGGAAAATATTCTCCGATTTCCTTCTGCACAGCAAGGCTTAGATAAGAACAAAAGGCAGACCCAAGCCAACAGCCCCCGTCTGCACAGACTCTCCCCTCCCCCACCGTGGGGATGGAGAGAAAGGGCTACCGGTCTGGGACAAAGTTTAGCTATAAAGATCTTCCCCAGTCGGGCTCTTTCATGCCCCATCAGAATTGTAAATGAGGGGTCTGTGGGCAGAGCTGCCCTTTGTTCCTGCCCAGCACTGCCTGCACTTGGGAATTGTTACTTTTCACAAGTTATAAATCCTATTATTCCCCCACCTCTCTATTCTGCCATCGTTTCAGTTGAAGATTCAGAGAAGGGAGGGCTGCCACCATCCCTCCTCACCCACCGAGGGAAGGGAAAGGGCTTCCCTGAGGAGCATTTTACTTCTAGGTTGGACGGGTTGCTAAAGTCATCCATCATTTACAGGTCGTCCACCCCGCCCCCTCCCCTGGGTCGGCAGAGGGTTGGATTTGTAATCCCAGGTCGCCTAAAGCTGCAAGAACTTCACAAGGGCGCAAGCGACCATTTCCAAGCTACCTGCACCAGAGTTAAGAGGATAAACAGCAGAATAACCCAGATACAAGGTTCAAAACACAAGGGACCTGGAGACACCTGGACATATCTCAACCATCCCATGCCTTGAAGGTATGTTGAATTAACCCAACCAGGGTAGAGGCAATTGGGGGAAATCCTCTTGTTCCCCATATTTTGCAGTCCCCACACAGAAGGCCACCTAAATGCATTCTAGCCTGGCAACAGAAGAGCCCCACTCTCAGCCTTTTTTGCATATCAGGAAGCTTGAGTCTCTTTGTCAGGAAGGCTTCCATTGTGTGGACAATCGCATTATTTCTCCATTAATAAAACCTGACCATTCAGCCCTCCTGGCCCCAAAGCCTGTGATTGGTGGCTAAGCTGTGTTTGGAATGCTGTTTTACCCGGCCCCTAACCACTATTGGCTGAGGTCTGCTGTCAGTCACACTCACCACCCCCCCTCATTGTTAGCAATCTGTTGCATTTTGTTCTAGACCATGTGGCCTGAGAGTGAACCAGGGGCCCACAAACAGGTTCAGGTTAAAGGGCAGGTCAGAAAATGATTCAGGAGGCTTCCCTACATCCCAAGCCTTTAATTTCACTGTTAAACCTTTTGGCTAGGAAGGCAGTAAGAGGAAATAATTTAAAACATTATTCTTTTATTTTTTCCGAGTGTAGTGCCTGACTCTAACCAGATAAGGAAATAAGTATCAAGTGCAACTCCCACATTTGCAAAGGGAGAAACTGAGGCTCAGATCAGACAAGCCCATATCATCCCTGTTGTAAAACTCTGGATCTCAAACTAAGACTTCCAAATTCCCACCCTATCGTTCCACAGCCTTTCTAAAGACACATCTTTACTGGTGTCTCAAGACTTCCCTTCCAGCCATTAAATAAGCATAGATCTGGGGCCAGAGAAAGCAGGTTAAAAATGACCTTAACACAGCAGACTGAGAAAAAAAGTTGTTTAATTTTTCGTGTTATCTTCCTTTTCTTTTCTCCTTAAGTGTCTGACAACTTCCATATGACCAAGTAAGTTATTCTTATAAACTTGAATGATTTTCCGTGGTCCTGATTTGTGTGTCTCTAGCCTCGCCTGCGTCCTACACTCCTCTCTCAGGCTTCTCACAGTCACAGAGGTCTAAGGGCCTGAGCCAAGAACAGGACAGTCTAGCGGCACAGGATGCTCATCTGCCTCAGTGGCAGAGGAAGAGGGCCCAGATCTCTACGGCCATGCCCCCAGTACCTGGCTCAGAGGTTGGCATAAGTTAGCAAGAGGCCAGTGAACATCTGTTGAATGCAAGTATCTCAAACACCAAAATGTATTGGGAGGGAGGCAGAACACCTTTCCACCTGGGGCCACGGCAACAGCGACAACACTTCTCAGACAACCTACCGTGAAGATCCTCACACATCAGGAGGTGCTTGATGGGGGGTGGAGCATTGGGACACAAGCTGGCTGGAGGCAGGCAGCTAGAACTCACTTCTTTCTACTAATTTTTCTATCTTTACACGTTAGTTTTTCCTTCCGTTAACGGGGCACATTTATTCCTCCTTTATTTGTCTTATGGGTGACGATGAGCAGGCACAAGTGATAAGGACAGGAAAGTAAAGCTGGCAGGAAATGTAGGCTTTTTTTCAAAAGGATGCAGGTGTTGGCTTTGCAAAAAAGGCTCCTCTGCTTTTTCTCTCCTTCAGGGAGTGTGAGTTTCCCCGGGGAAAGAAGAGCAACAAAAAAGCTTCAAGCTTGAAACGACTCCTAAAGGATCCTATCCACCTCTCCAAGGACAGAAACCCCTAGAGTCCAAACGGAGTATTGTCCTCTCTGCACGCCAACTCTCATCACGTCTCCCTTGTCCCCTGGGGCTCCAATCATCATCTGAGGGACGCTGGCTCCCTCCCCACTTCTCCAAACTGTTTACCAACACACCCACGTGCCAGACAGACACTGCTGGGGGCTACACCGGCAGCTTCAACCAGAAAGAGAAGATGGACCGCAGGAAAAGACCCAGTGCCTGACCCCTGACAGTGGTAGAGCTTTGGCCACCCACGGGGTGCTCCCCTCCTTGCGTGGCCTGGGGTGGTCCTTACCCGAGTCGCTTGGGCTTTCGGACCCTGAGCAGGCCTGGGTCTTGGTCTCGCCCATCTGACAAGTGGGGGCAGGCGCCGGGGTGCCGGCTTCGAGGCTGGGAGCGCAGTCCGGGGCTGCAGGCGCCTTGGGCGGGTTCCCCCGGGGCGCGCTGGGGGCCAGCCGGTCACTCACAGCTCTCTCCAGCCGTTCCCGGGCAGAGAAGCCGCTCCACATGCAATCACGGCGGATGATGGAAGCGTAGTTCCTGCCCCAAGATTTCGAGTGGCCCCGAGTTTCCGCCTCGTCCCCGACGCCCCCTCCGGGCCACGGCTCCGGGGGACCAATCCCAGGGGCTGTGTCCCCGGCGCCAGGACCGGAGCCCCAAGGCGGCGACGTGGGGGGCGACGGCACCAGCTCGAATTTCTTCCAGATGTCCTCGCTGGGCGCCGTGGAGCGGTAGAAATCCTCCCCGCAGTCATAGTCGTAGAAATAGTGCTGGTACGAGTCGAAGTCCATGTCCGCTCCCTGCGGGAGGAAAGAGGGGACGTGCCGATGGGGTGGGAGCCGCGGGAAGGGGCACGGCCGGCTGCCGGCTCCCGTTTCTCCCCAACACCGCGGGCGGGCGGCCCGCGCCCTGCCCTCGCGTCCCGGGAAGCCGGGCCCGGACCCGAGCCCCGCGGGAAGAGGCTCCCCTCGCGAGGACCCGGCTGTGGGGCGCGAGTTCAAAGCAAACTTTGCCAGCGCCGCCCGGAGCGCAGCAGCTCCCAGGCCCCGGCCGCGCCAAACAGGGGCGCGCTGCGCCGGGAGGCGCCGGCAGCCGTCTCCCCCCGCCCCCGACTCGCGCCCGTGCCCAGGCCACCCGCAGCCTCACCTCGCTCCTGCCGCCCGCCACCTGGAGCGGACAGGCTCCCCGCCGGCTCCGGGCGGCCCGGCAGCCCGCACACACACACATGCGCGCCACTGAGCGCGCGGCCCGCACTCACAGGCGCGCCCCCCGCGCGCGCGCCCCCCGCCTCGCTCGCGCACGGAGCCTCGGACGCTCGCGGGATCGGCGCGGGAGCGCGAGCTGCAGGCGCATTGTTTCCCGGCTGCCTTATATCTCGTCGCGCGCCCTGGGCTCAGGGACGAAGGGGGAGGGCCCTATGGGATAAGCCCCGCCCCGCCCCGCCCCCCCAGGCCGCCGACAGGTGGGGCCGGCCCCACGCCCTGGCTGCATTTGCCTGCTCTATTCTCTCTCCCGAAGCCCCCAAAATAAATCGCACGCCGGGGATCTCAGAGCTGTCGGCGAGCCGGTGCGGCCCCGCGGTCGCAGGGGGAGGCCCGACTCTAGAGAGACCCCGGCTGGCTCCGGACGGCGGAACTGAGCCGCGTTGCTTCCCGCTGTGAGTGGGGGAGTGCGGTGGCTACTGGCTCCACCCGCGAACCTACTTCCCCGGCGCGCCCCGCTGTGTTCAGGTGCTTGCTACCGGCCAAGGGATGGAGCGCTGGGGGGGCAGGTGGGGACGACGGTGCCTCCACCGCGCCACCTGGCGGCCCTGCGCCCTGAGCATCGGCCCGTTGCCCGCTTCATCACCCGCTGGCCCATTTCTTTAGTTTGGTGGTCCAAATCTGGACGTTTTTGAAGCCAATTGGTGAAGATTCCGAGATTTGAAAACCGCAGGGTAACATTTTTTTTTGTTGTTGTTATACTAGAAATCGAGCCCAAGTCCGTCATACTGGGCTACGTCCCCAGCCCATTTTTATTTTTGATTTTTGAGATGGTGTCTTACTAAGTCGCTGGATTGCGGTCCTCCTGACTCAGCCTCCTAGAGTTTTTCTAGCAGAGAGAACGCTGCCCTTTTTAGAGAGAATGGGCTCTAGGAACCTCGTTCAAACCCTTGCTTTGCCACTTGCTCCTGGCTGTGGGGACACGTCGTTTGAAACTTTGCCCTGCATTGCCCAAATGACACATGTATAATTTTTTGTGTCATTTTCTACTCTGACTAAAGAGAAAAAAGAAAAAAACCTAAACTCTGCAGACTGTCTGAGATTTAGGCCCAGGGAAAGTGACTTAGGATAGCAGCCAATCTATGTAGAATCCACCTGTCATGAAGGTCTGGTGTCTGCTGCCCTGTCCAGTTGCCTGCTGTCTCTTTCCCTCCCACTTTTGTGGTCCAAGAACATCCGGGGCACTCACTGTTGGCGTTAAAGCAGGCAGAAGTGAGCCGCGCAAGTAGCGCAGCGTGGTTATAGAAAAGGATGAGGAGGTATGCGCCGATGTGTGAGTTGGCAGAGAGGGCAGGGAAGATGACACCCTCACCCTTGGGTTTGGTGCATGTAAGGCACCTACGGGACGGCCCTGAGGGCAGCAACCAGCTCTGCTTTGTGGTCATCTCTGTACCTAGAGCAGCTTCCGGCACATAGGGGTGAACTGACTAATTTACTGAGTGACCCACCCAACTATGCTTTATGGAAACAGCCCAGAAAAAATTCCCAGTTGGTTGCAGCCACAAGCAGAGGGATTAGAGTGTGTTCAGCCTTTTGGTGACTTGTTCCCTCATCTACAGGATGGTGTGGTACTAGTCAGAGTTCTTGGTTACAATGACAGAAAATAGTAGGGAAATTTCAGCAGAAAACAACTTTACTGGAAGAATCGAAAGCTTAGAATTCATGAGCGGCTCAGAATCTATGCTTTATCTAGATTAGAACTTCTGGACTAGGGACGTTTCTCAGTGGTTAGCGTGCTCACCTCGCTTGCAGGAGGCTCTGGGTTTGATTCCCCGAACCACATAAAAATTAGCAATGTGTGGCGGTGCGCACCTGTAATCCCAGCACTTGGGTGGTGGAGACAGAAGGACCGCTGTAAGTTTGTTCGAGACTAGCTCACGCTATGTTGTGAGTTCAGGCGCAGCCTGGGTTACAGAGTGAGACCCTATTTCATTAGAGCCCTTTCTCAGCCACCGTTCTCCCTTTCTGGCTTTTTTCCCCCAAAGATGGAGCCCAGGATCTTCTCTTTGAGTTATTTCCCCAGTCCGTATTTTTAGTTATTATTTTTTCCATACGGCAGTTTTTGTGGTTTTATTTAAGCATAAATACCACACATACCAAGGCATCTGTCTGCTTTCCTAGCTGCACAGCCAGGTGCAGGGTTAGTGACCCTGACTGTTCGCTGGGCAGCCCTGTCCCCCAAAGCCTTGCAGTTCTTGGTGGAAACATGGCACACAGTCTGCACGGTATGATCTGCTGCACGTGAGCGGCACCTCCAGCTGTTTGATGTGTACCGGGAACTTCCAGAAACCACGAGCAGCATGTGCCACATCTTACTGTTGCTTGCACCGTGTGAGGTTCTGGTCTTGGAACCTTCCATTCCCTGCTGTCAATACCTCGGGTTTCTTTCAGTTACTCTTCATTTTGACTTATCAGTCCAACTGGTGCTGGCTGACATTTTTAGGCCCCTTTTTAATGATCCTGAGCTTCCCCAGAGGCCCGAGGACAGCCATAATGTCCATCTTCCTCAGGAGATGGAAAGGTCAATGACAGTAGGGACAAATGTCAACTCTACTCACTGCTGTGACCCCAGGGCTTAGACCAGAGCCTGGCACACCACGGTGCTGGTACATGAGTTTTGTGTTTGACTGACCACAGAGCTCTCACACATTAACACAGAGATGTGCCGATTCACCTGAGGGAGACAGAATAACTCTGGTGTAATCCCAGCACGCAGGAGGCTGAGGCAGGTGGATTGTCCTGAGTCCAAGGCCAGCCTGGGCTCCACAGTGAGTTCAGGACCAGCCTGGGCTACAGAGAGAGACCCTGTCTCAAAATAAATAAATACATAAACACAGAAAGAAAGAATAACTCTCTGGGTCAGTCTTGCCTGTAGCCTGATTGAAGGTGTTATTGTAGTGCTGGGCATGGAGGCACATGCCTGTAAGCCCAGCTACTTGGAGGCTGAGGCAGGCACTTCACTTAACTCAGGAGTGGGAGGGCAGCCTGGGCAATTATCTTAGTTACTTTCTCGTCATGGTGACTTAATACCCGACATGCACAAATTAGGGAGGAAAGGTTTATTTTACCTCACAGTTCCAGAAAGTCTCGGTCTATTCATAGGAGGGCGGCCAGAAAATGGTGAAATCACATGGCAGGGCTGGAGCCAGGTCAGGGCCAAAACTGAAGCTCCAGAGACGTAGAACCTCACAGCAGCCTGGCAGAACTGAGACAAGTCTGGAAGGAGGGGCGGAACTAGCACCCGCAGCTCCTGATCAAGCCCCAGGCCCTGCCCCTTCCAGCTAGGTCCCACCTCCCAAGAGTGCACAGTATTTATAAGTACATGAGGCTCTTGGGGGACACCCCAGATTCGAACTATGACAGCAATATAGTAAAACCCTCATCTCAAAAAAGGGGGAGGGGGCTGGAGAAACAGCACAGTGGTTAGAACATTTGCCTAGCAAGCGCAAAGCCCAGAGTTCAGTTTCAAACACTACATAAGCCAGACAAGGTGGCGCATGCTTGTAATCCCAGCCTGCGTGAGGCTGAGGCAGGAGGATTGCTGTGCATTTGAGACCAGCCTGGGCTACACAGTGAGTTCAGGACCAGTCTGGACAGCAGAGCAAGACACTGTTAAAAAAAAAAAAAGTGCCAGGCAGGAGGGTGAGCATCCAAGGAAGCCAGAGATCAAAAACAGGTGCCAGGGTCATCACCAGTAGGGTTCCATCAAAGCACTCTTTCGGGACAAAAAAAATGCTGATCTAGAAACTGGGGAGATGCAGCCATTTGGCACACACACACACACACACACACACACACACACACACACACACCAGTCTGGCTCTTGCCCTGGACCACCAAGCAGCCCTCTGAAAACCATCCTGTTCCCTGTGTCGTTCTGCCCACGGGGAGACTGTGCACTCAGCAGTCAACAGGAAGAGCCAGGCTGCTTCAAAGCCCCGCTTCCCCTTATAAATTAATGAATTGGCACCTGATTTGAAATATCAGCCTCATGAGCCTGATTAATGTGCGTCTGCTCCGTAGAGATGGGGCCGCATTTAGGACTAACAACTGTGGTTTCTGAGCTAATGTCTGGCCCCAGAATGGTGATAAATTCATCAAAGTAACAAATGCTCCCCTAGGGACATCCAATTTATCTGCAATTTTTAATTTTCTTTATTTTCCTTAAAATGTTTTTATTTTGTCTATCAAGGCAATTATTTGCATGTAAGACTGTGTGTATTACAATCCTAGGGGGAAAAAATCCCAGGACGTTTCCTCTTATACATTTTTACCTTGCTTTTTCATGGCATGTGATGCCAGCTGAGAGTGTCAGCACAACGACAGCAAATTTATAGGAGGAAGCAGACTCTTCTACCATTTTTCTAGATATTTGGGCTGCACATACAATCTAGGGATGATCATGCCATGCTTGTTGGACCTGCTTGAGAGGTTCATGATAATTGTTCTAGCTGCACGATTGTCAATGATTTCAAATTCAGTAATGTGTCTATGCTCCCTCATCAGAGTTAGACATCAGACGGTGAGGGCTGGGGGAATAGTGCAATGGTTAGAGAGCTTGCCTAGCAAGTGCAGGGTCGTAGGTTCAATTCCCCTGCACCCCAGAAGCCAGGTGTGGTAGAGCATACCTGTAATCCTTGTAGTCAGGAGCCTGAGGCAGGAGGATTGCCATGAGTCCAAGGCTAGCCTGGTCTACATAGTGAGTTCAGGATGAGACTGGACTACAGAGCAAGACCCTGAATCCCATCCCACCCCCTGACCCTCCTCCCTGCAAATAGGGGTTGGAGGAATGGCACAGTGGTTAAAGTGCTTGCCTCATAAGCACAAGGCCCTGAGTTCGATTCCCCAGCACCACATAACGCTGGGTGAGGCAGGAGGATTGTCCTGAGTCCAAGGCCAGCATGAGCTACACCAGTGAGTTCAGGACCAGCCTGGGCTACAGAGAGAGACCTTGACTCAAAATAAATAAATAAATAATAAAATGAAAATACTACATAAATTTTTTTTTTAAAAAATCAGACAGTGACTTTGGTATACAGCCTAATGAGAACTTAGCGTTTCACCTCTGGGATATATCCACAGCCCTTTGAATTTTTAATATTGAGGAAAGGTCTTGCTAAATTATCCAAGATTGCCTGGAATTTGTGATCCTTCTGCCTCAGCTTCCCAAGTAGCTGCAACTCACAGGCATATGTCACAGTGCCTGTCTCTTTTTGACATTTTTATTTGTTGTTTTTGTTTGTTTTTCTGTTTTAAGAGAGGGTCTCACTATGTAGTTCAAGCGTGAACTTGCTATGTAGTGCAGGCTGACTTTGAACTCATGATCTTCCTGTCTCAGCCTTCTGAGTGCTGAATTATAGGTATGTATTACTATGCTTAGTCTTGGCATTCTGAATGTTCTTGGGAACTTCAGCTAGGACATTTATGTGCACCATTATGTCAGCACCAAAAGATGACTGAAAGGGGACTGGGGGCGTGGCTCAGTGGTTAAAGTACTTGCCCAACAATTACAAAGCCCTAGGTTTAATTCCAGAGCATCAAGTAAGCTGGGCATTAGTGATGTACACCTGTAATCCCAGTACCGAGAGGGCTGAGGCAGGAGGATTGGCATGTGATGGAGGCCAGCCTGGGCTATATAATGAATTCAGAACTAGCCTAGATATAGAGCAATATTTTGTCTCAAAAAAACACCCCCCCCCCAAAAAAAAAAAACAAAAAGCCCACAGAAATAACTGAAAGATATTTAAAATATTTTTTCAGTGCTGGGGTTTAACTAAGGACCTCATTTTTAACAATGATTCAATCATGCCTATTTATTGAGTGCCCAATAAAAACTGTGGACACTGAAGATCAAGTGAGTCTTTCTGGTTGATAATTCTCAGCATGTACTGTTTTCTTTTTTTTTTTTTCTTTTTCTTTTTTTGAGATTGAACCCAAGGCTTTTGCGCTGAGCTACCTTTCCAATCCCTTTTTTGGGGGATAGGGGAGTCTTTGTAAGTCTCTGCAGGTCCAGAACTCACTATGGAGCCCAGGCTGGCCTCGAACTCTCAGTGATCCTCCTGCCTCAGCCTCCCAAGTGCTAGGATTGGAGGTGCGTGCCACTATGTCCAGCTTCCCATTATGCTTTAATTTAATTTATTATTGTACCGGGGATAATCAGGCTCTGAGTCTTCACACTGTACATCCTCAGCCCATTTTTTAATTTTTGAATTTGAGACAGGATCTCATCAAGTTACAAAACTGCCCAGGCTGGGTTGAATTTACAGCACACCTGCCTCTGCCTCCCAGGGTGCCGGGATTATAGGCCCATGCCACTGAGTCTGGCTTATGCTTTTATTTTGAGACAAAGTCTCACCAAGTCACAAAGGCTGGCTTGAACTTTTGCTCCTTCTGCCTCTCAAGTGCTGGAATTATAGGCATGTGCCACCATTCCAGGCACAGTGGTTTTTATTTATTTATTTATTTATTGCTTGAGACAGGGTTTTTGCTCTGTAGTCAAAGCTGGTCCTGATCCTGTGCTCACCATATAGCCCAGGATGGCCTTCAATTCACAGTGATCCTCCTGTCTCTGCCTCCTGAGTCCTGGGATTACAGGCATACACCACATACCTGGTTTAGGTGGTGCTGAGAAATCAAAAAGTCAGGGCCTCGTGCTTGCTAGGCAGGTGCTCTAACTACAGTGCTATTCCTCCAGCACCACCGCTCATATTGTTAGCATCAGTTTGCCAAGAGCAGGATAAGGCATGACTTGAAAGGAAAGGAACGCTGGAAGCTTTGCACTTGGGACTCTCCTCCCCCGCCAAAACCTTGATCTATAGGTCTTTTCTTTTGGCTGGTCCTGATTTATATTATTTTTTCTATGATAAAACTGTAACACTGAGCTGGGACTCTGTACCCATGGGCCAAAGCACTTACCTAGCATGCACAAGGCTCTGGGTTTGAATCCTAAGTCCCACATAAAGATTAGCTGATCATGGTGGCAGACGTCTGAAATCCTGGCAACTCTGGAGACTGAGGCAGGAGGATTGCTGTGAATTTGAGACCAGCTGGGGCTATGTAGGGAGTTCAGGGCTAGCCTGGGCTGCAGGGTGAGGCCCTGTCTCAAAGCAAAGCAAGACAGCTGCAGTCATGAGTACATCATGTTTCGGAGTTCTGTGAGGTGATCTAGTGAATTACTGAAACAGAGGAGGTTGGGGAGCCCTGTGAGGTGGTTGGAAGAGTGAAAGGCGTGGAACCTCTGGCCTTGCAGCTGGTGTCTGGAAGGAGAGGGCGGTCTTGTGAAGAGCTGTCATAGTAACCTGTCAAGTTTTGCCTAACAGCACTCAGATCGTCAGAAATGCATTGCAAACAGGCCTGGCGGAGTGAAGCTGTAATTCCAGCACTTAGACAGTAGGAGGGTCACGAGTTTGAGCCAAACCTGCGTAATTTAGCAATTTAGAGTGGTCCTGTCTCATAAGCAATAAGGGGACTGGGGACATAGCTCAGAGTGAGGGCTCTGTGTTCAGTCCACAGCACCACCAGAACCACTAAGAAAACTGCCTTGTCCTGTGGTCTTTGCATTCTTTGCCCTAAGCCTCCTAGTCTGGAAACCATTTGCCTGTAATTATTTCTTTGAAAAATTCTCCAGCCCCTTCCCTTTTCTCTTCCTCCTTGTTAAAACGGCTAGTCTTCTTTTATCTCTTCTTTAATCTCTACCTCTGTGTGCCTGTGAGAAATTTTTTTTTTTTTTTTTTTGAGGCAGGGTCTCATTCTGTAGTACAGGCTAGTCCTGAACTCTCAAACTCACAGCAATCCTCCTGCCTCAGCCTCCTGACTGCTGGGATTACAGGCAATGGCCACAATGCCTGGTTTATGTGGGGCTGGGGAATTGAACTCAGGGCCTAGAACTTGATAGGCAAGTGCTTTAATCATTAGGATATTACCCTAGGCTCTATCATTTTAGTATTTAGGACTTCTTTTGGGGTGGGGGAGACTGTGTTTGATTCCTCAGTACCACATAAAGATTAGGGTTTTTGGTTCCCTAAATGTTCCTGTTATGTGTGTGTAATCCTGGGAATAGAGCCCAGGACCTTTACACTGAGCTACATCCCCAACCCACCCTAACAGCCCCCCCCCCCCACCCCCCGGCTTTTAAAATATGGATCACTGGAGCTGGAGGAAGGAATAGCCCAGGGGTTAAGGCCTTGAGTTCAACTCCCCAGCACCACATAAGCCAGGCATGGTGGTGCACTGGGGAGGATGACAATCCTCCTCAGGAGGATTACTGTGTGTTTGAAGCCAACCTGGGCTACATAGTGAGTTTAAGATCAGCCTGGACTACAGAGCAAGGATCTGTCTCAAAAAACAACAACAATAAAGAGATGAAAAGAAAAAGAAAAGAAAAAATAAACATGGAACGTGCCACATCCAGTGGCAGAGGCCTACAATCTCAGCATTCTGGGAGGCTGAGACAGGAGAAATGCAACTTTTAGCCCAGCCTGGGCAATTTAGCAACTTAACAAGACCCTCTTTCAAATAATAAAAAACAGGCTGGGATGCGGCTGAGAGCGAAGGCTCTGTGTTCATTCTCTGGTACCACCAAAAAAAAAAAAAAGTCCAAATAATATTCCACTGTGTGGATTTACTACCTATGTATTGTACATCCAGTCACTGGTGGATGAACATCTGGATTCGTTCCATGTTTTGGCTATTATGAATAATGCTGACATTGACATTAGGGAGCAGGTTTTTTGGAGTGAGGGTGAGTACCTGGTGTTGAGCTGAGTTGTTGTAGCCCGCTACTGAGCTACACTCTCATTTTTTGTTTTAATGTATTTCTCTCTTTTTGGGGGGTGGGGGACAGCGTCTTGCTCTGTAGCCCAGACTGGTCCTGAACTCACTGTGAAGCCCAGGCTGGCCATGGACTCACTACAATCCTCCTGCCTCAGCCTCCTGAGTGCCGGGATTGCAGGCCTGCACCACCATGCCTGGTTTATGTGGTACTGGGGAATTGAATTCGGGTACTTAGCACTTGCAAGGCAAGCACTTTAACCAATGAGCCATTCCTCCAGCCTTCTTTTCTTTTGAGATAGGGTCTCACTCTGTAGCCCAGGCTGGTCCTGAACTCACTATGTAGCCCAGGCCAGCCTCAAACTTACAGCAGTCCTCCTGCCTCAGCCTCCTGGTGCTGGGATTCCAGGCATATGCCAACATACCTGGTTTATATGGTGCTGGGGAATCAACTCAGGGCCTTGCTCTTGCTAGACAAGTACTCTAATGGCTGTGCTATTTCTCCAGGCCCTATTTTTTTTTATTTTGAGATGGGATCTCAGTAAGTCTCTGAGTTATTCAGGCTGGGCTCCAACTCTTAATCCTCCTGCCTCAGCCTCCCATAGAGTGGGGATTATAGGCCTGTGCCATGGTCCCGGCTCAGCTGCCTCTTTTTTTCTTTCTTTCTTTGTGAGTTTTTTTTTTCTTCTATTCTGCTTACTGTCGTGTTAGTGACTCTCAGGAGTGAACTGAGATAAACACACATGACTGACACTTGTATTTAAATAGAAATCTGCTCTTCCTTTTAAACTACAACAATTCTCACTTTCATTAGGCAGATTCGAACTTTCTGGAAGAGGGGAATTTGATCTCAGCCTTATAGATGTCTGGGATTGCAGTAGAAGTAAAGAGATGAAGGTGAGAAAGGATGAGAAAGAAGAGATAGGGAAAGGGGAAGGGAGGGAGAGAGGAAAGGCTGTGGGGGAGGGGGAGGCTCAGGAAGGGAGCAGTGAACGGGATTAAAGTCTAGTTCCTTGTCGGGTCTCTGGCTGTGTGATCTCCACTTGTGTCTCACTGCAAAGCAGTCCTTCCCTTAGAACCCCGAGGAACATGGCCTTGCCTTAAGTACAGTGGGAAAGGGCTCCTGGGGACTTTGTACTTTCCTCTGCAGCCAACCTGGGGACAGAGCCAGGCCCAGAGACACAAGAGCAGCTTTCAAGCATAAAGAGAAGTGAATTGAACAGAACACCCTTTTGGCAAGCTGAGCCACGGAGGACTGGCTTGTCCCAAGCCTCCGTTTCCTCACCTGTGAAGTGGTTACCCCTATCTAGCAGTGCTGTGGGGCCGAAAAACTGGCTGCAACATGTTTAGCCCAGGGCCCAACCCAGACAAGAGTTCTCAAAATGTCAGTTTTGTTCACTTTCTTTAGAGATCTAAGGTAAACCATCTGGGAGAAGAGTTGCAGTCGGGGCCTGGAGGCCTGGTTTAGCAGCTGGGACTGAAGCTAGAAGCGTCGAGGATCACAAGAGGTTTGGGAGCCCAAGAGCGACAGGTGCACCTGCTCTTTGGAAAGGTCACTTCCGGGGGAGAGCCTGACGGGAGGCAGGGGACGTCCTGGATTCCAGCTCTGCTTCACTCTGTTTTCTTCTCTGTGCCCACTGCACAATCTCAGTAGGTGTTCCACAGTGGGTTACGAGTTAGGTGAGAGCCTAGTTCCTAACACAACTGGATCTTCCAGTTTGCCTCCTGTAAGGTGGGAGACAGAGCTCCCCAGATCTGCAGGGGTGACGTAGTCAATGTGAATTGCAACATGAGGATGAGGTAAGCTTTTTTTTTTTTTCTTTTTTGGCTCTTTGGAGATCTTAAATTTTTTATTTATCATATTTTCTTAATTTATTATTTGTTTGTTTGTTTATTTATTTATTTATTTATTGAGACAGGGTCTTGCTCTGTAGTCCAGGCTACTCCTGAACTCACTGTGTTCAAGGCTGGCCTTGAACATAGGACTCCAACTGCCTCAGCCTCCTGAGTGCTGGGATTTCAGGTGTGTGCTACCATGCCTGGCTTATGTGGTGCCGGGGAATTAAACTCAGGGCCTTGTTCTTGCTAGGCAAGCACTCTAATTGCTATGTTATTTCTCCTTATTTCTGTATTTATCCATTTTTATTTAGTGGTACTGGGAATTTAGCCCATGGTCCTCACACAAGCTACACTCACAGCCTATTTTCAGTTTTTTATTTTGAGACAGGGTCTCAGTAAGTTGGTAAGATGTCCATGATGGGCTCAAACTTGTGATCCTCCTGCCTCAGTCTCCCAGACTGCTGGAATTATTGGCCTGAATCACAGTGACTGAAGCTTATGGAGCCCTCCTGGCATTGCCCATCACGGGAACATGATACCAGGTACCTAGCACCTGGGGACAATGGTGAAGTGGTAAGCATCCTCCTGAAGTAACTCTTACCATTCTAAAGCTTGATGTAACCATCGTGTATTGCATATATATAAACATCAATATGGGGGGGGGGACCTCTTGCTATGAGTGAAGACAAAGCCAGCCCACTGCCTGCTTAGGGTGCTGAGCTTGGAGCACAGGTGGAGCAAAAGAATCACCTGGAAATGACTCTTCTGTCCACTAGAGGGAAACCCAGGCCAGAGAGCTGGGAACCACCGTGCGTGGGAACCTTGAGGCTGGCCAGAGCCAAGGAGCTGGCAACCCCAGGACCCGAGTGACCCACGGGTGCCTGCTGTGCTGTGCTGAGGCCGGCTTCCATCAGCTTGGTGACAGCCAGCTGTGGCGTCTTCAAGAATCATGGAGGCTGGCTGTTAAGCATGGTGTCATTAAAAATTGAGCTAGCCAGTGGACACAGAAGGTTATGTATTGCATGGTTTCTCTAATATGAGAAAACCAAAGTATAAAAAGGCTCAAGAGAGATGGATGAAAACAGGAAGACAGACTTTGTGGAGAGGGAAAGGGGATGTGGTGGGGATGAGAGCATGGGAAGGAAAGCTCAATTATATATGTATTTAATTATATATTTAACTAATGTATATTTAATTATATGTATATATTATATAAATATGTATTTAATTATACACACACATGCACACACACACAAAGGCATATAAACTTACACTTGACACTATGCAATATTAAATGTAAAGGGCTAGAGGAATAGCACAGTGGTTTGAGCACCTGCCTAGTAAACACAAGGCCCTAAGTTTGATTTCCCAGCACCACATAATAACTGGGCATGGCAGTGCACCAGTAATCCCAGCACTCGGGAGGCTGAGGCAGGAGGACTGCTGTGAGTCCAAGGCCAGCCTGGGCTACGTAGTGAGTTCAGGACCAGCCTGAACTACCGACCCTGTCTCAAAACAAAACAAAAACAAAAACAAAGACTCCAAACTTATCATTCCATAACTGTCTTACTGTACTTTACTATTATGTATCAATCATATCTGCATAATGGTATGCTACTCTCAGTTTTCAGCTTTTTGTTGTTTTATTTTTTAGTTTACTTTTTTTTTTTTTTTTGAGACAGGGCCCCACTCTGCAGTCTAAGCTGGTCGTGAACTCATTATGTAGCCCAGGCTGGCCTCAAACTCATGGCAATCCTCCTGCCTCAGCCTAGGGAATGCTAGAATTACAAATGTGCACCACCACACCTCGTTTATGTGCTGATAAGGGAATGCAATCCAGGGCCTTACACTTGTCACTGCTGAGCTACACCCCCCACCCCCAGTCCCGTCCGTCCTCAACTTTGTTTTCTTGTGTGGGGAAGGGGACAGGGCCTCTATCTGTACCCAAGGCTGGCCAAGAAGCCACAGCAATCCTCCTGCCTTGGCCCTCAGTGACTACAGGTGTGCACCACCACCCCCAGCTATTATGGTGCTGGGGGACCAAACCTGGCAAGCGCTCCAATCGCTGAGCTATGCCCCTACCCTCACTCCTCAGCGTGGGTAGCTTGAAATTGACCGCGGTGGAATATTTGCTCCACGGAAACTCACAGATGCTACAAATTCACGTTACCTCCCTCTCACCTCTAGGCTGCTAAATGTTTACCAGGCCTCCCTGCCCAGGCAGGGGCTGCTGGGGTTCTACAGGGCAAAGCACTGTGCCGTTGCACCAGCTTGGCTGGGAGGAATTGGTCCTGGCTCAAGCTTTGTGCCAGAGGCTCGTCTCCCTCACACCTGCCCACGCTGGAGTGCCCAGGCACCTGCTTTCCTGCAGAGGCCGTTTCTAGCTCTTCCAACATTAGACTATATTCCCTCATCTGAAAGGGAGCTTTCCAAGGGCCAGGGGGAGCCCCTAGCTGGGTCTGTGTCTCCAGGCCTGGCTGGAGTCCCTGGGACTAAATTCCTAAGGCAGCCACACAGAATGGTGCAGAACAAGAAGGCAGCTCTGGGGGCTGGAGGAATGGCTCAGCGGTTAAAGTGCTTTCTCAGCCAGCGCTAAGTCCCCGAGTTCGATTTCTCAGCACTACATTAGCTGGGCGTGGAGGTGCACGCCTGTAATCCCAGCACTTGGGAAGCTGAGATAGGAGGATTGCTGTGAGCCTAAGGCCAACCTGGGCTCCATAACTCCATAATGAGTCCAGGACCAGCCTGGGCTGCAGAGTGAGACCCTGTCTCAAAAAAAAAAAAAAAAAAAAAAAAAAAAAAAAAAAAAAAAAAAAAAAAAAAAAAAAAAAAAAAAAAAAAAAAAAAAAAAAGCCCAGGATCCTCCATAGAAGATGTTTTATGATTATTGGTATCATGTTTATAGGGAGGGGATGAGGATTAAATCCCCCGAGTGCCTGATCTCACTGGTACTATGTCCTGGAGGGAGGGAGTCAGTGGAGACAAAAGGACACGGTCTGAGTAGTCCAGGATGGCACAGTAGGAAGGTGTGCCCCAGTCACACAGCCAGGAAGGAGACCTGGGGACTGGACACCAGCCCTCCCCAGGCAGGACTCTGTCAAAACCCGGCTCTTCTCTTACAGCCCCCAGCCCCATCTCAGCTTGGAGGAACGGGGGTGGGAAGCGGTCAGCCGGAAGTCTCAGCTCAGGGACAGCTCACAGGAAGTGGTGGCAGGGCTGTCAGTGGAGCTTCAAAGCAGCGGAAGGGAGGGAACAGGCCAGCACCTGCATTGTGCGAGCCTGTCCCTGCTGCGCCGCCAAGGATCCCTGCCCCCAGCATGTTCTTGGCACTGCTGCTGGGACAAGGCTAGTGGCTCTCTGGCAAGTATGAATAGGACAAAAAGAGTTCATGCATTCTGTCACTCATGTACCGATCTGTTACAGAGCTGCATCAGGGATTAGTGCATACAGCCAGCCCAGGGATGCAGGCCTGGAACTTGAGCACCCTGGAAGGCTGAGGCAGTAAGGTTGTTAACTCAAGCCCAGCCTGGACAATAAAAACTAAGCCAGTCCTGGTGGCCCAGGCCTGTATTCCTCTGAGGGACTGGGCAGGAGAATAGCAAGTTTGAGCCCAGCCTTGGCAATATAGTCACTTAGTAAAGACCCTATCTCAAAGTCAAACCCAGTCAGGGCTGGTGGAGCAGGCAGGCCTGTAACGTCAGCACTCTGGGAGGCAGAGGCAGGAGGATCATAAGTTTGAGTAGAACCTAGGTAAGTTAGTAAAATCTGGTCTCAAAAGAAAGGGGGTGTGTCTGGGGATGTAGTTCAGTGCAATAGCCCTAGGTTTAATTTCCAGCACCTCCAATAAATAAAAAATAAATAGGGTAGATAAAATAAAATAAGAACCAAAAAAAATGAGCAGGGATGTAGCATAGTGTGAAGGTCTTGAGTTCCATCCTCCACACCACACACACACACACACACATTGTGAAATTTCCTTGGCAACTCATATTGTGGCTTCTTTTGAAAAGATCTGGGAGACTTAAGTCTTATAAATGGCTATTGGGTGATATGCTAGAGGCAGTCTCTTTTTTTTAAAATACTGCCTTTTGCAAAGTGGTTTTAATTGTTGTACACGAAAAAGACGCCCCTTGAGCAATTCCCCTGTTACAAGGTTCTAAAAAAAAAAGGCAAATTTATTTTGAAAGGCAGATTTTTAAATTTGGTTGGGGATTCTTGGTTGCCTGGTATTTATTTACTTATTTTTGTGGTACTGGGGATTCAGCACAGGACCTTGGCTCTGAACTATACACCCAGAAGCCTCTTGGTTGTTTATTTGATTTTTGTTTTGTTTGTTTTATTGTTATTATTGTTTATTTGAAACAGGGACTCACTACATTGCTAAGTTGCCCAGCTGGGCTCAAACTTGTGATTCTCCTGCCTTAGCCGCCCGAAATACTGGGATTGTAGGGCTGTGTCACTGGTCTCAGTTGATTGGCTAATAAAAGATTTCCTGTATTTTTTTTTTTTCTTTTTTTGAGAGAGAGTCTCACTTTGTAGTCAGGGCTGGTCCTAAACTCACTTTATAGCCCAGGCTGGCTTTGAATTCTGAGTACTGACTGGGATTACAGGTGTGTGCCACCATGCCTGGTTTTTGTAGTGCTGGGGAATTGAACTCAGGGCCTTTAATACTTGCTAGGCACATGCTTTAACTGCTGACCTCTTCCTCCAGCCCCTTTTCTTTCTTTCTTTCTTTTTTTTTTTTTTTTGGAGACAGGGTCTTGCTTTGTAGCCCAGGATGGTCCTGAACTCAATATGAAGCCCAGGCTAGCTTTAGACTTCTGGCAATCCTCCTGCCTCAGTTTCCTGAGTGTGGGATTACAGGCATGTGCAACCACACCCAGTTTATATGGTATCAGGGAATCGAACCCAGGGCCTCTGCTTGCTAGGCAGGTGCTTTAACCAAAGTGCCATTCCTCCAGTACCCACCTGCCTTCTTTTTCTTTTCCCTTTAAGATTATTTAAACGTGTCAGAATGGACCAGCGTTTGCCATTGGAGTCCTGTGAGCCCAGGAAAAAAGAGCTGTCTGTCTTTGAGTTAGCATTGCTGGGCTACAAGCCAGCAGGAGTT
Source organism: Ctenodactylus gundi (assembly GCA_004027205.1). Taxonomy (NCBI): domain Eukaryota; kingdom Metazoa; phylum Chordata; class Mammalia; order Rodentia; family Ctenodactylidae; genus Ctenodactylus; species Ctenodactylus gundi. Next base: position 361,989 of record PVKB01001243.1, on the reverse strand, counting down.
AGTGACCTGGAAGAAGAATCAATGACCACATGTAGAAGTGAAGGGCTGACTCAATAGCACAGAGGTTAGAGTGCTTGTCTAGCAAGTGCAAGACGCTGGGTTCGAGTCCCTTGTACCACATAAGCCAGGCGTAGTGGCACATGCCTGTAATTCCAGCACTCAGTAGGCTGAGGCAGGAGGATTGCTTGTGAATTCAAGGCCAGCTTGAGCGACACAATAAGTTCAGGACCAGCCTGGACTACAGAGCGAGACCTTGTCTCAAACAAATAAACAAAATAAATTAAAAAAGAAGTAGAGTGGAGCAGAGAGGTGGCAGGTGTTTAGAAAGTAGGATAGGTCAGGCCCAGGGGCACAGGCCTATACTTCTAGCACTTTGGGAGGCTGAGGAAGGAGGATCACATCACAACACTGAGCCCAGCCTGGACAATTTGGCAACTTAGCAAATTAGTGAGACCTCTATCTCAAATAAGCAATTAAAAAGGGCTGGGGGGGGGGGTTGGGGTGGGGAAGGTCTGGAGGTTAGATAGAGCTCAGAGGTTAAAGCACTTGCCTGATACACACAAGGCCTTTGGTTCAATCTCCCAGCACTACATTAAAATTTTTTTTATCTTTTTTTTTTTTTCCATTTTGTTACCGGGGATTGACCCCAGGGCCTTGAGTATGCCAGGCAAGCTGCCTACCACTGAGCTACATCCTCAGCCTCCACATAAAAATTAGCCAGTGGCACAAGCTTGTAATCCTAGCCCTTGAGAAGCCGAGGCAGGAGTTTTGCTGTAAATTCAAAGCCAGCCTGGACTATATGGTGAGTTCAAGTCCAACCTGGACTACAGAACAAGACCTTGTCTCAAAAAAGAAAGTAGTATGGTCAGGATGTGGAGCTTGGAGCGGGGTCAGGGCTGAATTTGGGGGTTTTGTCCTGGCAGAATGGGTGGGAGGCAGGCCTATTCACTGACCTGGGGGTCCAGAGGTTTTAGAGTCTGGGTCAGCCATGAAGAGACTAGTAGGACATTAGGGCTTGGAGAGGGAGCTAGGCTTCTGTCATTGGTAAGACAGAAGGACCTGGAAGTCGTGAGTATGTATGCAAGCAGCGTGTGCAAAGAGCCAGGCTCAGGGAACACTGTGCAGACCCAATGATATTTAAAAGGTTATGTTTAAGGTAGTTGGAAGGATGCTCAAGAGCACAGAGACCTAGAAGACTCAGCTAGAGACCGGGAGCATAGCCCGGTGGTTAGGATGTCTGCCCAGCATGCTCAAGGCCTTGGGTTTGATCACTTCATACCACATAAAAATTAGCCAGGTGTTGTGCATACCTGTAAACCCAGCACTCTGGAGGTAGGACTGTGGTGAGTTTGAGGCCAGCCTGGACTACAAAGTGAGTTCTGAATCAGTTCTCGCGGATCATAGAGGGAGAATGTGTCTCTAAATAAAAACGTGATACAAAACAAAAAAACAAAAAAACAAAAACCCAAGACAGAAAAAGACTTAACTGGGTCCAGCTGCCGCCCCAGTGGCCTTGGCCTCTCGTTGCTGAGGTGGACTGAGGAACAGTGGGAAGGGAAGTGCTGTCTGGCGCCTGCTGCGGCCAGGAAAGGGTGAGGTAGAGCTCGGTCTCAGGCAAGTTCAGAACTTGGAAGTGTCCTTCAGTGGCCACTTGGTGGGTTCCTGGGACACTGCTGGGAATGGACGCTTAGAGGGAGGGCCCACTGGCCAGAGAATAAACAAACAGGACGCCCAAGACATTCTTTTCAGCTGTTCGGAAGCTGGGAGGTCAGGGCTGCCCAGGGCTGCTGTGCCAGCTCCTCAGATTGCCTCAGTGGGACCCCAGGCTGCTATAGGCCACGTTAGGGCGTCCCACCTCTCGTGGCCAGGAGGTACTGAGGACATCACTGGGGCAGGCCAGAATCTTGCCCTGAAGCTAGAGATGTGGTGCGTGGACCTGGCTATGTGCCAGCTGCCCTGTTGTGTCGAATCTGCATGCAAATCCTATGGAGAAGGCACAGTTCCCTTCGTACCACAGAAGAGGTGGCAGTGGCTCAGGGAGAAAAGACCATGTGCCGTGGATACCTAGCCGGGAGGACAGCCTGGAGCTCAGAGCCTGAGCCTCTGGTTCCTCTGGAGATGGCCTCCCTGGCCCGGGGCGCTCTCATGTCTCGTTGCCTTCTCCCTCCCCTTGGACCTAACCTCCAAATAACCCCGAATCCTATCCATCCTACCCCTTCCTTGGGTCACCCTCCCTTCGCGCCTCCTGCCTGGCTGTGACGTCAGCCTCTTCCCCGCTCTGCCCACCTCCAGTCCCTCCCCCAGCTGCGGCACAGGCTCTGCTACAGCCCAAGTCTGGCCACGTCACCGTTCTGGACTCTGTGTTGCCCTCTGGATAAAGTTCAGATGCCTGAGCCGTCACCTGAGAGTCTCTGGGCTCTCACCGTCAGCCTCAGGAGCCCATGCCCAGTGCCGCCCGCCTGCTGTGCACGCGGGCCCTGCAAAAGCTCCTGCACTGCTCTGAGCCGGCCCTGGCCTGGCCTTTCTGGCCTCTACCCACCTTAATCCCCCCTACCCTTCTCTGCTGGCCAATGCTCGGGCTATCCTTCAAGCCTAGAGCCACACAGAGCAGCCTGGGGCAGAGCCTGGTTGCTGTCTCTCATGGCACCCCTCCCTCTGTGCCCAGCTCCACACCTGACATCTAGGAGGTTCTGGGAGTGGACGGTGGGAGGCCCTGGCCCGGTGTACCCACTTCCTCCTGGATCCCCACCCAGGGCCCGGATGTGCTCCCACAGAGGCAGCGGCTGCAGCTCTGGCTCCTGGCTTGGTACACACGGGCTCTCGCTCGGCCCGCCTCACGCTGTAGCTCTTGTCGCTGGTCAGCTGCCAGCGCTGGCTCAGTGGCTTAGCCTGTGGCGCTAGGACCACATTCACAGCCCACCCATTTCCCTCTCTTCTGCTCTATAGATCCACTTTCCACGACAGGCGTTTCCTGCCTCGGTGCTCCCAATCAAAGGCCTGAGGGGCAGGAGAAGCCGATGACTGAGCGCAAACCACACAGCCTCTGCCGAGCTCCATCTCAACCTCAGGCCCTTGGTCAGTATTGCAGGAACAAATACCTCAGTTCAAAGCAAGATCCTCTGTTGAATGGCTGTGAGGGTTTGAACACCTTGGGCTCCAGTTCTCTTATAAAATAAGGCAGGGCACACTTGTAATCCCAGCACCCTGGGAGGCTGAGGCAGGAAAGTCTGAGCCCACCCTGGGCAATTCAGTGACTTAGTGAGACAACCCTGTCTCAAAAATAAAAAAAATTTTTTTTGAGGAATTGTCTTGCTCTATAGTTCAAGCTGGTCCTGAACTCACTATGTAGTCCAAGCAGACCTCAAATTTGCAGCACTCTTCCTGCCTCAGCCTTCTGAGTGCTGAGATTACAGGTGAGTGCCACCACACCTGTTTTATGAGTTGCTGGGGAATTGAACCCAGGCCTTGTGCTTGCTAGGCAAGTGTTTTAACCACCATTATACTATGACCCCTGCTTCTCAAAAAAAAAATTTTTTTTTTTGAGACAAGGTCTCACTCTGTAGCCCAGGCTGGTCCTGAACTCACTGTGGAGCACAGGCTGGCCTTGGAATAATGGCAATCCTCCTGCCTCAGCCTCCCGAGTGCTGGGATTACAGGTGTGCACCACCACACCCGGCTTATGTGGTACTGGGGAATCAAACCCAGCGCCTTGCACTTGCTAGGCAAGTGCTGTCACTGTTGTGCCATTCCTCCAGCCCCCAAATAAAATATTTTTTAAAAAGGAGCTGGAGGTGTAGCTCAGTAACCCCCAAACCAGCCAGCCACCAACCAACGAACTAAACAGAAATTTCGGTTGATGTGGGCATGACAGGAAGCCAGGCTGAGGAGACAGCACAACCAGACGACCCTCTTCCTTCACCCTTCCTCAGGTCCACTGGGTCAGGTCCTGTGGGTGCCCTGAACACTCCTCAGGGCCAGTTGTGTAAGGGCTTCTCCTGCCATGGCGTTGCTTCCAGGCTGCTGGCGGGGACTGCAGTCCCCAGGGCATCTTGGGCAGAAGGGGCAGAGTCAAGGCACCACACTGGATCCCCTGTCCAGAACTCCATGTCCCTGACGTCAGGGCAAATACTAGGTCGCAGGGGAGTAGGGGAAAGGCCAGCCCCCCTTCTCCTCTGTGGGTGAGGAGGCTGCTGGGGGCAGAGGTGCTGCCTTTTCCCCTCCAAGGCCTGTCTGAGCCTCTGTCCCTCACACCTCAGAAGGCAGATTCCTGGGGATAAGAGAACTCAGGGATCTCGGCCCCCAGACACAAGAGCCAACCGTGGCGGGGATCCGGGTTTGATGCGCAGATGAGTGGGTGTTTGTGGACGCATGTGTGGCTTGGAGCGTCGTAAGTACAGGCGCGTTTGAATAGCGTGTTTACTATGTGTATGTGTCTTTATGCTGACCGTATGTCAGGACGTGTTTTTTTTGACGTGGCTCGTGGACATACTCTGCCTATAAGTAGCATGTGTGCGACCTATCTGCCTTTGTGTAGGAACAGCCACACATAGAGACAGACCTGAGCACATGTGTGCTGTAAGGCTGTGACGCGTGTGTCTCCTGGGAGAGGTGGCGGGTCACCGGGAGTGCAGAGCTCCATTAGCAGTGGGCAGGTGCTGCAGCATTTGGGATTCCCTGGTGACCTCTCTGAGGTGGCATGAGCCAAGGCCATTGTCCACTGGCTACAGTAACAGAGAAGGGCCGTGGGGGCAGAGCCAAGAGGATAAAGTTCATTTCTCCAGGGAGCCAGACGCCCCATGCCCAGCTGGCTGCCCTACTCCCGGGTCTGCCACCACGTCAGGGAAACAAACACAACCTTTGGAATGAATCGGTCTGAGAGGAGGCCTCGGCTGGCGGTTTGCATGGGCCCAGCTCCCCACAGACTGCCTGCCGGTGACAGGTGGCGGAGGCTGCTGGGGTCGCTGGCCTCGCTGCCACTGAGCAGCCCTGTGCTCTGACCTCGGCACTTGTCTCAGCTGCAGCGCTCCCAGAGCCCCCTTGTAAACTGGCATCTCTTGGACTGTAGTCTGTAAACTGGGGATTGAGGGACTTCTAGGGCCAAGCGGCACCCGGGCTGCTGATCTCTGGGGGATCCTGATCGTGACAGAGGCGGCCCCTCTTGGTTCCCCCTTGAGGTGTGCTTCTTTCCTCAGAAGAAGCAGTGCCTCGCCTTCCCACTTAAACAGTGTGACCTGCCTGTGTCTCCTGTTGTACCTCAAGTTGACATTCCTGTCATTCCTGTAGGTTTTTTTAAAATTTTTAATATTTTATGTACTGGGGATTGACTCCAGGGCCTTTGTAGTGAGCTACATCCCCTAGCCTTTTTATTTATTGGATTCCCTCTATAGCCGAGGCTGGTCCTGAACTTACTATGGAGCCCAGGTCATCTTGAACTCACAGCAATCCTCCGGCCTCAGCCTCCTGAGTGCTGGGATTATAGGCATGCACCACCATGCCCAGATTATGTGGTTCTAGGGAACTGAGCTCAGGTACTTAGCACTTGCCTAAGCAAGCACTTTAACCACTGAGCCATTCTTCCAGACTAAATTTTTATTTTGAGATAAGAGTCTTGGGTGAGTGTGGTTGGAAGAGGGAGGGAGGGAGGGAGGGAGGGAGGGAGAGAGAGAGAGAGAGAGAGAGAGAGACAGAGAGACAGAGAGACAGAGAGACAGAGAGAGAGAGAGAGAGAATATACCTGGATACTGTTGTACCCACTGCATACAAGAATATCTCTGAACCACTTTAATTTCTAAAAGTGCCCTCTGCAGCCCACTGCCCAAAACATTGTTCTCTACCTGGCTAACTGGGGCCCTCTTTCCAAAATTCAGGTTGTCAAGCTGGAGGAATAGCACAGCGGTTAGAGCACTTGCCCAGCAAGTACCAGGCCCTGAATCTGATTCCCCAGTACCATGTAAACTGGGACTGGTGGCACACGTCTGTAATCCCCACTACTCGGGAGGCTGAGGAAGGAGGATTGTTGTGAATTTAAGGCCAGCATGGGCTCCATAGTGAGTTTAGGACCAGTCTGGATTATACACTGAGACTCTGTCTAAAATAAAAAAAGAAAAGCAAATTTAGGTTGTCAGCTCATCTGAATGCTTTCTGAGGCCAAAACTACCAGTTGTCCCCTAGTGTCCATTATCATCCTTGTCCTTCGCCACAGAGGCCTGATTATTTTATCTGCACCTATGGTTGGCTTGGAATTAACATAGTATTTTCTAGAAATCTCTGCAGTTTGGCCTGACTATGTGATTAAGTACTGGCCAATAGCTTCTGAGCAGATGTGTTTTGTGGAACTTCTGGGAAGTATTTTAAAATGGAGAATCAGCCATACTTCCTCCTGTGGCTGGCTGGACAGCAGATGTGACGGCTAGACCTTGAGCAACTGAGCTGGGCAGTGAGGTCAGGGTATTGTTTCATAGATGCCACGCAGTGGGAGAGCCACACCATGGGAAGCAGGAGGGCCCTGATGACAGGGAAGTCCGTCATACTAGCTGTTGAGCAATTGCGTCCAGATACTTTTTTCTTTGGTACTGGGATTTGAATACAGGGCCTTTGCTCTAAGCTATCCCTAGCCTTTTCTATTAAGTTAATTAATATATTTATCTATTTATGTTTTGAGACAGGGTCTCACTCTGTAGTCTAGGCTGGTCCTGAACTCACTACGGAGCCCAGGTTGACTACAAACTAATGGCAAGCCTCCTGTCTCAGTCTCCTGAGCACTGGGATTACAGGCGTGCACCACCACGCCCAGCTTATGTGGTGTTGGGGAATGAACCCAGGGTTTTAGGCTAACTAGGCAGATGCTTTAACTGCTGAGCTATTCCTCCAGTGCCACAATTTTTATTTTTTAAATGATGCTGGGAAACCAAAGCCAGGGTCTTCCACAGGCTAGGCAAATGCTTATACCCACTGAGCTACATCACCCATACTCTGTTGTTTTATAGGGTCTTACTCTTATAGTCCAGGCTGTTCCTGCACCCACTACGTAGCCCAGGCAGGCCTCAAACTCATGGAAATCCTCCTGCCTCAGCCTCCTGAATGCTGGGATTATAGGCGTGCACCACCATGCTCAGATAACTTTTATGTGGTGCTGAGGATTGAACCCAGAGCCTTGTGCAAATTAGGCAAGTGCTCTAACCAATGAAATATACCCCAGCCTCACATTTTCTATCCTAATTTTTTGATATATCTGTTCTCTATGATGAACTTAAAAAGGTAGGGTCCATGTTTTCCAAGCACAGTGTTTAAAAAAAGAAAGTTATTTGTAAGAATAAAATTATGGGGCTCGAGGAATAGGACAGCAGTTAGAGTACTTGCCAAGTAAGTGCAAGGTCCGGGGTACAATTTCCCAGCACCATATGAACTGAGACGTGATGGTGCAAGGCTGTCATCCCAGCACTTGGGAGGCTGAGGCAGGAGGAATGCAGTGAGTCCAAAGCCAGCCTGGGATCCATAGTGAGTTCAAGACCAACCTGGGCAGAGCAAGACCCTGTTTCAAAAAAAAAAAAAAATGCCCATGAACTATTTAGCTTGCCACTGGGCAGAGTGGCTGGCTTATAATGCTGGTCATTATGACTTTTATTACTATAGCCCTTGCATTCGCGACCTCTGTGGCTTTGCCCAAGCTGCAACCTGCCCCAGAGCCTCGCCGCCTGGGCTCCTCAGGGCACTGGCTTGGACTCCCCAGGCCTAGCCTGCTGCCCCATGCCCAGTGCTGCCACGTTGCACAACTCTGTGGTGGGGGGTTGGGGTCACATGGACCCCCAGCAGCCCGCAACATGACCCCTCTGCCCATATCGCTCCTGTTTCTCTCTATCATAATCTTTTTTTTTAAATCACACTCTTACTGTAACAATGTGTTTACCTGTTTCACTTCCCTCAGACTCTGAACTCTTTGAGGACTCTGGCTGACACAGAGTTGGGGTTCAGTGACTTGTGAGCCTGAGGCAACTGAGCTTGTCAAGGAGACCAGAAGGGGCCAACACAAAATACGTCACAAACCAAGTGTCACCAGATTTTCAGAGCCCCGAGCCCTGTCAAGGGCAGACAAACAGAACCGAAAGGGACAATGCTGGGTAGTCACGGGGGGTCTGGAGCAGGGACAGAACGAATGAGCAGCGCTTGGAACGCCCAAACCGAAGGCCTGGGGCTCCTGGTTTTCTCTGCTTAGGAATGGGAAGGATCCTAAGATGGGGCTGGTGCTATGGGCCTGTGATCTCAGCATGCTGGAGGCTGAAAGACGCGAGTGGTAAGCTTGAGCTCAGCCTGGGCTACGTAGCGGGACCCTGTCACAAAATACAAATTTATGTATGTATGTATGTTTTTTAGACAGGGTCTCACTCTGTAGCCCAGGCTGGTCCTGAACTCACAATGTAGCGAAGGCTGGCCTTGGACTCATAGCAATCCTCCTGCCTTAGCCTCCCGAGTGCTAGGATTACAGCCATGCACCACCATGCCCGGCTTTATGTGGGGCTGGGGAATCGAACTCAGCGCCTTGCGCTTGCTAGGCAAGTGTTTTAACTGCTGTGCCATTCCTCCAGTCCCTCAAATTAAAAAATTAAAAAAAGAAAGGCAGGAAATGTATCTCAGAGCAAAGTCCCTGGGTTCAAACCTCAGTACAAAAAAATAATAGTGAGAAGAATTCCAGCTTTCTACCCTATAATTTGTTTGTCTGGTCTTTTGTTTGTTTTTTCTCATTCCATGATTTTAACCTGGTCTAAAGTGAACGAAAGCTGAGCATGGTGGCACATGTCAGTGATCCCAGCACTTGGGAGGCTGAGGCAGAAGGACTGCTGTTCGTTCGAGTCCAGCCTGGACTACACAGAGAGACTTTCTCTCAAAAACAAATAAATAATGAATATAATTACATAGATAAAGTGAAGGAAAGTCAGCCACATGTAGTGCAGGACTGTAACCACAGCACTCCGGGAGCCAGAGGCTGGACTGCAAGTGTATGTCAAGACTGGGCGACCCAGTGACGTAGCAGGACCCTGTCTCAAAATCAAAAATGGAAAACGGGCTGGGGAGGAGCTAAGTGTGAAGGCTTGGGGCTTGATCCCTATTACCACAGGGAAAATGAAATAAAATAAGAAAGAAAGAAACGAAAGAAAGAAAGAAAGAAAGAAAGAAAGAAAGAAAGAAAGGGAAAGAACTAGACTAAAGCTCTTACAGGGACACTGCATATCCAAGGAGGATCATCAGGGGTAGATGCTCTTTGCCAGGCTTAATTTTCAAAACGCTTGACAGGTGTGGGCACAGCCTGGAAATGGAGGAAGTAGCCAGTCTCTTACTTTGATCTAAAAGATAATTTGGGGTCTGGCGTGAATGTGGATGCCTGTAATCCCAGCACTCTGGGAGGATGATGCAGGAGGATCATAAGTTTGAGCCCAATCTGGATAATTTAGTGATGTAACAAGTTCCTACCTCAAAATCAAAAATAAAACTTGAGTTGGGCATGGTAGCATACGCCTGTAAGTCTAGTACTCCAGGAGGCTGAGGCAGGAGAATCACAAGTTCAAGCCCAGCCTGGGCAACTTAATGATTTAGCAAGATCCTGTGTCAAATCTATAATAAAAACAGGCTGAGGGTGTCACTTAGTGTGAAGGCCCTGAGCTCTATCCCCAGTACCTCAAAAATAAATAAATAAATTTAAAGAATAAGGGGTTTGGATGTAAAGGCAGGGAACTTCTGGGTTTGATCACAGTGCCACAAAATAATAATGCTGATAAGTTGGGGGCTCACTGTGTAGCTCAGTAGTACAGCACTGGCCTAGCATGGACAGCAGCCTGGGCTTAGTCTTCAGCACTGCAGCAATAATAGTAATAATAAATCAATAAAATGAAATAAAAAATTTTAAGTGTTGGTACCACTGTAGACAGGGATCAGATTATAGGGCTTATAAGAATGTCTCTCTTCCTCAATGTGAATTTCTTTTTTTCTTTCTTTCTATTTGAGACAGCATCTTACTCTGTAGTCCAGGCTGGCCTTGGACTCACAGCAATCCTCCTGCCTCAACCTCCCAGGTGCTGGGATTGCAGGTATGCACCACCATGCCCAGCCTTAGGTGATATTGGGGAACTGAACCCAGTACATTGTGTTTGCAGTGCTTTAACTGCTGTGCCATTCCTTCAGTCCTCCCTCCTTTTTTTGGAGATAGGGTCTCTCTGTAGTCCAGGAAGCTGGTCCTGTGCTCACTATGGAGCCCACGCTGGCCTCAGCCTCTTGAGTTCTGTGGTTAGAGGTGTGCGCCTCCCCACCCAGGTCATGTGATACTGGGGAAAGCACTCAGAGTCCTGCGCCTGAACACTCTGATGGCCATACTATTCTTCCAGCCCTGGATTTATCCTTATTGGTGTTCAGAATAAACACTTGTGGGGTGTGTGTGATTCCCCATTTGACCATCCCATAGTCAGTCATCCCTTTTCATGCTAATAGGCCAGGTATATAGCTTGTTGCTTCTCACAAGGGCAGAACGTTGACGACAGGTTGTCACACCTACCCATGGCTGTTGGCTGAAGCTAATGTCTCCTTCCTTCCATCCTCCTGCTGACATACTAATCTAGACTGAAAAACTGAAACTTTGGGAAGCGTTCTGTTACTTCTTGAAGCTAGCCCATGCGGTCTGAGGGGTGAGGTTTCCTAGACAGAGCCTGATGGAGGTTTTGCTGGAGGAGAAATGAGAACGTGTCTCTTTCTGGGGATATAGGTAAAGTGGATCTGAGATAGGAGAATAAAGTTAGAAACTGACTGTACTCATGAGGGGATATCCTGTGAAAGCATTTAATAGGTTTTGATTATTCCTCTCCTTGGGTAGTCATGTGACATATGCAACTGGGGATTCTTTATTTTATTTATTTTTTTGAGACAGGGTCTTGCTCTGTAGTTTAGGCTGATCCTGAACTCACTATGTAGCCAGGCTGGCCTTGGACTCATGACAATCCTCCTGTCTCAGCCTCCCAAATGCTGGGATTACAGGCAGGCATCACCATGCCTGGCTTACGTGGTGCTGGGGAATTGAACGGAGGTACGTAGCGCTTGCTAGGTAAGTGCTTTAACTACTGCGTCATTCCTCCAACCCCATGGCGACTCTTTCTTTGACTTGCATTTCCCCACAGGAATTCCTGTCCTCTTGGTGAAATCTGCTTCGCCCACGTGGGCCCTACCTGTGGGAGGCTGCTGAGAATCCCAGCAGGAGGCTCTGGAGCAGACGTGATGGAGGAAGGAGACTCTGAGGGCAGCCGAACGTGGAGTGGTCCCTGAGAAGGGGAGAGGTGGTCAGGGCCAGTGGTGTGGCTCCCACAGAGGTTCCCGTAAGCCCCAGCCACAGCCTCTTCTGGTGATAGAGTGCTTCAAGCCCCACTCCTGGCTGGAACCCAGGGGAGGGTGATCTCGGGGAAGGAGGTGGTGGGGTGGCCACACAGGCCCTGGGTGTTGCCTTTCTATCACCCTACTCCATTGGAAGCCCGGCTGTGGCCTGTGCCTGGGCTTTCTTCCTGACCTCTGCTCAGTAGAAAGGTCCTGATAACAAGCAGGATAGTCTCTGGCCATCTGAGGACAACTCCATGTGCCACCTGTCCTGTCCTGTTCTTCACTTTTTTTTTTTTTTTAAATTCTGGTGTTTGATTCCAGGGCCCGTTACTCTTGTTTGAAGGCAGGGTCTTGCTCAGCTGGTAAGTTGTGCAGACTGGGTCTGAACCTGTGATCCTCCTGCTAGCCCTCCAGGAAACTGGGCTTATAGGCCTGCACCACTGCGCCTGGCTGTCCTACTTTTTCCTACGGCCAGGGAAGTCCTCAGCAGCTCTGGCCATTCACTGCCACCTTCCCCTGGATCTCTTCTCCCGGGAAGGGACAATGCTGGGAGTCTCTAAAAAGAATGGGGAGGCTCCAGAATCTGTGATTCTTTTTTTCCTTTTCCATTGAGGGGGACTGGACCTAAGACTTTCACACTGGGGTGAGACAGTTTTTTCCTTTTAACCCACCTGGTGGTGTTGGAGGTCACATCAGAGGGACCAGCGGGGTGAGGGCACCGTGCCTAGGAGGATGGGATGAGGCTCTGAAGCGGCGAGCAGCACTAAGGTGATCACTTCAGTCCTCTGCTCAGTCCTTTCCATGGCTTGCTCTCAGTCTCGGCCTCATGGGCTACAAGACTCTCACCAGCAAGGGCCCGCCAGCCCAGACTGCTCCCGCTTCTGTGCCCACCATCCTCCAGGCTCCTCCATGTCTTTGATGTTCCTTTTGCCTCACATGCCTTCCCTGTCTCAGGAGCACCTACTCACCCTGAAGGGTCCAGCGTCATCATCACCTCCTCTATGAAGCCTTCCCAGACCTCTGCCCCTCCAGCAGAATTGTTTTATAATATTTATAAATTATAATATTTATAATTTTGCCTGCATTTATCTCCACAACTATATGTGGCCTTCTCGCTCATCTCTGCTTGCTGGATAAGCCCACACAAGGCACAATGAATGCACTGACAAGGCCACCTTGACACACCCAAATATTCTTTGTGCCTTCTAACACTACCATCCCAGGTAAGGTTTCTGTGTTTTAAGTATTTATTTACTTAATGCAGTGCTGGGGGATTTGAACTCTGGGCCTCACACTTACTAACAAAGTGCTCTAGCTGCTGAGTTATATCCCCAGCCTCTGTATTGTGGTTTGGATCTGGAGTGTCCCCCCAAAGTCTCATGTACTTTGATGTTATGGGTTGTCTATGGAACCATGTGCTGTTGGGAGATTAGGGCCTGGTCAGGAGAGGTGGGCTGCAGGCGTGTGGACTGGATTACAGGCATGTGGACTGGATTACAGGCTTGTGTGGAAGGGGCGGAAACACTGGGGCTGGACCCAGAAGGGGCGGGTCACTGGGAGGGGATCTAGAGCTGCTACCTTACTCTGGGACTTGACGTGAAGAGACTGGGCTTCCTGTTGGCAATGTAGTGAGGAGCTGCCTCCACCTCTGCCTCTGCCATGTACTTCCACTGTCGCCAGCTGCACTTGAGTGGACTGTGACCCTCTGAAATTGTGAGCTGAAACAAAACTTTTCCTCCCCTAATTTGTGAAGGTCCGGTATTAAGTTGCAGCAAAGAAAAGTAACTAAGACACTGTTTTAAGTCTTACATCTCAGAACATGTCAAAAACTTGGTTTTCCCAATGTGAATTAAGCAAAGTCATACAACCTGGAAAAAAAGCCAGGTGTGGTGGAGCAGGCCTATGATCCCAGCACTCAGGCTGAAACAAGGGAACTGTAAATTCAAGTCCAGACCAGGCAACTCAGTGACTTAGCCAGACTCTGTCTGTAAATAAATAAAAGAAAGGAAGGAAGGAAAGAAGAAAAGGTGGGCTGGGGATGCAGCTCAGTCTAGGTTCAATCTCAGTACAACAGTAAAAATTAAAATTTAAGAAAATGGGGTCAGGGGTGTTGTAGCTCAGTGGCTAGAGTGCTTGCCTAGCATGCACAAGACCCTGGATTTGATACCCTGGCACCACATAAAAATTAGCGCGGCATGGATGATGCACACCTGTGACTTCAGCACTTTGAAGTCTAGGGCAGGGGGGCTGCTATGAGATAAAGGCCAGCCTGGGCTACATAGTGAGTTCAGGACCAGATTAGACTACATGGTGAGATTTTGTCTCAAAAAAGGTTTTAAAAAGGGAAAGAAATGATCACACGGTGATAGCCACTTGTAAGGATCACTTTAGATGCCTACGTTGTCTCACTGATCCTTAGGATAACAGTATAAACAGATAAACGAGGCTCAAAGAAGTTGTGACTTGTCCAAGGACATACAAGTAGTTAGAGACAGAGCTGGATCCAAACCGTGACGAGCCTGAATCCAGGTCCCGGCTGTGCTGTAAGCACTTCCTATTTATGAGCATGAGATCACAACATTACTATGAGGGCCCCTGCCTTATCTTCACATAGGTAGGAAGCATGAAGCAGCCATCGTAAAACAGTGGGTTGCCCAACATGCCTTTTTTTTTTTTTTTGTTCTACTTGGTGTCCTGCCCAGTAGTTTTGTTTGTTTGTTTGTTCGTTTGAGATGGGGTCTTGCTAAGTTACTAATTGTCCAGGCTAGGAATGAACTGAGGATCCTCCTGCCTCAGCCTCCCAGAATGCTGGGAGTATAGACCTGAGCTACCACACTCAGTCCAATATTCTTTTTGTACAGATGGATAAAAAGGAAATCCAGAAAAAGGGGCAGGCCTCCAGGGGTACCTGAGGCAGGTTCTGTCAAATTGACCTGAGTTCAGATTCTTTCAGCTCTGAGAGGGTCAGGAAGGGCTTCCCTGCAGGAATATGGTGCAAACATGAGGAGGGCGGGGATCCAGCCACCCAGGGAGGCAGAAGTGCAGCTTGCATCAGTCTCCACCCCCTGCTCCAAGGCCAGGCTTTGGGCTCTTGCCCAAGGAATACTCACCTGATCTAAGGAGACTTGAAGCTACCTATGGCGTGGTCGAACCACTAGGGCTTCCTCAGTGTTGAACTATGGCCTCAGACATGTGGCTCTTAGAGCCAGGGTTGATATCACCCAACTCTTGTCAGTCTCATGTCTCCTCAGCAGAGTAGGACTTTCTGTCTCTTCTGGGAGAGGAGGACCTTGAACCTGGGAGTCTAGGATGAGAACACCGAGAGGCATGGTTGATGGGATTCTTGAGGAGGGTATTCCTGTCCCAGAGAATCTCTGGGTACTCTCCATGCCCCTTAGAGACCTGAAAACACCCAGGCCAACCCAAAAGCTTTGCAAAGGAGGCCTTCCTGTGGAGAGACCCACAGCCTTGTGAGATCATATGGGTTAGTGTTTGGTTGTTGGTTTGTTTATTGAGACAGGGTCTTGCTCTACAGTCCAGGCTGGTCCTGAACTCACTACATAGCCCAGGCTTGGCCTAGAACACATGGCAATCCTCCTGTCTCAGCCACCCCAGTTCTGGGATTACAGGCATGGTGGCTTATGTGGCCCTTGTTAGTCAGGTGCTTTAACTGCTGAGCTATGCCCCAGACCTATTTTTATTTTTATTTTTGATACTGGGTCTTGCTAATTTTTTCATGTGGTGCAGCAGAATCAAACCCAGGACCTTGTATATACTAGGCAAGTGCTTTAACCAGTGAGCTATGCCCCCATCCCAGATGGGTTCATCTTGAGGCCTTTTTTTATCCTTGGTAGGAACTGGCAGCCTCAAGTGACTTGAAGAGCCCTCAGGTACTTCTTCCTCAAAGAGCCTCTCTTGGGAACCTCAAGGGTCCCTCCTCCCTGTTTTCTGCCCTTCTTTTCTCCACATGGCAAACAAAGGGACAAGGCTGGGAATGGGCTGAGGCACCCCCATCACACAAGCTGTTCCAGGAAGCCCCTCCTCCAGGCCCTGCCAACCTTTATCTTTTCAACCCAGCCATTCCTTAGAGCACCACCAGGATGTAAATTTGCTTAGTGGTTGCCGAGCCTGGCCCCTTTTCTCCAGAAGTCATGGTAGTAGGTCTGCCATTTAGGGACTCGAGAAGTCTTACCACTATAAGACAGACTGCCAGCTACCATGCCTGGCAACGGTAGCATCTGGCAACACTTTTACTCAGTGACAATATCCTAGTGCCAACTCCTCAACAGCTCCACCTGGTAATCCTGCCCTGACAGCATCTCACCACACTAGAAATACCACCTCGAGTCAGTGCACACAAATCTGGCTCTCCAGCGTTTACACATTTTCTCCCTTCCGGCCTGAGTAGGCCTTACCTGGTGAGGTTTTGCCTAGACTACAGATAACACTAATAATGCTTTAAGAATGCCAAGCACACTGTACTAACTGCTCCACTTAATCTTCCTGCTAAGGCTGGCCTGATCTCATTATGTACCAGGCTGGCCTGGAACTCACAGCAATCCTCCTACCTCAATCCTGCGCCTGGCAAAGTGGGTTGAATCATGGGTACTCACATTTTTTGTTGTTGTCGTTTTGTTATTGAGGTAGTGTCTCACTTTGTAGCCCAGGCTCAGTCTGAACTATGGAGTCCAGGCTAGCCTTGGACTCACAGCAACCCTCCTGTCTCAGCCTCCTGAGTATGAGGATTATAGGTGTGTGCCACCACCCCAGCTTATGTGGTGCTAGGGAATCGAACTCAGGTCCTTGGCTCTTGCTAGGCAAGTGTTTTACCACTGAGCTATTCCTCTAGCCCGTGGATATCCACATTTTGGCAAGTGGTAAAAAGTGAGGCTCACAAAATTCAACATCTGGGTCTGGGGTGGTTAAAGCTCGGTAGTTAAAGCACTTGTCTAGCATATGCAAAGCTCTGGGTTGCATTTGCTAGCACCACATAAAAATTAGCAAGTGGTGTGGTACATGGCCTATAATCAGGGCACTGGGGAAGCTGAGGCAGGAGGATTGCTATGAGTTTGAGGCCTGCCTGGATTACATAGTGAGCTCAGGATCAGCCTGTATTACAGAGTTAGAACTTTCAAAAATAAATTCACTATTTGCCCAAGAGTAAGGATAAAAACAGAGACCGGCATAGGCTATGAAACTGGGTAATCTATCTGGGATTTTGCACACACGTCCGTGTGGGTTACTGGGCATCCAGCCTGAGACCTTTATTCTGAGCCTCTGAGCCTCTGAACCCTATTTTATTTTTGATTTTGAGACAGGGTCTCACTAAGTCTCTGAGTTGTCCAGCTTGAATTTGTGATCCTTCTGCCTTCTGCAGTGCTAGGAATATAGGCCTGCACTATTCTAGGGATCTTCAAATTTAACTCCATTTCTTTGTCCTCTAAAGACTTGGGGGACCTGGATTCCCCTCCACCACGGTGCTAGGGAGTATGCTGAGGCAGGAGAAGGAGCCTACAGGGCTCAGACTGTGGAGCCTTGGGAAGTCACAGCCAGGTGAAGGGCACCAAGGACAGCCTGCAGTTCATTTGCCCTCAGCGGTAAGGTTGGGTCAGACCTAGAAGGAGGAAGGATGGCTGCATGGGTGGGGACTGCTTGCCCCTCAGGGAGAAGCCATTGTTCTCACTGCTGTCCTAGATAGAAAGAATGTTGCTTCAAAGAATAGGCCCAGGTTCCTGTTCCAGGATGCAGAGGCTGCTTGAGCTGCAGGTGTGGTGGTGTGAGGGTAAAGAGGTGGGAAGGATAAGAATGCCCATTAGAGCCTGTGGAGTCACTAAGCAGGATAGTAGGTACCTGGAGGACAATGTCAAGCTCATCTTCTGGAGAAGAAGCCCAACTCTGGGCTTAGAAAATCTAATAGTGGGGCTGGAGGAATAACACAGTGGTTAGCACACTTGTCTAGTAAGCACAAGGCCCTGAGTTCAATTCCCCAGGACCACATAAGCCAGGTGTGGTGGCACACACCTGTAATTCCAGCACTTGGGAGACCGAGGCAGGAGGATTACCATGAGTTTGAGGCCAGCCAGGTCTCCATAGTGAGTTCAGGACCAGCCTGCACTAGACTGAGACCCCCCCCCCAAAAAAAAAAAAAATAGCGCTTGCCTATTAAGTGCAAGGACCTAAGTTCTATCTCCCAGCACCACATAAATTGGGCATGGTGGTGCACACCTATAATCCTAGCACTTGAGAGGCTGAGGCAGGAGGACTGCTGTGAGTTAGAGGCCAGCCTGACTGCATAGTGAGTTTAGGACCAGCCTGGACTACCGAGCGAGACCCTGTCTCAAAAAATAATATATAAAATAAAATAATAATAAAAAATAAAATCTAAGGAACCAAGCATGCCAGCATATACGTATAATCCCAGCACTCAGGAGGCTGAGGCAGGAAGACTTTCATAAGTTTTAGGCCAGCCTGGGTTACACATTGAGTTCAGGACCAGCCTAAAATATAAAGTGAGACTCCACCTCAAGAGAAATCTAACGAGCCAGGCCTGGTGGCACATGTCTATAATCACAGCACTCTGGGATGCTTAGGCCTGAAGAATGGAAGTTTGAGCCCAGCGTGGGCCACTCGATAACTTAGCAAGGCTCCATCTCAAAATAAAAAAGAGCAAGGGTTGCAGCTCAATGAGAAGGCCCTGAATTCAATCTCTGGTACCATAAACAAAAGCAAAACAATTTTTTTTTTTTTTTGAGACAGAGTCTCACTCTATAGTACAGGCTGGTTCTGAACTATGTGGCCCAGGCTGGCCTTGAGCCCTGGCAATCCTCCTTCCTCAGCCTTCCAAGTGCTAGGATTACAGGCATGCACCACCAGCCCTGGCTATGTGGTGCTGGGGAATCAAACTTGGGGCCTTACACTTGCAAGGCAAGTGCTTTAACTGCTGAGCTACGCTCCAGGACTTTGCTCTGTTATTAACCTCAGTTTTATCATCTATAGAATAGGGAAAATGAAACACCTTCCCAAAAGTTTTGTGAAGAGCAGACGGGATGATATACACAAAGCGAACGCACTTAACACAGTGTTTGCCCACATACAGTGGGTGCTCAATAATCACAACAATTACATTAGCTGTGCCCTGAGTCAGCCGATGGTGTATGCGTGTCCCTAGGGGTGTGTTACGGGGCTCTGTACTGACCAACACTACGGGTGGTGCAGTTGCAGCTGGATGGGGCAGACTGGATCTAAATTTAGAGTGATTTGAAACACTGGGCAGCAGAGTCGCATTCAAAACAATTTCCCCAGGCTGGAGTAAGCAGGACGGCATTGTTCTGCTACGGGTATGAAGACATTGCGTGATGCAGAGGATGGGGAAAGACCTGACTTGACCCTAGCTCCGGTGAAGGGATCCGAATGATTTAGTTGACCACAACCTGATGGGAACTAATCATGGGAGAGAAACTCTGAAGCCCAGCAATCTTAGGCTGCATTAACAATGTGTCGTGTCCAGACTGAGGGAAATAATAGGCCTATTGTACTGGCTTGGTCAGGCCATATCTGGAATCTTGCGTTGCTACACTGACAGACTGGAATCAGGCCAGGGGGGGACCAATTCAGCCTTTGCTCCCAGGCACTTGTGCTAAATGCTTCCTGTGCATTTTCCCCTTGCTTCCTCCAAGCGATCTTTTCCTTATGTCCTGTGAAGGTCTCCACCTGACACACAGAGACGTTAACTATATTGTTTACGCTCAACCCCACAGCTAGTACCGGAGGAAGCTGGGGCTTTTCTGAATGGGGTCTTCTTGTGCTTGCCCCTGAGGGCTGAACATTCACCCACTTCACAGGCATTTATTAAGCTCCTCAGCCCCAAGCTATTTAGTGGGATTTGGAAATGAAGATGTATTGCTATGTGCCAGGAGCTCATGATCTGGTGGGGTGCTGGTGGTGGGGGTCCCAGTCACTTGTGTGTCCTATCAAAATGGAGATTTTAGGGCTCTAAGTGGAGTCTACGTTAGCTGGCTCAAGCCTGGAAAAGGGAAAGGGGACTGAACAGTGCCACACAACTCAAGGTGGAGGCAGAGAAGCTAGTTCTTGCCCTTTTCACAATATCCAGCTGTCTGACTTTCGCTCAGCAGTGGCCCAGAGCTGTGTACCATGTGGGATCTTCCAGGGCATAGGAGAGAGCTTGGCATGGCCATCCGGGGGCGGCCAGCATCGCTTCTCCTCCCTGGCATCAGAGATACAAAGAAAGCAAAAGAGGAAGCTGGGGGCATATCTCAGAGGTGAGAGTGCTTGCCTAGCAAATGCAAGGCACTGGGTTCAGTCCTCCTGTACTCATGAGGTGGTATGGTGGCACACACCATAATCCCAGTACTCAGAATGCTGAGGCAGGAGGATTGTTATGAGTTTGAGGCCAACCTGGACTAGATGGTGAGTTCAGGACCAGCCTGGACTATACACAGAGGCCCTGTTTCGAAAAAACAAAACAAAACAAAAAAACAAGAAAAAGAAGAAGAAGAAGAAGAAGAAGAAGAAGAAGAAGAAGAAGAAGAAGCAGCAGCAGCAGCAGCAGCAGCAGCAGCAGCAAAAAAAGGAGCCTAGGAGCCAAACACTGAGGACCACAGTAGCCCTTGAGAGTCTCAGCAGCCTCTTCTCTCACCAGTCAAAGAGAACTGGCTTCCACCCCAGCTCCTGAGTATCTGGGAAGACTGGTATGACATTAGCAGGGGTGGAAGAAAAGATTTCTTTTCTGGCATCTGTGCTTGGCCTCTGTTCTAGATTACTGCCCTCCCCTTATTTTTTTTTCTTCAAAGACCCAACTGCTCTCAAAATCTGTTCTTAATTATTTCAGCCAGGGGTTAATCTCAGGGGTTAAAGCACTTGCCTAGCAAGCTCAAGGCCCTGGATTGGATACTCTACATAAATCAAACGTGGGGGCGCACATCTGTAATCCCAGCACGCCAGAGGCTGAGGCAGGAGGATTGCTGTGAGTTTGAGGCCAGCCTGGATTCCAGAGACCTTGTCTCACAAAACAAAACAAAAACAAACAACCTATAGTGCCTCCATAGCCGTCTATGTCCCAGGGCTTCTTGTAAGAGGAACACAAGGATTCCGTTCTACCTTCTTTCTGTAATTTCAGCTCGGAGGGACAGAGTAAAGCCATTGAAAGCAAGGACTTTGGAATCTAGACAAAGCCTAGAAGGCCCGTCTCTGCCACATAACAGCTGCTCCACGTCTGAGTTTCCCTTTCCTCACTGTAAAATGGGGGGTAATAACGGTACCAACCTCATATGGGCGCTGTGAGGGCAGAATGAGATCATTTGGAGCGGTGAGGAAGCCGGCCATAAAAGGCGGCTTCTCCCCCGCCCGGAGAGGGCTGTGGTTTTGGTTCCTGGGGCAGCCCCTCCGTCGCCTCGCTTTTCCGCTCCATTACGAAGAACCCCTTAGATGCCACAGACGGGAAGAGGGGATAATCGACCTCAGGGGACGAGAAAGGGACACCCAAAGTCCTCCAGCTGTAGGGGAGAGGGACACGCGATCTGACTCCGGATTTTAAAGGGGACAGTAGCAGGTCTCTGAGTCCCCCACCTTTCCTAGGTCTGGAAGTCAGAAGTCACGGCCTGGCTCGGGGAGCACTCACTCGGAGACCTTGGGCAGGTCACTTTCAGCCTCCGGCCTCCCTTTCCTCGGGCGTATCTGGCGGGTCTAGCAGCCTTTCCTAGATCGCAACGAGCGCGCGCAGGCGGATGCCGGTTCCGGGGCTTGGAGAACGTGGCTCTGTGGCAAGGCGCTGCCGGCGGAGGGGCAGGCAGAAGGACCGGCGGGCTCGACGATTGGCTGGCAGCGGACCAGCGAGACTCAGGGATTGGTTGGCTCCCAGAGGGCGGGGCGAACCTTTAAAAGCCTCGGAGGGGGCGTGCAGGGGAGTGCGTGCCTCTCCGGCCTCCCGACTTCGTTCGTCCGGGCGACAGTAGCGGCGGCTACGACGGGAACCCAGGGAGCGTGTGGGCCCACGGAAAGGAGGAGCATCCCGGCGGCCCAGTCCCAGGCGGCGTGGCCCGCGGGTCATGGCCAAAGGAGAAGGTGCGGAGAGCGGCTCCGCAGCGGGGCTGCTGCCCACCGGCATCCTCCAAGCCAGTGAGCGCCCGGTCCAGGCTAAGGTGAGGGCCCAGCACCCTGCGGGGCAAGGGGTGGCGGGCAGGCCGAGGTGGGGTCCTGAGGTGTCGGATGTCAGGCCTGGTCCAGGACACTTGGGATAGCCAGGGACCACAGGGCTAGTATCTGGAGAGTGATGGGGGGGGGGGGGGGGGGGGGGGGGGGGGGGGGGGGGGGGGGGGGGGGGGGGGGGGGGGGGGGGGGGGTGGCGGTGCTCCGGGACCCGGGAGTGATGGAAAAGGTCTGTGGGCGCGGGCACCGCTAGTGGTTCACCCCACACTCCATCTCAGCGCAGGGCCCGCCTGGCCGCTCTCCATTCTCGGTTCTTCTGGGCCAAGCGGCTCGGATTTTCTGTCCTAGAAGTTGGAGAGACCTCGGAAACCTGGGAACCTTTTCGGATTCCCCATCTTTCACCCCCTCCCCCACTCCCCTACTTTCTCGCGCCTTTACTCTGCCGTGAGGGCTGCTCAAGTTCATTCATAAGAACAAGGGCTCAGCTCTTAAAGGAGCCGCATTTGGCAGGCGCTCGTGCAAGTGTGGGTGTTCGCGCGCGCTGTGCTGTGGGAATCTTGACCATCTTCACCTACCCCAGCCTCAGCTCTACAGACATAGTTGATGACTGAATGAAACTAGGCGGCCCCAGAAAAGGATCTCAGGCAATAAATATCTCCTTGGCAGGTGACGCCTTTTCTTTTTGATTTTATTAACTGATCCTTGGAAGAAGCCAGGCAAACAATTATGCTGTTACCAAGTATGAGTAATCTCTACTTTTCCTGGGCAACCTCAATCTCCCTCGTGCCCCACCCAGAGAGGGCCCAGTTCTGCACCTGGAGCCTTTCCTCCTTTCTCCAGGGTCCCCTAGGAGCTGCAAGTGGAGGGTAGGACAGCTCCTGGGGTTGCCTGAAGCTCTCTCTGCCTGTAGGGACTGGGCCGCTGTGGGACAGATGGAAGGAGCAGCTGTGCGGCAGCCAGCTGGGCTGGCCCCTTAGCTCTCTGGAGTTCTCTCCAGTAGGCAGGTGGATCCTGGCCTTTGAGCCAGAGCTGGAGCTGGGCTGGGCTCAGGCGGCTTTGGCAGCAAGAAGATTTTCAGGTTGTGGCAGCTGGTGCCGGGTGGGGACAGGTCCGCTGGTGGAGCATGCTCCCCTGGGTGACTTTGAAAAGAGCAGTGGCTGAGTCTTTGAGGTGAATTATTATTATTATTATTATTAATTATTATTATTTTTATTGAGATAGGGTCTTGATCGGTAGTCCAGCTTGGTCCTTAACTCACTATGTAGCCCAGCCTGGGCTAGAATTCATGGCAATCCCCCTGCCTCAGCCTCCCGAGTGCTGGGATTACAGGTGTGTGCCTCCATGCCCAGTTTATGTGGTGCTAGGGGATCAAACTCCAGGCCTTGAGTTTGCTAGGAGAGAGCTTTAGCCACTGAGCTATTCTTCCAACCCTGAGGGGAATTCTTTATAGCTGATGGGCTGATAAGTTTCCTCAGAATATGGTAGGATGGAGTGGCTGAGACTTAGGGGCATCTTCCTAAAAATATGGATTCCTTTTTTTCCTGGTTTCCAAGAACAGAGAATACCATTTTTTTTTTCCTTGTGGGAAATGGAATCTCCCTGGGTGGGAACACCTCTTGGCAAAAGTAGTTGGAGGAATGGTCCTGCCTTGGAACCTTCCAGTATACTGGGCAGGGTGTCATGCTTTTCTCTATCCTTTTCTCCTCTCCCCAGAAGGAACCGAAGAAGAAGAAGCAGCAGTTGTCCATTTGCAACAAGCTTTGCTATGCAGTCGGAGGAGCTCCCTACCAGGTGACAGGCTGTGCTCTGGGGTTCTTCCTGCAGATCTACCTGTTGGATGTGGCTCTGGTGAGTGGCTTGAGCCTTGCAGGGCTCCTCCAGCGTCCCAAGGTGTGAAGAACTAGGTATTCCAGGGTGGGCTCGCTCAGTTTTCCCTGCCTGTGAAATGGGACCAGATATCTGTACTTCGCTTTCTCAAGAGTGTTAGTGGGTAAGAAGTAAAAAGACTTTAGAAAGTATCCAGGAGTAGAGCCTATCTGCCCAGGAGTTACAGCTGGCAGCAGCTCCGCGTTGCTGGCAAGAGCGATAGAGCCTGGAGGGTTAGGCAGTGGTGTGAGGGAAAATGGGACCTAGTGGTGACACTGTTCTTAGAAGAGACTGGCACACAGTGTCCCTGGCTGGGAGACAGCTAGCTTGGCGCAGGGGCTCATGGATGTCACCAGGCTTGTGGAGGAGTGTATCCCACCTTCACCTGGGGAGTAGCGGCATGCCAGTGGGTAGGGGGCCCTGGAGTGCTGGGCTAAGGTAGAGTGCCCCAGCACACAGGGTCTTCAACTGGGAGGGTACTTAGGGTGAAGCAGGGCTACTCTGTGCTTTGAGAAGCCTTGGCCAGAAGCCTGGCATCCTGAGAATTTGCCCTGTCTGGAGAGGCGAGTGGGAGGCTGAACAGCCATGGCAGCTGGGCTCCTGCACTGGCCATCTTTCCTCTGTAGCATCTGACTTGGCAAGCAGGGCATCTTAGTTGTATCCATTTACAGGTAGGAAGTACTGAGCCCTAGAAAGGATAAATGACTTCCTTCAGCAGTTAGATTTTGAGCAACTCCCATGGGCTAGGCCCTGAAGAGGGTGCAAATATGAGGAACCTGTAGTTGAAGTTATTATAAAGCCTATAGTCAGTGTTCAAGTTAGGGGACAGGTAGGTCAGATTGAGGAGACTGGTGTGGGAAAGGCTGCCAGCTTCCCAGAGCAATAGAAATAGTAGGGCTTTGATAGATGAAGAGGAGTCCACAGCATCTGTATTTACAGCAGTGTTTTGGCTTAAGCAGGTAATGATAGGCCACTTTTTCTTTTGTGGCACTGGGGATTAAGCCCAGGGCCTTGATACTGAACTACATCCCCGACCCAGTTTTAATTTTTGATTTTGATACAGGATCTTACTAAGTTGCCTAGGCTGGGCTCCAACTTGCAGTTACAGGCCTGTGCCACTGAGCCAGCTGATAGCCCACTTTTAAAGAAGGCATTTCTAGGGGCTGGAAGAACACAGCAGTTAAAAGTGTTTGCCTAGCAAGCACAAAGCTCTGAGTTTGATTTCCTAACATCACATAAAAATGGATGTGGTGGTGCATGCTTGTAATCCCAGCAACTGGGAGGCTGAGGCAGGATTGCTATGAGTTCAGGACCAGTCTGGGCTATACAGCAAGACCCTGTCTCAAAAAAAAAAAATACTTATTTCTGCCTAGGCGTGGTGGCTCACACCTATAATCCTAGCACTTGAGGCTGAGAGAGACAGAAAAAAAAGCATCCATAGATTCCTTCCATGTCCAAGATAGAACGTGACCCTGAAAAATAGCAGGTGCAACTCCAGTTTTACAAATGGAGAGACAGAAGCCCATTGGAAATGGTTCATTCTGTCTGATGGAAGTGTTTCCAAGGATGGCAAAAGGGAGAAAATCAATCTGGGAAAGCTTCGAAGAGGGCACATAGTGTGCTGCTGTTATCAAAAGAAAGCCTATGTCCAGCTGGGCATGGTGGCACCTACCTGTAATACCGGCAGTGTGGGAGGCTGAGGCAGAAGGATCACAAGTTCAAGTTCAGCCTGGGCAGTTTAGTGACTTAGTGAGACCTTCTTGCAAAACAAGCAGTACAGATTCAGCGGGGCGTGGTTGTGCACGTGTGTAATCCCAGCACTCTGAGAAGCCAAGGCAGGAGGGTCATAGTTTGTGCTCACTGTGGGCAACTGAGCAAGAGCCTGTTTCAAAACAAAAATATAAAAGGGTCAGGGATGTGGGGGAAGAGGAATGGCACAGTTGTTAAAGCACTTGCCTTGCAAGTATAGGGCCCTGAGTTCAACTCCACAGCACCACATACAGCTGGGTGTGGTCGTACACAGGTGTGTACGACCCAGCACTCCGGAGGCTGAGGCAGGGGGGTTGTCCTGAGTGCAAGGCAGGTCTGGGCTACAGTGAGTTCAGGACCAGCCTGGGCCAATCAGGGATGTAGCTCCGTGCAAATTCCCTAGATTCAATTGTCAATACTGCCAAAAAAAAATCCTATTTATTATTATTGTTGACTTTGTCTTAGGTAAGTGCTGTGCCACTGAGTTACCTCCCCAGCTCTATTGTTATTATTTTTTATTTGAGACAGGGTCTCTGTAGTCCAGGCTAGTCCTGAACTCACTCTGTAGCCTATGGTGGCCTTGAACTCATAGCAATCCTCCTGCCTCAGCCTCCCCAATGCAAGGATTACAGGTGTGTGCCACCACACCTGGCTTATGTGGTGCTGTGGAATTTAACTCAGGGCCTTGTGCTTGCTTGGTGAGCTCTCTAACTTCTGTGTATTCCTCCAGCCCCATTATCATTATTAATAAGGCAAGGGACGATGTTCAAGGTCCAGCAGACGGTATTAGGAGCCTGGCTGAGGCAGGGTAGGAATGTCTGGCTTCTGCTTATTAAGAACGATTGCAGTGAAGGGAAGGTGACGGCGCTGCTTCCCCATTTCAGGTGGACCCTTTGTCGGCCTCCATCATCCTGTTTGTGGGCCGAGCCTGGGATGCCTTCACTGACCCGCTGGTGGGCTTCTGCATCAGCAAGTCGCCCTGGACACGCCTGGGCCGCCTTATGCCCTGGTGAGTAGAAGAGACTCCTTGGGGGGGGGGGGGGGGGGGGGGGGGGGGGGGGGGGGGGGGGGGGGAAGGCAGCACTCTATTATAGCCCCCCTGCGGCCCCTCCATCTCTTGTCGTAGGCTGGGGTTGAGGAGCAAATGAGGTAAAAGCCGAGAGTGTTGAGACCTCACCTGAGGCCTCACCTGTCCAAGGCACTGGTGCGCCTCGCCACTTTATTCCCAGGCTGACCAAAACCCAGGCCCCGTTGTGCCCCATGTCCACTCACACCCTTGGAGAACCTAGAATTCTATCTTCCCCTGCTCAGTTACTTCCAGAGTGGCAGCGGTTGCACTTTACAGCCAGCCTTTCTGGATTCCAATCCTACTATTTAGAGCTGTGTGCCTTTAAGCGAGTCACTTACCATCTCAGAGCCTCTGCTCTCTCTCTTCATCTTGGGAATAAGGAATTTCTCATGAGATTTTGGTGAGGATTAAATGGTTTTGTGTGTGTCAAGTACTCAGGACAATGTCTGGCACATATTAGGAACCTTGGCACTCCTTCAGTGGGGCTCCTGATGGGACAGGGGTCGGGAACAATACCAGGAATGGGGTAGCAGACCCGCAAGCTCTGGGACCTTGGATGATGTGAACTTTGTCCCTTGGTACAAAGACGGCAGCACTCAGCGTCAGGTTCTCCGGCCAGTTGGGGGGAGGCAGTTCCCATAGATCAGACAGCAAGGGAGATATACCAGACAAGCCAGGCCAGGCTCTAGTTCCCTCCAGGACATCCTGCTTTGCGGGGTGGGGGGCATGCCCCTTTCATCTCCAGCCCATCGGAGCCCGAGTGGGCGCCTTCCTGCCCCAGGGGCGCCCATACCTGGTCTCCGGCCTTCAAAGCTCTTCCCATAGCCCCTGCATCCCCACGGCTTCCTTTCCCACGAGGCCCCCCACCTCTCCCAATCCTGCCAGGCCCTGGCAAAGACCCAGGTTGGAGCCTTTGATCCAGGCTTCAGGGCCAGAGGCAGGACAGCCTGCCTTACCTGGGCAGACTGCTTAGGTCTCCCAGCGTGCCAGCCCGGGAGACTTGGCTGCCTGCCCGCCCTCCTGGCAGCCCAGGGAGGGCGGGGCCCTGCTACCACATCGCCTCATGAGGCCCAGCCAATGGGAGCAGCTCCTGGGCCGGTCCGACGCGACTTGGCTTTCACATTCACACCGCAGCCTAGCAAAGAGGAAGGCTGCCTGGCCTCCGAGGAGGCTTGTGTTCGGTGGGCGGAGAAGCGGGCACTGGGCAGGCCCTCCCTTTGGGAGGAGGACTCTCACTGGGCAGGTGTGGCAGCCAGTTTGGGGACGTTGCTGCGGGCTTCCAGGCTGCTTTCGGCCTTTGCAGGTGTCTGTGTACGTGTGGGAGCCCACCCTGGCTGCTGTGCGGGGATTTCCCCGTCTGTACCACAGTGAGGCCCTGGCCTCTCCCTTGGTCCTGGAGGCCCAGCATCGCTTTTCCTTTCGCGTACAAAGAAGCTGGCCCTGTTGGGCGTAGCGAGCCCTGTGGCCCCCTCTCTCTCTCCAGCCTCAGGGAGGCTCTGCTCCCAAGCTTGCATGTAAATCCTCTCTCCTTCAGCCGGAAAGACATTGATGGTCATTTTTTCTGGCGTTCCCAAGGCCACCGCGGAAGAGGTCAGCAGGGCCACAATAGAGAGGCCCAGGCAAGTAGGCTGGCCTCCGGATCTGATTCGCAGCCTCAGATATTCTGCATCCCCAGGCCATGGCCTGAGCTAGTTCCTGCGAGCTGGCTCTTCCACTGGTCACAGCCGAGACACACAGTGTCCCAAGCACTGGTCTCCATTTCCCTGTCAACTTACTGAAGTCCCAAGACTACTTCACCCTCTGAAGTGGGACCAGAGTCCCCCCGGGTGAGGCGGGAAGGGGAGTGGAGGAGATGGGACTGAGGAGCCCCGTTTTCTTTCCAGGCCTGTCTCCTCATTCCATCTCCCTTGCTCACTGCACACCAGCCCCCAGGCTTCTGGCTGTGGCCTCAGCCTTGCCAGACGCATTCCTGCCCCAGGACCTCTGCACTGCCTGTTCCCTCACCCTGCCTGTTCCCTCACCCGGGGCACTTGCCTCAGGTACCTGCAAGGCTGCCTTGGGCTTGCTCAGGTCTTCTGGGCGATTATCACCTCACGGAGGCTACTGTGGCCGCCCACTGTGAATTGTACCTGGGTCTCCTGTCTCATTCCCCATAGCCTACACTATTTCTGTTCCCCATAGCACTTACCACCTTCTAACATGTTAATTTTTTTTAGAAGCTGGGAAAAGGTGCCTAACAACATTCCTTATTATTATTTAACATTTATTTGATCTCTACTTAGGTTGCAAAAAAGATGATTTTGTTTTGAAAATAAGGACAGAGAGTACAAGCTTCTGTTAAAACCAGAAGGAGGCTGACCTGTAACTTTTTTTTTTTTGAGACAGGGTCTCACTCTGTAGTCAGAACTCATTATGTAGGCCAGGCTGGCCTTGAACTTACAGGCAGTTCTCTTCCCTCAGCCTCCTGAGTGCTGGAATTACAGGCATGTGCCACCACATTCAGCTTATGTGATGCTGGAGAATTGAACCCAGGGTGTTGTGTTTGCTTAGGCAAGTGCTCTAACCACTGTGCTATTCCTCCAGCCCTGCATTAAGCCTTTTTAAGTGTATAACAGTACAGTGGCATTAAGTATCTTCCTATCTTTATGTGAGCACGCCACATCCTTCTCCAGTGCTTTCTCACCTTCCCAGATTGAAACTCTGTACGCGTTAAACAGTAGTCCTCGGTTCCTCTCCTGCGGCCGCTCGTAACCGCTCATTTGCTCGCCGTGTAGAGGCTAACTTGCAGTGTTTGTCCTTCAGTGATTGGCTGACGTCACCTGGCCTTGTGCTTCAAGGTTTATCCATGTGGAATGGTGTGTCAGAAGTCCATTCCTTCTTACGGCTGAATATATATAATTTTAAACTATGTTTCTTTTATTTTTGCCTGTTCACCATCTAGAATGTAAAATTTACAAGGACTGGTTTTATTTTCCTTTTGGTCTTTTTGTTCACCGAGAAGCATCTATAACTGCACTCAGCACATAATTGACACCATATAAATATTTGAGTAAATATTGAGTGTAAGTCATGTGCTGTTTTTTATTCTCATTTTATCTAGGAGAAAAACGAGCCTCATAAAAGTTAAATAATTCGTCCAGGACTAAGTTTTTATATAGTGGTAGAATTAGAGCTGGATCCTGGAAGTGTGATTCAGAGGAGCTCTTAACCTTTGTCTTCTGCATTTTTCTTTACTGAGACTAAGGAATTGTCCATGTGCGGTTCAGCCACTTGTGATGGGTGGGGCTCCCATGCGAGTGGCAGACATTTGCCCCCTTACAGTTGTGTCATTAGGTGCGGGCCACCCACTTGGCGCCTCATCTCCTGTCTTCCACCTCACCCCAGCTTCCCCATATGTGCTAGGTTGTTCCTATTCCCTGCCTCCCTGCCTTAAGGTCTTGGCATTAATTCTCAGCTCTTCAGCCTAAGAGGAGCCCTCATATCCAGGGAGGTGGGGTGAGACTCCAGGCTGCCCTGCTCCCCCTCCATGCTCAGGACTTTATTCCAGGGACCCCCGCCCAGGGTGACCTTCTGGCTTGGCCACCTCCCAGAGGTTCTGGGGTTGGTGGATTGAGGAGGAGCTTCCTTCCTGGTGGGCACCCAGGGAGGCAGGCAGGGCTGGCTCCTGAGTCATTTGGACCCTCCTCTTCTCCAGGATCATTTTCTCTACTCCCCTGGCTGTCATCGCCTACTTCCTCATCTGGTTTGTCCCTGACTTCCCACACAGCCAGCTTTGGTACCTGCTTTTCTATTGCCTCTTTGAGACGCTGGTCACGGTGAGTGTCGGTCCCTCCCTGGGTATCCCTGGGTGAGGTCAGAGGCTAGGGCAGTGCCTGGGGCTTCCTCATCTGTCTGTCCAGCCACCTGACTGGCCAAGGGCCTCTCTTCTGTGCCAGTGTTTCCACGTTCCCTATTCGGCTCTCACCATGTTCATCAGCACCGAGCAGAGTGAGCGGGACTCTGCCACAGCCTACCGTAAGTCTTCCAGCCCACCTGTCCCTGCCACAAGAGACACTGAGCCCCTCTGTTCCCTGACACCCCTGCCACACTCCTTCTCTTGAGGCCCAGTTTCCTGGTCTATATTTAGGAGTGGCTGTGACACCACCAGGTGAAACCCGGAGAGGTGCAGGGACTATCCTGAAATCACACAAATCACACAGAGAAAGGCCCGCGTGTAGGCCAACGTGCCATCTGTCCATTCCACCCACCAAGCCTGGAGCTAGAGCTGG
This sequence comes from Ctenodactylus gundi, assembly GCA_004027205.1. Classification (NCBI taxonomy): domain Eukaryota; kingdom Metazoa; phylum Chordata; class Mammalia; order Rodentia; family Ctenodactylidae; genus Ctenodactylus; species Ctenodactylus gundi. The sequence continues at coordinate 331,524 of PVKB01001243.1, read as the reverse complement.
GCTCCCATCTGTCCCACCTTCTTCCTAGGACCCACAGGCCATTAGCTCCCCACAAAAGACTTCCTTTTCACTGCCCAGGGATGACCGTGGAGGTACTGGGCACAGTGCTGGGCACAGCAATCCAGGGACAAATCGTGGGCCAAGCGAATGCACCTTGTCTCCAGGACTCCAATGGCTCTGAGTTGGCCTTGGCAGCTGCGAATCACACGCAGAGCATCTCTTCACTCAAACGAACGGTGAGGTCCCTCCCTGGCAGGGCGTGGGCTTGGGGAATGGGGATCATTGACGTGCTTTGTGGAACATAGTAATGGGGCTGGGCCTCGCCTTAGTTCAGGCTTATAATCCCAGCACTCTTGGAGGCTGCGTCAGGAGGATCACGAGTTCTAGTCCAACCTGGGCAGCTGAGCAAATCAGCAAGACCTTGTGTCAGAATATGAAAGAAAGAAGGCTAGAGACGTAGCTCAGTGCAAAGGCCCTGGGTTTGATCCCTGGTACTGGGAAAAAAAAAAAAAAGTAAGAGCTAGTGTGTATGAATTGTTGGGCGCTTGCTATCCAAAGCCATAAACACGTTCCATATGCCCACTCTGCAGACAGGGAAACTGAAGCCTAGAGAGTCTGAGTGACTTGCCCAGGGTTATAAAGCTAGCGAATTGCAGCGATTTGGGAAGATTCTACCTGTGGACTCTTGGGCCTCCCAGCCTGGCTCGTTAACATTTCTGAACTTTATTCAGACCTGGGGAACAGTAGCAAGGTAATTCAACTGTTTTCATAGATGGAGACAGGGAGTCCCCCAGGAGAGAGGGAGCTGCCCTGAGATGGCAGAGTGGGGCGGCTGGGAGGAGATCGGACTGTGTCACTATGTGTCGCCTTTGCCTCCCTCACAGCAAAATGCATACCTGCTGGCAGCTGGGGTGATCGCCTCCATCTACGTCGTCTGTGCTATCATCCTGACCTTAGGGGTGCGGGAGCAAAGAGGTGAGATGGGCCCTGGGATGTGGCACACGCTTCGGACAGGGTGGCTGTGGCTTTCTGCCTGGCCCTCAGGCCTTGGGAGGGGCCTCTGCTCCCTCCTCACATGCTCCTCATGTGCACTCTGCTCCCTAGAGCCCTATGAGGCCCAGCAGGCTGAGCCGATGCCCTTCTTCCGGGGCCTCCGCATGGTGCTGAGCCACGGCCCATATGTCAAGCTCATTGCTGGCTTTCTCTTCACCTCCCTGGCTTTCATGGTAGGTGGGGGCCAGATATGCCCGGTCTGGGGTGGGTGGTGTGAGTGGAGGGGACTTGGAGAGGATGTACAGGTGGGACGGGCGGGTGAGCAGAGGTCTCTGGAGCGTGGGAATGGCTGGGGTGGGTCCCAGCCTCCATGTCTCCTTTCCCTCTGCCTGCCGCGTCCCCCAGCTCGTGGAGGGGAACTTCGCCCTGTTTTGCACCTACACTTTGGGCTTCCGCAACGAGTTCCAGAACCTACTCCTCGCCATCATGGTGAGTGCTGGTGTGAGGGAGTGCGCAGCCGGGGCTGGCAGGGCGCAGCTGGGGGAGATCCTTCAGTCAGAGGATGTGCCCAGACTGGCCCATGGACGTGAAGGGATGAGGGAGGCTTCCCAGGACATTGGTTGGACCTGACCTCTGGTTGCTTAGGTAGAATTATAAAAGGAGGTTTTATTCTGTTTCATTTGTTTTGAGACAGAGTTTCGCTGTGTAGTCCAGATGGTCCCCAACTCACTATATAGTCCATGATAGACTTGAAACTCACGGCAATCCTCCTGCCTCAGCCTTCCAAGTGCTGGGATTTCAGGCATGTGCTGCTACACCTCGGTGATTTTTATGTGGTGCTGGGAAACTGAAAACCCAGGGCCTGTGCATGCCAGGCAAGTGCTGCAGCTTCTGAGCTGTGCCCCAAACCCACAAAAGGAGTTCAGAAGCCAGGCCTGGGGTTCTCATCGCCTGAGGCAGGAGTATCATAAGTTCTAGCTCAACCTGGGCAACTCAGTGAGTTAGTGAGACCCTATCTCAAAATAAAATGTAAAAAAGGACTAGGGATATAGCTAGTATGAAGGTCCTGGGTTCAATACCTGTTATCACCAAAAAAAAAAAAAAAAAAAAAAAAGGGAGAGAGAGAGTTTGGTGGTGATGTCTGAAAACAGCGGAAGTGAAGGTGTATGCTAAGAACCTTTTGTTTGTTTGTTTGTTTGTTTTGAAGTGTTTTGCTTGTTTGTTTTTTGAGGCAGGGTCTCACTCTGTAGCCCAGGCTGGTCCTTAACTCACCAGCCCAAACTGGTGTTGGACTCAATGGCAGTCCTCCTGCCTCAGCTTCCCAAGTGCTAGGATTATAGGTGTGTGCCACGATGCCTGGATTTATGTGGTGCTGAGGAATTGAACTCAGGGCTTTAAACACTGTGCCATTCCTCCAGCCCCAGATGCCAAGAACCGTGTGGAATTTTGTACGGAGATGTAAGAGGGCAGAAGGCCTGACTCTCACCTCCCCTGGGGAGCTGTCAGGTGTACCTGTTAACTTTCTTGCTGCCCAGATGATGCCATCTGGCTGCTCTTGGGTAGCCTTTGAGCATCTTTGGGGTCCTGAGAGGGGCAAGAGGGATTCTGTGACTCCAGCCTGTGTCCCTCACCACCTTGTCCACCTGCAGCTTTCAGCTACATTCACCATTCCCATCTGGCAGTGGTTCCTAACCCGGTTTGGCAAGAAGACAGCTGTGTACATTGGGATCTCAGTGAGTGGGGCTTGAAGGGTGAGGTGGGGTGATTTCTGGGTTGAACTGGGGCTTCCTGTTGGGAGTCCCCTTCTGACCTCTGTTCCCACCCCCCACCCTTAGTCTGCAGTGCCCTTCCTCATCTTGGTGGCCCTCATGAAGAGAAACCTCATTGTCACGTATGTGGTGGCCATAGCAGCTGGCGTCAGTGTGGCAGCCGCCTTCTTACTACCCTGGTAGGTATATTCCGGCTCCCCTGAGGACATTCTCCAGCCTTTCACTGTGCAGTTCTGACATAACCCAGGGAGAGGTGTTCGGGGGTTTCTCCTGTAGGCCATTCTGTGGATCCAAGATGGTGGCAGAGAGGGTCTGCCCCGTACAGTTGTGCAGGTTGTGAATTGTGAAAGAACACCTAGTTGGCCATGAGAAATGGGGGCTAGAATCTGGCCTGCGCTCCACTTCCAAGCTGAGCACCCAGAGCGGGCTCCTCGCCTTGCAGAAAGAAGCCTTTTATTCATGTGAAGGGCTGCCCTGCACTCGGATGCATGCCACAGCCACCAGCTCCCAGAAAGCCTCTTTCATTGGCACAGAGGTGGCTGGGTGAGGAAGGGGAGTCCTCATGGTTGCCACCCCACTCTGCGCAGGTCCATGCTGCCTGATGTCATTGACGACTTCCACGTGAAGCAGCCCCACTCCCGTGGCACTGAGCCCATCTTCTTCTCCTTCTATGTCTTCTTCACGAAGTTCGCCTCCGGAGTGTCGCTGGGTATCTCCACCCTCAGTCTCGAGTGAGTGGGGTGGGGCTCTGGGGCTGGGCTGAGAAGGGCCAGGCCCTAGGTGCCCCATCCTTACCTCTCCCTCGCCTGCTGGCTCTCCACAGCTTTGCTGGATATCGGACACAGGGCTGCTCTCAGCCCGCATATGTCAAGTTTACGCTGAAGATGCTGGTGACCATGGCTCCCATAGTCCTCATCCTTTTGGGCCTGCTGCTCTTTAAACTGTACCCAATTGACGAGGAGAAGCGGCGGCAGAACAAGAAGGCCCTGCAGGCTCTGCGGTGAGAGCGGAAGGGATGGCGTCCAGGCCAAGCACCCAACTTGTGCCAGTCTTACCTCCCCTATTCCTTCCCTTGATGGCTTCTGTGCTCAGCTTCACTTAAAGGAGCTGCGCCGAGTGGCTTTGCATTTGTCCACACAACAAACTGCCAGGCACGGTGGTGCAGGCCTGTAATCCCAGCACTCTGGAGCAGGCCTGTAATTTCAGCACTCTGCAGGGCTGAGGCAGAAGGATCACAAGTTCGAGCTCAGCCTGGAAAATTGAGCAACTTAGTAAGATCCTGTCACAAAATGAAAAAAAGGGGGTAGGTGGAGACTGGGGATGTAGCTCAGGGTTCATTCCCCAGTTCCAAAACAAAACTCATGGAGTGCCTCGTGTGTGCACGCCATGCTCTAGTGAGCAAAACAAAAATCTCTGAGCTTGTGTCTTGGGAGTATGTGTTTATGATCTCCCATAGTCCTGCAACAACACTGGGCAATTCTTGTGATTCCATTCTGGAGGTGAAAAAACTGAGGTTTATGGGGAAGAGCGACCAGCTCTGTAGGGAAAGGGTGGAATTGGGTGTTGAGCCCCACCCGGTACTCCTGACTACTCTGCTGGCATACAGGGGCTTTGGGTGTGGCCTGGGACAGGAGGGTGGGGTGGAATGATTCATGTCAGCCTATCAGCCAGCCAGGGCCAGAGTGTAGCTCTGAGGTTTATGGTGCCTAGTGAGCAGCAAGTACAGCCACTTGAGCAACCAGCAGTTTCTGGGCAGAAAGTGGGAGTTAGCATATGTCTCATGTTAGAAGAGGTACAGCTGCTTGGACCGCAGGCAGGGCCAAGGTCCCTGAGGGAGGAGCCCTAGTGCGATGGGGGCAGGCAAGGATGCTTCCTCCAGTGCCTTTTCTCCAACCTCTTCTTTGTCTCTTGCAGGGATGAAGGCAGTAGCTCAGGCTGCTCTGACACAGACTCCACAGAATTGGCCAGTATTCTTTAGGGCATGCTGGGTCACCTGAAGCCACCACACGGAGGGCCTGCCTGGGTCATCAGGCCACACAAGGATCAGCACCTCTTCGCCCACTTGCTGAACAGCTGATGTCCAGCTGCCAGGACAGGGACCAAAGACGGGAGAGTGTGCTGCCTAGGACACTCCTGTGCGCCCCGCGGAGATGGCCGCACTGAAGCCACCTGCCTTCCGGGCCAAGCCCCGGGCTGCTACTGTGAATATGCCAAGGACTGATCGGGCCCAGCCCGGGACACTAATGTAGAAACGTTTTATACAGAGACTAATTAATAACTTAATGACCCTGTACAGAGTGATGTGCGTATGTATATGTCTGTGCCCTATTAATGTTATTAATTTTCATAAAAGATGGAAAACACAGCTGCCTGTTCTGTCCTCAGCCCCTCATCAAGCCAGGATTCAGGCAATGAGAGCACACCAACCCACAGGTGACGCGGTGCAAGGAGACCGGGTGTGTGTGGGGGTGTGACATCAGCTCAGCTAACATTTACTGGACACCTACTCTGTACCAGGTACTTCGGGAAGCTTTGTGTGCTCTTTGCAGTTCTTGTGTAACCCTTGAAACTATTGGGCCAGCCCAGGTCTGCCTCTGTTTTAAAGATAAGAGCACTGCCCAGCATGGTGGAATGGGGGCTTCGTTATTCCTGTACTTCGGGAGGCCGAGGAAAGAGAATCACAGATTCAAACCCAGCTAGTACAACTTAGCAACTTAATGAGACCCTGTCTCAAATAATTGACAATTGACAATGAGAAGGGCTTGGCGGTGTCGCTCCGTGTGAAGGGCCTGAGTCCTGGGTACTGAGTACTGAGGCCCTGTGTTCTATCTCTAGTACTGGGGGCATGGGGAACAAAGTTTCAATTAGAGATGGGGTAGCTAATGTCACACAGCCAAGAAGGATCAACTAGAACTCTGTCCCAACTCTGTGCAGCTCTTGTACCTTAGGCTACCACTCTGTATTCTTCCTGTGTGTGGAACAACTGAGGGATTGGCAGATGATTTCTCTGATCATCCTGTGCGTGCCTGATCTTGTGAGGCTGGCTGGGCTGGAACCAGCAATGTCCCCAGAGACTTGTCATTCTTTTTCCACTACTGTCAACTATGAGTGTTGAAAGGGAAGAATATAACTAGCTGGGTGCGTCAGCCGAGGCAGGAGCTCATCTCTGGGGGGAAGGAGAGGGTGGGAAAGAACTTGTAGTACTTGTCCATTTCTATGGTGTAAATACCCCTACCATTGCCAGCTCAGGTTGCCCATGCTTGGACAATCTTGCCAGAATTCCCAAGAATTTAGCAATGGATGCTCCTAAGCTGGTGGGATCATCCCAGCACACTGCTGGTCTCACACACCTAGGTCAACTTCCAAAAGGCACAGGAGAGTAAAGGGGAAATAATAGAAATGACTAGATCAATCTTACCATTTTCTAGACCAGGTGGCCCAGAGAGGGGAAGTGCGGAGACTATTCAGGCTTGGTTTTTACGTCGGGGTGTGTGGGACTACATTTTGAGTGTGAGAGGGATCCATTGTTATGGATGATGTTCTGCCAACTCATTTCTCTAAGTTCCATAATGTGTTATTAACAGGTAACAGGCCTTGCTACATGTGTCTGCAAATACTAATTCAATGAGCTTCCAGAACTTCCCTATATAGCAGTACTGTTATCATCATTTGACAGATGAGAAAACCGAGGGACCAGGAACTTAAGTAACTTGACTGAGGTCATCAGATGATGAGTGAAAAGCCTTATATATGTATTTTTTCTTTTAGGTTACTAGGAACAGCCCAAGACCATCACACTGAGCTATAGCCCTGGCCTTTATTTTTATTTATTTATTTATTTATTTTTTCCTGTACCGGGGATTAAACCCTTCACATTGCACTGAGCTATAACCTACCCAGTTTCTCTCTCTCTCTCTCTCTCTCTCTCTCTCTCTCTCTCTCTCTCTCTCTCTCTCTCTCTCTCATTGTTTATTTGAGACATGTCTTACTAAGTTGACCAGGCTGGGCTTGAATTTGCAATCCTCCTGCCTCAGCCTCTCAGAGTGCTAGGATTACAGGAGTGCATCACTGTGTTTGGCCCTTTATTTCCCTTCTTTCTTTCTCCCTTTCTCTCTCCCTGTTTCTCTCTTTCATTCTTTTTTTCAGATAAGGTCTTGCTCTGTAGTCCAGGCTGGTCCTGAACTCACCATGTAGCCCAGGCAGGCCTTGAGCTCATAGCAATCCTTTGGCCTCTCAGCCTCCCATGTAGGGGATTATAGGTACGTGCCACTACACTCAAGTTATGTGAAGCTGGGGAATTGAGCCCACGACCTTTCTAGGCTAGTGCTTTAACTATTGAGCTATACCCCCCGCCCCCAGTTTATTGGCCCATGTTTATTTTAGATTTTGAGATAGGGTCTCATGTTTATTGGCCCATGCTTTTTTTTTCTTTTTGATTTTGACACAGGGTCTAAGTCACTAGATTAATTGCTCAAACTGGGCTCAAATTGAAATCCTCTTGCCTCAGCCTCCCACAGTGCTGGGATTACAGGCCTTTGCTGCTGTGCTCAACTTAAAACATTTTAAGGTAATTTTTCTGAGTCTCCAAATTGCCCAAGCTGTGCTCAAACTTGCAGTCCTCCTGCCTAAGCCTTCTAGAGTGCTGAATTAAAGGCCTGTACCGCCAGGCCTGGCTCAAAGTGGCTACTTGAGTCCAAACTTCCTGGCCACAGGGTCTGTGCTCTTAACCACTGCCCTAGGCTGTTACGTGAACCGATAGTTTGGAAACCAACTTGATTTCCTAGCCTTAGAACTTCCATCTCTGGTAGGAGACAGGCTGGTCAAGGCAGGAGTATGGGGCTGGCGTGTCCTGGGCAGCTACTGTGCTGAGGGACTCTTGAGTGTCTATAGAGGCCAACCCCCACCATCTCCATCTGCCAGTCTAGGCAATAACCACCAAATCATGTGTTTAAAAAATGAACAAAGAGAGATCTTGTCTCAAAAACAACAACAACAACAAAACAACAACAATGCTTCTAGGGCTTAGGGTGTCACATGATAAAATGCGTGCCTGCCTAACGTGTAAGGTGTTGGGTTGAATTCCTATTGTTGCAAAAAAAAAAATCATATAATCATGTTTAAACATTTTCTAAGCCAAGCAATTTGCTTCTTTTTCATCCATACCATTACTTCTCAGATTTTCCCTTCTCCCCCATCGCTTCTCCCCTGGATGGCTGCACCAGCACCTTGACTGATCTCTTTGTCTCTGGCTAGATCTTCTCACATTCCCTCTGCAAACTATCCAAGACACCTGAGCAGCTATCCTGTGCAGAACTCCCCAGGGAGTCTCCATTGCTTTCAGGAAGGAGTCCAAGGCCCCTGTTCAACTCCCCAGCCCCAGATCTTGATGCAACCCTTCCTGCAGGCCACCTGCCCGGCTCTGGCCTATACCTTGGCCTCAGCTCCACCTGCCAGCACTCTGACATGTCTCAGCCTCAGCAAGACTCTCTGTTCTCTGTTCTCGCCCCTCTGTCCCTTGGACCAGGCCTGCAGCCCATGTTCCCCTCATTGTGGGGCTCTGTGTGGGCTAGGCATGGCAGGGTAGGGCTGGCATGTGGTACCTGGAGATGAATGAATGTCAGCTGTGACTGGAGAGGGCTTCGCTGGGGGCCAGACCCAGAGGTCTTACCAACTAGGGTGCCTCTGTCTGAAACTCAATTTCCCCTAAACATTCCATGGGGATTGAGATAGAAAACTCTTGCCTTGTACATGCCTGTAAATCCCAGTAATTGGGAGGCTAAGGCACAAAGATCATGAGTTTGAGGCCAATCTGAGCTACTCTACAAAAGAAAGTTTGCCTTCCTCCAGTTTCATAGTTTTCCTGCTCAGAAGCCCTTTGCGAATTCTTGGGGGATGACTTGCAGGTAAATAAGGCATGAGGGAAACAAGTCTGTGATCCCAGAAATCCATTGGCTCACTGGCTACTCCAGGCCTCTGCTGGACAGCTCATGCCTACTCATCCTATGAAACAAATACAGTCTTGAATTCCTTTGAGCTTGTACCCAGCATTACCATGGCAAACTGCCTCTCTTCACCAGGACCTGGTGCTCAACCCTGCAGGACCACCCCAGACTAACACCTCCAAGCATCAGGTGTGGCTTTGGCGCCACCTGCTGGAAGAAAGGGACAAGATCTCACTATTGCAAATAAGAAATTCCAGATGAGTTAACACTGATCCCAACAGCTATTTACAATGAGTCTTTTTTTTTTTTTTTTTTTTTTTTTTTTTTTTTTTTTTTTTTTTTTTTTTTTTTTTTTTTGAGACAGGGTCTTGCTCTGTGGTCCAAGCTGGTCCTGAATTCACTTCAGAGCCCAGGCTGGCCTTGGACTCACGGCAATCCTCCTGTCTTAGCCTCCCGAGTGCTGGGATTACAGGCGTGCGCCACCACGCCCAGTTTATGTGGTGCTGGGGAATCGAACTCGGGTACTTAGTGCTTGGCTTAGTGCTTGCTCAAGTGCTTTAACCGCTGAACCATTCCTCCAGCTCCTACAATAAGTCTTCATGTCAAGTGCTCAGGAAACAATGTTTTAAGTAAATAACTTTTTTTGAGTCAGGCTCTTACTCTACCAGGCTGATGTTGAACTCATTAAGTAGCCCAGATTGGCTTTGAACTTATGCAATCCTCTTGTCTTGGTTTCCCAAGTGCTGGGAATCAAATTCAGGGCCTGGGGCTTGCTAGGCAAGCACTCTAACTGCTGTGCTATTCCTCAAGAAAGTACCATTTGACTTGAATAACAAAGGAGGAGAATTGGGCCGCTGTGTAAAGAGCATGGGGAAAGCACTGCAGATAAAGAAGACAGCACAGCACCTGAGGTGTGAAATAACTTGGCTTGCTCAGGGACAGAAAGGGTACCCGTGCATCCACAGGGAAGAGAACAAGAGGGTGGGTGTTGAGACCTGAACTGAGGAGGCGTAGAGCCATCAGAGCCTCAAGGGTTTTGTAGCCTATATGAAAATTTAAAAAATTTTTAAGAGCAGCTCAAAAAAGCTGCCACTCAGTGTTTTGTGTGGTACTGGGGATCAAGCTCAGGCTTTCATACTGAGTTGTATTCCCTGTTTGTTTGGAGGCAAAATGTCACTAAGTCCTTAAGTTGCTCATGCTGGGTCTGAACTTGAGATCCTCCTGTCTCAGCCTTCTAGAGGGGTGGAATTATAGGCCTATCCAGGCCCAGCTTGAAGACCTTTAAGTAAAAAAGAGATTTACATTTTTAAAAATTGTCCTGATTATGTGAAAAGTTGATTAGAGAGGGGTATAAGTTGAGTGAAAGAGAACAATTAGAGGCTCTTCTTACTGCACTCCATGAGGCTGTTGTTGGCTTGGCAGGGGGGCGGGGGGGGGGTGACATGAGTGCCACATCACCATCTGTGAGCTTCACACCTAAAAAATGTGTTCGTGGGGCTGGAGAAATGGCTCAGTGGTTAAAGCACTTGCCTTGCAAGCTCAAGGCCCTGAGTTCAACACCCTAGCACCACATAGGCTGGGTGTGGTGGTGCACGCCTGTAATCCTAGCACTCAGGAGGCTGAGGCAGGAGGATTGCTGTGTGAGGAGGATTGCTGATCGCTGTATGTTTGAGGCCAGCCTAGGCTACATAGTAAGCCTGAACTACAGAGTGAGACCTTGTCTCAAAAAAACCCCCAAAAAACCAGCAAGCGCAAGGCCATGGATTCAGTATTCCAGCATCACATAAACCAGGCACGGTGGCACATGCCTGTAATCCCAGCACTGAAGAGGCTGAAACTGGAGGATTGCCATGTGTTTGAGACCAGCCTAGGCTGTATACAGCCTGGACTACAGAGCAAGACCCTGTCTCAAAATCTGCCCCCCCAAAACAGGTTGAGACCCTGTCTCAAGAAAACAAAGAACCGTACTTCAATGGCTTAGTGGTTAAAGCGCTTGCCTGGTAAGTGCTAAATCAAGTGCTAAATACCTGAGTTTGATTCCCCAACACCACATATGTGGCAAGGCCTGTAATCCCAGCACTCGGTAGGCTGAGGCAGGAGGATTGCTGAGTCCAAGGCCAGCCTGGGCTATGTAGTGAGTTCAGGACCCAGGCTAGGCTATACAATGAGACCCTTTCTTAAAAAAAAAAAAGATAAAAAATAAAATGAAATGAAAAATGTGCTCCTAACCATCTTGCCTCCTTCAAGTCAGATGAAGTAAGTGCCAAAGCTCTTAGTGCATTAAGGCTTATTAGAATATTTTACTCAGGGATGGGAACATAGCTCAGCGGTTAGAGCACTTGCCTAGCAAGCACAAGGTGCTGGGTTTGATTCCCCAGCACCACATAAACCAGGCATGGTGGCACATGTTTATAATTCTAGCACTCAGGAAGCTGAGGCAGGGAGATAGCGGGGAGTTCAAGGCCAGCCTGCTGGACTACATAGTGAGTTCATGTGCAGCCTGGAATACAGAGTGAGACTCGAAAGGAAGAAAGAAAGAAAGAGAATATTCACTCAACAAAATATTGAGTGATTCCCTTTATGTACCAGGATTTGCTCTATCTGCATCTGCAGGGATACAGCAGACTCCTGCCTTCATGGATTCTTTCCTATCTGGAAAACAGATAATAACCGAGTGAACATACGTGTCATGAATACTACAAGGAGGAGGAAGGAGCCATGAACATATATAACAGAATCAGATTATGCTGACTGCTCCTGGCTTGAAACCAGAAGACAGTAAGAGTCATCTGGCCAGAGAGAAGATGGGAGCCAGATACTGTCCCAGCAGGAGGTGCAGCACGTACTGGAGCTCGGAGGTCAGGGAGAGCCTTGTAGCTGGTACACCCAGGGACAGAGAAGAGGCCGGAGTGGGGCTGGGGACAAGGCTCAGAGGGTAGAGCGCTTGCCCAGCATGCTGAAGGCCCTGCTATAGGGTCTCACTTTGTAACCTAGCCTGCTTCTGAGCTTACTACATAGCCCAGGCTGGCCTTAAATACATGGCAATCCTCCTGCCTCAGTCTCCTGAATGCTGGGATTACAGACATGTGCCACCATGCCCAGCTATTTTTTTTTTTTTTTTGAGACAGGGTCTCGCTCTGTAGCCAAGGATGGCCCTGAACTCATGAGGGAGCCCAGGCTGGCCTTGGATTCATGGCAATCCTCCTGCTACAGCCACCCGAGTGCTGGGATGACAGGTTTGCCACCATACCCGGTTTATGTGGTGCTGGGGAATTTGACCGAGCCCGCTCAGTCAGTCAACGGGAACTTGAGAGTGGGGAGTGGGGATTGAAAAATACTGGACTCTTGCAAGGGACACTGCAAAAGACGCTTTATTATCTACAGTCTTCCTCTTATACCTTCCTTGCCTTACCACTAGTTAACAGTCACGTGTTTCCACACCTGATCCAAATTTCAAATGGAAAACAAGCAAAACAACTCGTGACTTAAATTTAGTAAACAAGCAACACCTGGAATTTCACACGGTTCAAACGGTTAACAAGCAAAACAACATGTGATTTAAAGGAACTTGGCCAAGGTCAGCAATGCTGAGGCTCTTGGGCCCTGAGGGCCCCAACAGGAATTGAACTTGGGTACTTAGTGCTTGACTTAGCACTTGCTAGGTAAGCACTTCAACCGCTGAGTCATTCCTCCAGCCCCAGTGCCCAGCTTATTTTTATGTGGTGTTGGGACTCAAACCCACGGCCCTCTGCGTAATAGGCAAGTGCTTTAACCATTGTGCTATTCTCCCAATCCAGCCCATTTTTATTTTTGGTTTTGTGATAGGTTTCACTAGGTCACTATTTTTTCCAGCTTAGACTCAAATCCTTCTGCCTCAGCCTTCCAGAGTGCTGGGATTACAGGTGTGTGCCACCACATCTGCCTTTGACCTCCGGGCTTTGCCCTTGCTAGGGAAGCTCTCTAACCACTGTGCTACTCCTCTAGGCCCTGGTAAAGCCTTTGACTAGTCTGTGGCACCGGCTTGCATATGCCAACTCATACATGACTACGTACGGCTATTTGAATTTAAGTTCAAATAATTAAATTTAAAATTCATTTCCTTGATCATGCTACTTGCCTTTTAAATTCCCAGAGCTGCACGTGGCTCCTGGCTATCGTCCTGTATTTCTGTTGACTACTTCCATCACTGCAGAAAGCACTGAGCTCGGTGTTGAGTTCGGAGACATGGTGAAAGAGAAGATCTCATCTATGACAGTGACCAAAGGAGGACCTAGAACAGAGAAAGAGTTGTGACACTACAAGACAGAGATTTTAGTCACAGCCTCCTGCCTGGACTTCCCCATGGATTTTTATTTGCTTTTCAAAACAGGGTCTCACTTTGGTACTCACTACATAGCCAAAGCTAGACTTCAACTCCCAGCAATCCTCCTGCCTCAGCCTTCCAGGTGCTGAGGTTTCAGGTGTGTATCACTACGCCTGACTTTATGTGGTACCAAGGAATAGAACTCAGGGCCTTGAACTTGCAAGGCAAGTGCTTTAACCTCTGTGCCATTCCTCCAACCCAACTTCCCCCTATTTCAGGACACAGTCAACATGCCATCTCTGGGAGTATTCTCTAATTCCTCTGGTCTGGGTCAGAGGTTCCCCAGGTTCTCCCAATGCAACATATAACTGATCCTCATTATTTGCAGATTCTTATTTGTGGATTTGCCTATTTGCTAAAATTTATTTGAAACCCCCAAATCAGTACTTAAAGTGACTCATGCACATGCCATTCAAATGTTTGAGCCAGGTCCAGGGGTGCAGGCCTATAATCCCAGCACTGTAGGGGGCTGAGGCAGTAGGGCTGCTGGCCCCATCCCTGCCTGGACAACTTTAGTATGATGTTTCAAAATCAAAAATGAAAATGAGTTAGGGATGTAGCTCAGTGTGAAGGCCATCAGCTCAATTCCTAGTATCACAAAAAAAAGTTTTTTTTTTTTTGAGACAGGGTCTCTCTCTGCAGTCCAGACTGATCCTGGACTCACTAAGTAGCCTGGGCTGGCCTTGAACTCATGATCGTCCTCCTTCAGCCTCCAGAGTGCAGGTGTGTGCCACCACCCCCAGCTTATGTAGTGCTGGGGAATCTAACTCAGGGTGTTGTGCTTGCTGGCCAAGTACTCACACTGCTATTCTACTCCCCCAGCCCTCACCCCCCACAACCATCAGTTTTATTATTATTATTTTTTTGAGATGTCAGATGTGCACACTTGCAGCTGAGGTTGTACAAGATGACACTTCCTCCTTTTCCCCCAGAGCACTAACCATTGTCCTCTATGCTGTTCGTGGTGGTGTGCTTCTGCATCTTTGTGCTTTTCCTTGGTGATTTGACTCCTTCACGCAGCCCTCAGGTAGTGTTCCTGGGCCGTCTGGCCGCTGAGCACAGGATGGCTGGGATGTGCTGGAAAGAGAATGCACGTGTATCTAATAGACCTTTGTTCAGATACGCGTTATAGTTCTACTGACTGCGAGTTCACTACCACGGGTCTCCAACACCTACTCAAAGAAGGATCTTTAGACAAGGATGTATTTCATCACCGGACAAAAGTCTTACCGGTTGCCTGCAGGAACCTCACCTTGTGTTTCCCCAGGAACAAGGGGCTGTCGTATTCATGGTTACTCTCTAGAACGCAACCGTGGCAACAATAAAACCAACTGTGCACCTGTCTGGCTTCCGGCACTGGGCGCTCCTAAGGGCAGGGTCCACCTTAGATCATAAACCTCTGCGGCTCTAGGATACAGCTCAGTGCCTGGCACCAGGTGGAGTCCTGTTATCTGTTGAAAGAAAGCCTCCGGGCAGGAAGACAGAGCCACGGGAACTCGGTGGCAGAGGAGGTGGTGAGCCAGAGTTAGGATGGGATTTGGACTGTACCCACAGCCGCTCCCTTCTTGGCTCCAGGGCAGCTGGGCAGAGCTGGGTGGAGTTCACAGTGCCAGGCCATTCAAGGAAGTCCCTGATTGCTGGGATTTAAGGTCCTTTCCGGGGTGGGGCCCAAACCCTGAAGAGGCCCAACCCAGATGGAGCCCTGGTTGCTCACTATCCAGGAAATGGCCTTTTGCCTGGCAAAGATCCTGTCGGAACTGGCTGGGATGGGCAGACTGTGCCCCTGCTCCCACGTGATCCAAGGCGGCCTGGAAGGCTTGGAAAGCTTCTGTGATGTCCTAGGATGACCTGTGATCAGAGAAGAGGGGGACAGCACTGTGTACCCCTTATGGTGACTCATAAGAGGTGCAGAATGGGACCTGGAGCCTCTGACTTCTGATGGTCACTTCAGTTACGTCAGTGCTCAGCCCAGTACCTTCCCCTCTAGTGATTCCTAAGCAGCCTCAAAACACGCCAGAACTGGAGAAGCCCTGGGAGCCAGGCAGCCCAGTCCTCAGGATCAGAGAGGGCAAGACAATTACACCAGGTCACATAGCAAGCTAGAGTCAGAAGCAGGATGGAGCCTAGGTTTTACTCCTTGCTGAGAGGTAATTTTTGCCCCCATCAGATTTTTGCTTTTTTCACCAATCGGTCTGTCTTTCTCTATCTCTCTTCTCTCTCTCGCTCGCTCTCTCTCTCTCTCTCTCTCTCTCTCTCTCTCTCTCTCTCTCTGTTTTTTGGATACAAAATTTGGCTTTGCATTTCATGCTGGTCCTAAACTCACTACAATATTCCCTGTCCTCCTGCCTTAAACTCTGAGTGCTGGAATTACAGGTATGAGCTACACCACCACCACCAATTTATGGTTTATGTGGTGCAGAGGAATTAATCTCACAGCCTTGTGCTTGCTAGGCAAGAGCTCCAATTGCTGTGTTATTCTTCCAGCTCTTTTTTATTTTTTTTTGAGGAAAGGTCTCATTCTAGTCCAGGCTGGTTCTGAATTCACTATGTAGTTTAAGCTGGCCTCAAACTCAGGAAATCTTCCTGCTTCATCCTCCCAAGTGCTGGGATTACAGGCATGTGCCACCACACCCAGTTTATGTGGTGCTGGGGAATCAAACTCAGGGCCTTGAGCTTGCTAGTCAAGCATCTTATCACTGAGCTATCCCTCCAGCCCTCCTTTTATTTTTTTAAAATAAAAAAATTAATTTACATATTGCATCCCCTTCTCCTACCCAACACCTCACCCTACTTTCCCTTTCTTTCTCCATAAAGTCCATCTTCTTACTTTCTTTCATATCTCTTACATTATTTATGGTCTGGCTTTCTCACATTAGAGAAACCATATGATATTTAACTTTCTGGATCTGATTCATTTCACTGAATATAATGTTCTCAGGGTGCATCCATTTTCCTACAAATGATTCAAATCAGTCCTTCTTTATGGCAGAATGGTACTCCATTGGGTGTATATACCACATTTTCTTTATCCATTCATCTGTGGTTGAGCATATTTAGATTTGGCTATTATAAATTGTGCTGCTATAAACATGGGTACACTGAATGCAGACCTCGCATATGCTAGGCAAGCACTCTAGCCATGAAACCTCACTCGTAGTCCCTATAGTCAATATTTAAATAAAAATTTTTATTATAGGGCTAAGGGGCATAGCTCAGTCGTTAAAATGGTTAAAGCTCCAGCCACCACCAAGTGCCATCAAGTGCCATTGAATGAAAAGGCAGCCTTGTAAAGACAATACAATGTGTCTCATCTGCCATATTCACTGGATCTGGCACAGTGTGACTCTGGCTCTTCCTGAAAGTCAAATGACCATTCAGGTAAAACTTTTGATGAGTTCAAGATGTGGAAGAAGCCACACCAGCTCAATGTTTTGTGTTTTGTTTTGTTTTGTGCTGCAGGAGATTGAGCCCAAAGCCCCCACACTGAAACTACCTCCCTGCTTTTATTTTTTATTTTGAGACAAGATAATGCTAAGTTGACCAGACTGAAATCGAACTTGAGATCCTCCTACCTCAGCCTTCCAGGGTGCTGGGAATACAGGCCTGCATCACCAGGTCTGGCTTCAACTATAACGTATTTTGATGTATATATTAACTAATCATCCTCGGTATGTCTAGATGTAGAATTGTCAGTGTACATATGTTTGGCTTCATAAGAAACACCAATTAATAGGGCTGGGGTATGGGGACTCAGTGGTTAAAGTGCTTGTCTGGCATGTGCAAGGTCCTGGGTTCTAGTCCTCAGCACTACATAAAAATTAGTTGGGTATCACTCAGCAGGGAAGAGGACTGCCATGAATTGCCAGCCTGGTTACACAGTGAGTTCGGGACCAGCCTGAACTATGGAGTGAGAACCTGTTTCAAAACAAAACAAAACAAAACAAAAACCAACAAAACAAAAAAACCCCTACTAAATAATAATATATGAGAGCTCCAGTAATTCCCTATCCTCAGCAGCCTTGATAATCATAGTTTGCAGAATTTAGTCATTCTGCTAAAAGTGTGTGGCATCTCATTGTGGTTATAATTTGTATATCTTTGATAAGATATGATTTTAAGTATTTTAAAATCTGTTTACTAGCCATTTCAATACTTTTTTCTGAAAAAAACTTTGTCTTTTTCTTTTCTTTCTTTTTCTCATTCTTAAATAGAATGTTTGCCTTTTATTTTTCCCACTTTATTGGTATGCATAAATGTAATATATAATGTTTACATTGATCTTGAGTAAGTATTTTGTGCATATACATATCGTGGCAAAATTGCATATCCTTTTCATCTCCCTTTTGACCCTCCCCCTCCCTCCCCTTTCCCTTTAATTCCCATTATTCCCCTCAATTAGTTCTATGAAATACTTGTGATCTTGGTTTCTCATATACAAACCATTTGATATTTAACCTTCTCCCTGACTCACTTCACTGAGCATGATGGTCTCAAGTTGCCTCCATTTATCTACAAAATCCTCCAATCTATCTGTCTTTATAGGTGAGTAGTATTCCATTGTGTACATATAACACAATTTATGTATCCATTGGTCTGTTGGTAGGTATTTGGGAGTCTTCCACACTTTAGCTCTTGTTAGTTGTGCTGCTATGAACATGGGTGTACATGTATCTGTATTATGTGTTGTTTTTAACTCTTTTGGGAAAATTCCCAAAAGAGCTATGGGTGGATCAAAGAGAATATTTATTGCCTTTTTATTGATATGTAGGGGTTTTTTTTGTATGTTCTGAACATGTTTATGTTATTTGTGAGTCTTTCCATGAGTTCACCTACTTTTCCTCCTCCTCCTCCTCCTTCTTCCTCTTCTTCCTCCTCCTTTGTGCTGAGATTACAGGCGTGTGCCATCATGCCTAGCTTATGTGATGCCAGAGAACCGAACTCATGGCTTGCACTTGCTAGGCAAGTGCTCTAACCATTATGCTATCCCTCCAGCCCAGTTTGCTTTCTTAATGATGCCTTTTAATGACCAGATAGTTTTTATTTTAATTAAGTCAAATTTATAAATTTTTTGTTTGATAAGTTAGTGTTCCATTTCTCATCACTTTGTGATCCGTTCAAGAAATATTTAAGCCAGACATGATAGCAAACACCTATAATTCCAGTATTAGGGATGCTGAGGCAGGAAGATGGCAAATTCAAGGCCAGTCTGGGCTGCATAGTGAGACACTATTTTAAGAAAAGAAAAGAAAAGAAAAGAAAAGAAAAGAGAAAAGAATGGAAAGAAAAAAGAAGAAATTTGCCTACCTTGAATATTTAAAATGCTTTTTGTATTTTATTTGAAAGATAATATTATAGTTTTGTATGTAAGTATATGATCCTCTTCATGGTAATTTTTTTTACCATATTTGGGGTTTTTTCATGTTTGGGATTTTATATAAGCCACCTACTACTGAGTCACATCCATGATTCATTTTTAAAAATTTTTCATTATAAAGAGTTGAAGCAAACACATAGAAGTAGAGGAGCCAGTGCCATGCATTCTCTTGCAGCTATATTTGAATTCTCTATTTTGCCAACTTTTTCCAAATTTCTTCATCTGCACCCCCCTTTTTCTTTTTATTTCTCAAAATACTGTAAAGCAAAGCAAATCCCTGGAGGCAGTCTGTGATTTCACTTCTACACACTTCCATATGCATGTGTGTGTGTGTGTGTGTGTGTGTGGGTGTGGGTGGGTGGGTGTGGGTGGGTGTGGGTGTGGGTGTGGTACTGGGGATCGAGCCCAGGGCTTTCCTAATGAGCTATATCCTGAATCCATTTCTATTTTGACTTTTGAGACAGGGTTTCACTAAGTTGTCCAGGTTGGGCTCAAACTTGCGATTCTCCTGCTTCAGCCTCCCAGACTGCTGGAATTTGGGCCACCAGGCACAGCCCATATGCTTTTCTTTTTAAAGTGATGGTTATATCCACAATGATCATACCTAACAAAATCTAAAATAGATCTTCGGTGTCATTTAATAACCAGTGTATAATTACTTTCCCTACTGTCTCACATATGTTTTATCACATGTGGGTTTGTTCAAATTTGGATTCAAAAAAGTTCTACATGTCCCATTTTTTCATGTTCCTTCCGTCTTTTCAGTCCACAGCAATTCTCCCCCTTTAACTTTTCATATCATTGATTGACTGCAGAACCAGTCCAATTATCCTGCAAAACTTTCCACATCCTGGATTGACTCCCTTTTTTGTAACAAATCTTTTGTAACTTGGCTTTTTGCTGTTCTGAAATGAAATTCGGAGATAATACGACTTCTGTGTTAGCAAGGGCCTGGCAGGAAACAGATGGCATGCTCAAATTGAGTCCAATGGAGACCAGTTTAGTGAAGGGATCACTGCCAAAGATGTGGGCCCAGTGAGCAGAACCAACTAGGAACGAGGGGGTGCTGTAGATGCCCCCCACCTTTGGGCCCAAAGGGCCAAGAGGAGGGAGTGGTATCTCCCTGCAGCTGAACCCAGAACTATCTGGGCAAGGGAATGTGTGGATGCCATCCTTTGTGTCTGTGGGTGGTCCTGGGAACCAAGCTTAGGACCTTCACATTGAGCTACATCCCTGGCCCATTTTTTGATTTTGAGACCAAGTCTTGCTAAGATGAGAAATCGTCCAGTGTGGGTGTGAGCTTGTGCTCCTCCTGCCCCACTTGGGGCTGACTCATTACTTCTCACAGTACTTTGCTAGGATGTGAATGTGTCCCCCAGAGTTCACCTGTGAGAAACCTACTCCCCAAGGTAACAGGGTTGAGGTGGGATCTTTAAGAAGGAATTGTGTTATGAGCAGTCTGGCCTTAGGGACAGATTAGCCCTGTTATAGTTAGAGTTGTATTGTTATAAAAAAAGAATTCAGTCTTCTCTTGCGGTCTCTTGCCATGTAAAGTCTTTCACTATGTTTTAAAGAAGCCAGAAGACCCTCCCCAGATGTGGTTCCTGAACCTGAGACTTTCCAGCCTCCAGAAACATGATCCAAATGAAAAAAAAAAAAGTTTTTTTAAAAAACAATTTTTTTTAGATGGAGTCCTCTCAGGTACTCCAGATTGGCCTCAAACTTGTTACGTAGCCTAGGCTGACCTTGAACTCAAGATCTTCCTACCTCAGCCTCCTCCATAATGAGATTACTGGCATATGCCTTCATGCCTTATCCAAATAAACTTTTATTCACTGTAAATTTCCTGGTCTGGGGCTAGGTAGGGGTGTATCTCAGAGGTTACAGTACTTTACTAGTATGCACAAGGCCCTGAGTTCAAATCCTCAGCTTCACATAAACTAGGAGTGGTGGAAAAAGCCTGAATCATAGCACTTGGGAGGCTGAGGCAGGAGGATTGCCATGAGTTCAAGATCAGCCTGAGCTCCACAGTAATTTCAGTATGAGCCTGGACTACACAGAGAGAGATCCTGTCTTAAAAACAACAACAACAACAAAACAAAAAACCCCTCAGATTGGAATTCTGGGTTTAGGTCCCAATATTCTTCCTAAGGTAACTCTGTAATAGGAAGTTAGTTGCAGGACATGTTTGATGATAGACCAAACACTGAACTTAGAATCAGGAGACATTTGTTCTAGGCCCAGCCCTGCTATATAATTGCTACATCAAGGGCAAAAGTCTTGACTTCTTGAGCCTTGGTTTTTCTATGTATAAAATAGAAGCAAGGGGCTGGGGTATAGTTCAATGGTTAAAGCACTTGCATAACAAGCACATGGTCCTGGGTTTGATTCCCCAGCACACAAAGATTAGCTAGGTATGGTGGTGCATGCCTGTAATCCCAGTACTTGGGAGGCTGAGGGAGGGAGGAAGACTGTCATGAATTTGAGTCCAGCTAGGGCTACTTAGAGAGTCCAATACCAACGTGGACTACAGAGTGAGACTCTGTCACTCTCCCATCCCCCCAAAAAAGAAGCAAGAAGAAAAACCCTTGTCTTAGTCACTTCCTTGCTTCTGGGACACAACCCTTGACACCCACAACTTAAGGGAGGAAAGGTTTATCTTAGCTCTCATTTCAGAGGTCTCAGTCCCTTCACAGTCTACAGCAACAGTGGCATGGCAGAAGGCCCTGGTGGAGAACGACCGCTCAAGGCATTGCAAGAGGAGAGGGCTTGGGGAGAAGCTGGGGCAGGAGTCCATCCCCTAGGCTACACCTGCCCTTCACAGCCATGCCCCATCTCCCAACAGCATGGGAAATCCACAGACCCAGAACATCATAATCTGAGTCTTTGGAGGACGCTCCAGACCCAAACCACGGCAGCCACCAGATACGCTAGCTACCACGCACATGCTGCCTTCTGTGTTCCAGTCATTGCTCTGAGGACATCTGCTCATCACAAATGCTGAATGAGAAAGATACTACCAATATTACAATCTTATATCTTGTTAATCTTATTATACTTAGAAAACTCATTCAGTTCTCCCAGGCAGCCTTAGGGCTTTTAATCATGAAGCTAATGGTTCTCTTGTTAAATGAAAATGTGTGCTCAGTGGATATTGATTTATAGCTTGGAAATGACTGCTTTGGGATACAGTACCTTCTGTCCTGGGTTCTTTGGACTGACCAAGTGAAGTCGGAATCCGCTGGAGCCAGGAGCCATAGACATCAGGAGGGGCTTTCTGTTCTCTCATGTGTCCTTCTTTCTATCTCTACACCATTGCTCAGCTTCTGTTCCATATTCTGTTCCAGGTAGAAAATGTCCAATTCAAAATGGTCAATCCATTGCTACCAAGTTGCTCCCAGGTATACCTATGCTCTATCAACCTTCCCAAGTTGAATGGGATGTTCCTATTT
Source organism: Ctenodactylus gundi (assembly GCA_004027205.1). Classification (NCBI taxonomy): domain Eukaryota; kingdom Metazoa; phylum Chordata; class Mammalia; order Rodentia; family Ctenodactylidae; genus Ctenodactylus; species Ctenodactylus gundi. The sequence continues at coordinate 309,631 of PVKB01001243.1, read as the reverse complement.
CTAATCCTAGACTTTTTTTGTTTTTGAGACAGGGTCTCACTCTGTTGTCCAGGCTGGTCTTATGTTGACTATGGAACCTAGGCTGGCAATCTTCCTGCTTCAGCCTCCCAGGAGCTAGGACTACAGATATGTGCCATTATGCCTGGCTTAGGGGTGCTGGGGAATTGAACCCAGGGCCTAGCACTTGCTAGGCAAGTGCTTTACCCTTTGAGTTATGTCCCTGCAGCTCAATCACAGATTCCACTTTACTGTCCCAGTTAGAATGAGGGGTAATTGCTAATCATTGTGGCCACGAGGGTGCAAGGTCTGTAGAGGGGTGCAGTCTGGGGACAAAGTGGGCATATGCCTTACTTCTCTTGACTATAGAGATGCTTAGATCCAATCCTGCTGCTGCTGCTGCGGTTGCTTTATCTGCTGAGGGACTGTAACATGCATCTCTGTGTGGAGAAACCTCCTTCTACCTCAGGCCTGCCTACTTTGGGGGAGGAGTAGCTAAGCTGTCATGCAAGAGGCCTATGCTAGCAATCTCAAGTCCTGGGATCAACTTTCAACCCACCACTTATAGCTTTGTAACCTCAGGCAAGTTATATAACCTCTCTGAGACTGTGTACTCATTTCAGAAAAATCAGAAAATGCAAACAATTGTAACTAGAAAAAGAAAACCACGCTCTTTGTCCCCTTTTTTCCCTTCTGACGCAGTGGGCACAAGCACAGCCTGGAGGAGTCTGAGGGTTTAGTTTCAAAGCTGTGGCAGGGCCTTTGTGTCTTTGTGTGGAAGAAGGAGAAGCCATTTAGAGGTACCTGACTTTTCAATAGGCTTGTTCATTGTCCCCAGCAGGCCTAGGAGAGCACAGTCTGAAAGGACAAGGATCAAAGAACTGAAACAGCTCTTGGTTGCAAAAAAGAACTGACTCCATTGTGAGAGAGTCAGCTTTGCACACTGTGGGAGTAGCTGGAGTGCGGCCCTCTGGGCTGGAACAAGTGATGAAACCCAGCAGAGAGTTGTGTTAACCTCCAGGGAAATGTGGATGAGGAGGTGTTATATAGAGCAGGAGTGGGAGGTGAAGCTTTTCCTTCCTGCTCTGACAAAGTGGCAGGAGGGCTACCTATCCCCCTGGGCCCCATGGGGCAAGTTATAAGAAGTGCCCTTTCTCTGAGCAGCATCTTTTCATGTTTGTGAGAGGGGTATAGACTGGCATCTTAGGCTTTGCGTGATTTTCAAGGCTCTGCCCAGTGGCCTTGCATGAAAGCCTTCACTGTGGCCTAGTGGACTGTAAGGAACATCTGCCAGAAGCCGTGGACCTACGTGGACACAGATAGAGGGCACGTGCAGGACTCTCCACAGCCTCCAGATACACCCTGTGGAATGTGAAAAAAAACCCATAAAATCACACTAAATCTGCAATCTCAAGCTCTGCGGAGGAAATCCACAGCTTTCATGAGAATCCCATGAACTCCCAGGAGTTATACTCTCGTGCCATCCCTTGACTTTTCAGACTTCCTCTGTCCACATGTATGACCTCATCTCTTTGCCCCTCTCTCACAAACACTACTCACCCTAAACACTGGCTTGAGCAGGAGGTATCCTAAGAGTTGGGGGTGGAAACAGAAGGTGAAGCAAGTGCTTTTGTTTGTTTGTGGAAACGTGCATGCCAGGCAGGTGCGCCATCACTGGGCTATGATGAATTTTTCTATGTTTTCCAAAGGTCATTTATTTATATAAAGAACAAAGATCAATCAACGACACATTGTCCACTGTGTTCCATAACCTTTTGTCATCTGTCAGGGAGCTTCATGATTCCTTGCTCAAAGGACCTGTCTTTATTGGCAAAAAACTGAACAAGGTGTTGGTTGACAGCCTCATCTGAGTTGAACACTGTATCAGCAAGGAGTTTTGAAGAGAGCATACCAATTGGAAGTCTGATGGCACAAGGTCAGGCAACTGTGGTGGGCGTGACAACACCTCCCATCCTTGCTCTGGTAATTTTTGACAGGTGATCAAACTTGTGTGTGGTCTCCCATTGTCGTAATGGAACACAGCTCCTTGACAATTAGAGAGCTGTGGTTGTTTCTTGATGACAGATTCATTCAAACTGTCCAATTGCCCATGGCATGCATTCACATATATTGTTTGGTTCCTTGGTAGGAGCTCAAAAGACACGGCACCTAAATCCCAACACACTGAGAGAATGACCTTCCTCTGACGAATGTCTACTTCAATGATATTTGAGGTGAAGCAGTACGTCCGGACCACAGCTGAGCTTATTCACATATCCCAGCTTTCTCGGCTGGTTGTGAACACTTGCATGACGGATGTTCAATGTTTCTGGAGTCTCTTGTGCTGTGTAATGTGGGTATGACTCAGTCGATGTCTTTATTTTGTCATCATCAACCTCTTGGGTGTCCCTGACCAAGGATAGTTGTTGAGATGACCAGCATGGAGTCTTGTGAACCATCGATGGCATTGTCGTTCTGGTAAAGCATTGTTATTATAAACACTCTGCAACTTTTCACAAGCTTGACAAGCATCCTTCCCTTTACAGAATTAAAACAGTAAGATATGGCAAAAATGCAATTTGGTTTTCCATCTTCAACCTGCAAAATCTACAAAACTCAACCAAATCACTCATTTTTTTTAGAATGAAGGTAAAATTGTCGGTTATCTTATGACATCACAATAATACAGGTGTGACTGACCTTAATACTTCCAAAAGTGAACATTTCTTGGGCTGGAGGAATGGTACAGGGGTTAAAGCGCTTGCCTGAGTTTAATTCCCCAGCAGCACATAAGCCCAACACGCTGGTGCATGTCTATAATCCTGGCACTTGAGAGCCTGAGGCAGAAGGATTGCCATGATGCCAAGACCAGCCTGGGCTATGTAGAGAGTTCAGGACCAGCCTGGGCTACAGAGCAAGACCCCTGTTCCAAGAAACAAACAAACAAATAAAAAGAACTGAAAACCAAAAATGAGTATTTTTTGTTAAAATGCGTCACGGCTTTTCTGACAGCCCAATTCTTTCCCAGCCCAGAGCAAGTGTTTAAACTGAAGTAGGGTATACTTAAACTTTGTGTTAGTGACAGCTCCACTCTTAAAATTCTTTTCAGCTATCCAGCCATTCTAGGAGGTTCTCTTTATATACTTCCTCTCTCTGAATTTTTATGACTTCCTTCCTTTCCCTTCCCTTTTTCTTTTCTTTCTAGAAGTACCTTCTGCCCTCCAGATTTGTTTTCCTCCTTTCTTCTTATTATTTTGTGGTACTAGAGACCAGACCTAGGGCCTCAAACACACTCAACAGGCACTATATTATGAAGCCACATCCCCAGTGTTTTTAGAAGAGAGGGTCTTGTTGAGTTGCGCAAGCTGGCCTTGAATTTATAATCCTCCTGTCTCGACCATCACAGTAGCTGGGATTGCAGGTATAGCCAGCAGTTTTCCTCTATTATATAAAAGCAATTTAGCTTCCCTAAGTTTCGAATCTCAATTTGACATCTAAACCCACCAAAAAGGGTCTTGTAGTTAATCTTTTTTTTTTTTTTTTTGAGACAGGGTCTCGCTCTGTAGTCCAGGCTGGTCCTGAACTCACTATGGAGCCCAGGCTAGCCTCAGACTCATGACAATCCTCAGCCTCTCGAGTGCTGGGATTACAGGAATGCACCACCACACCTGGCTTATGTGTTGCTGAGGAATTGAACCCGAGTACCTAGCTCTTGAGGGAGCACTTGCTAGGCAAGCACTTTAACCACTGAGCCATTCTTCCAGCCCCTTGTATTTAATCTTGCTTACACCACTACATGTGATACAGTTGCAAGAACCTAAGGAAGAAGCTGCTGACATATTCAACCATGCAGTATGCTGGTGGGCCTCCTGGATTATGTGATAGTTCAGAGAAAGGAAGCATATGTTAGGAAGTTAGAAGCCCAGTGACTTCTAGCCAGAGCAGAAATGTTGTCACTTTTGACTTTTATGCTGCTGGGAAATACGTAATGTTCTGTTTCATCAGGATGACATTAATATTATTAATTTCATCTCTAAGTAGAAATCAAGTTCTCTCAATAATAAACACTTCAGTTTGCTATTTCCTGAAGTAGGGATGAGATGAAGTTGGGTTTTGAATTTTTTTAGAGCCTGAAGATTATATAGTTTGGGGGTACTTTTGTTGTTATTGTTGTTTGTTTTTTAGACAGGGTTTCACTGTATAGTCCAGCCCAGCCTTGAATTCACTATTAAAAATGTACTCCAGCAAGGTGTGTGTGTGTGTGTGTGTGTGTGTGTGTAGTACTCTGGATTGAACACGGAACCTTTGTTCTGAGCTACATCTTCAGCCCCTTTTTATTATTTGAGACAGGGTCTTGTTAAATTGCTAAATTGCCCAGGCTGGGCTCAAATTTGCAATCCTCTTGCTTCAGCCTTCCAAAGTGCTAGGATTATAGGTCTGCATTATCAGGCTTGGCTTCACTAAGTCTTTGATGATGTGTTTTGGCCAGGCATTGTGGTACAGGCCTGTAATCCCAACAAGCTGGGAGGCTGAGGCAGGAGGATTGCAAATTAGATCCCAACCTGGGCAAGTTGGTGATTTACTGAGAGCTGGTCTCAAAATTAAAACCAAAATATGGGTTGGGAATATAGCTCAGTGTGAAAACCCTGGGTTTAATTCTCAGAACCATGCATACACACACAGAGGATCTGTTTCAGAGATGATGAAGGAGGACGCGAAAGTCACGGTGTTACCCAGCTTCCCATAACTATAATAAAAGTGCTGTGAAGATTAGCTTTTAAAGAGAAGAAGTATATTTAGCTCATAGTTCTGGAGGTTCCAGTTTAAAACTGGATGACCATATGTGCATTATTTAGAGCTTCTGGTAAGGGTAGCACATTATGATAGGAGTAAGTGGCACCTTATGATCCAGGAAGCAGAGAAGAGAAAGGAACAGGCCAGAGTCCCACAATCCCCTTGAAGGGCAAACTTCCTATGGCTTAAGGATCTCCCACTAATTCCACCTCTCAAAGATTCTGCCAATTACCACTGGCACCATTCTTATTTATTTTTAATAAATTAATTAATTAAAGACAGAGTCTTGCTGTATAGTCCAGGCTTGTCCTGAATTCACAGTAATTCTCTGGCTTCAGCCTCCTGAGCACTGGGATTACAGGTGTGTAGAGCCACGTCAAGGTTTTAGCACCATTCTTGATACGTGCACTTTGATTGTGGGGGGCACTCATGCAAATCATAAAAAATGATAGTCTTTGTGCAATTTTGCCTAAAAATAGCATGGAGCTACTTAAGTAACTATGAATTCTAACTTGATCATTCAGGACAGAGATCAAAGCAAAAGGTTGCACTTTTAATCAATTCCAATAAGCCAAAGAGAAAAAGAAGTTTAAATGCCTCTCACAGAGATGCCAGCAAGTTATATGTCACATCTAGGCGGGAGGGGGGCCGGGCTATGTGAAAGCACTGCTACCTGTTCATCCACTTGCTGTTCTGGAGAGAAGGATGATCAAGCTGACATGCGGTTTCATAATCAAGGTAACTAGAAACAACTTCCTCCATGGGACCACACTAATGTCCAGGCAACACACAAACTCGGGATTCCTAGGAAAAGAAGGCCAAGAAGTGCGTTCCTGCGTTAATGGCCTGGATGCTGACAGACCTGGAATGGTTAGGACAGACATTGGAGGAAAGACAACCTTGGGTCAGCAAAATGGAAGGCTACAGGAGCTGTTCTTGCTGCTCTCTTCCTCTAGTTTCTCTTCTCTCTCTCTCTCTCTCTCTCTCTCTCTCTCTCTCTCTCTCTCTCTCCCAGTGCCTGGGATAGAACCTGGGGCTCCATCCATGCCACACAGACACTCTACCACTACCACTGCACCACACTGTGACACAGCCCCTCTTCACCTGGTTTCTCATACCACCAACATCTGAGTTTTCTGTGCCTGGTAACTGTCACACAAACCTGGGAAGAAGAATCTCATGGTGGTTGCAAACGGATAGAACATTTTTTTAAGAAATAAAATCCAAAATGTGAATACAAATTTAAGACCAGAGTCTTGAAAGTGTGAAATGGAAGTGGTCCTTTAGACTTGAGCTTCATTAACTTTACAGTGAATACAGCCCTATGCCTGCCTGATACTTCGGAAGCCCTTTCCAGCCTACTGTGGTTCTGGCCATCAGTCCTTAATGGAAAAAAACCCCAAATCTACTATACTCATTCCTGCTATATGGACAGAGCAGTAAGCCTGAGTCATTGTAGGAATCAGCTTTTCCAAAGTTCGTCAGAGGTCAACTTCTGAATGACAGAAGTAAACAGACATGGCAGGAACTCATCCAGAAAACACCCCGGTGCTAGGCCTTTTCCCAGCATTCTCTTGCTGTTTGCTCACAGGTTATTTGTACTGTGCAGTGGGACCAGTGAAGAAGGGCCAAGGTGATTAGGCAAAGATCTGCTATTTATAACTTCTTACGACAGCAACATTTCCTCCTTCCTTTTCATCCTCCTCCCTTTTTATCCCTCCCCTTTTCAAATTTATTTGCTAAAGAAAAAAAAAATCACGTCATTTTTTATGAGGTAGCCTAGATTTCTTCCCGCATAGCCGGAGATGACACAGAGTTACGTTTTCCAGCTGCCTTTTAAACTGGAAGTGATAATATCTAATATGATCTTAATTTGCATTTGGAAAAATTTCCTTTGGCTGTTATTTGGAAAATGTGGTGATTAAGGGGTTAAAATTCTCACCATTCACTCTTTCCAGAGCTGTCCAGGCCAGTTCCCAATGATTAGTCTCCAGTCAATGATTGGACTCTGCTGGCCCCTTGGTGGGGATATAGGACTGAAGGGTTAACATTCTCTGCCTGTGATTACAGGACAGCTGTAAAACACCAATATCGTCTAAAGCAGCATGAGATAAGACTGCTGGAAATGGTCACCTCCTTCAATGAGCAGGTGTTCCCCAAGGCTGATGACAGCAGGCATCAGCTCCCCTCGCAGGCAATGCCCTTGCCTCCCCTGCTTTGCTCAAGTGGCTATACCTCCTTGTCTCTCTCCCTTCATTATTTTTCCCCATCAACTAAATCACACCACACCAGCCTGAAAGAACCCTCTGTAAGCAAAGGCTAGATCATGCCAGCCCTTCTCGATCGGAGAGCAATGACTTTGGCGTTGGGGGCCTAGCTCAGTAGTTAAAGTTCTTTCCTAGCAAGTCACATAACCTGGGAGTAGTTGTTCTTGCCTGCAATCCCAGCACTCAGGAGGCTAAAGCAGGAGGATTGCTATGTGTTTGAGGCCAGTCTGGAATACAACATAAGTTCAGGCCCAACCTGAGGACACACAGCGAGACCATGTCTCAAAAAAAGAAAGAAAGAAACAAACAAAAAACCCGTAATAGTTTAGGCTTGCTGTTGGGAGTGGCTTGGAGCTCAGCAGCCCAGGCTGGAGTCCTACATGCACAGCACACATTGCACAGACAAATTTATTATTCAGACAAATACTTCTTGAATACCCTGAGTACTGGCCTGTTGTGTTGCCAAGGACATAGCCAAGTTGGTCCCTAGAATCCACTGATGTCTGAACGGAGGAAACTTGGTGTCCAGCAGAGTCAGGGATGGTCCACTCCAGAACCAGACCCTCACATGTGGTGTTCTGCAGCCACTGCCCAAGAAGCCAGACCTTTGAAGCTGACAAGCTACTTCTCAGCCTCAAGTTTCACACAGCTGTTCATCTTTTGTAATGTCTTTCTGCTCACATGACTGTGTTGTCTTCTTGTTTCTTTCTCACTTTGATATTTAAAGGATGTTCAGTATACTGAATTAACTGGTAAATGTTTTGTGCCTTTATTTTTGGCCAGGATGGGGATAGGGGAGAACAGTGTCTCATTTTTGTTGTCCAGGCTGGTCCTGAACTGGCTACATAGCCCAGGTTGGCCTCAAACCCAGAACAGTCCTCCTGCCTTAGCCTCCCAAGTTGTTTTATTTTGTGTTTGTTTTATGACAGGGTCTCGCTGTGTAGTCCAGGCTGGTCCTGATCTCACTATGTAGCCCAGGCTGGCCTCCAACTCATAGAAATCCTCTTGTCTCAGCCCCCTGAGTGTTGAGATTATAGGCATGTGCCATCATGGTCAGTTTATGTGGTGCTAAGGAATCAAACCTAGGGCCTTGCACTTGCTAGTGAGTGCTCTGACTGCTGTGCTATTCTTCCAGCCCCACCATTTTGCCTCTTGAGTAGAGCCATCAACACCACAGCCCTGTCACATGAGTATTCTGTGGGTCCCAGCCCCAGCGAGTGTGACTCCAAAAGCCACAGCGTGCTCTCTGTCCAGCAGAACACATACAACACATCAAGGAGAAGGCATCTGAGAACTAGGTCGTGGCTTTTACGGGGATTGTGTAAACTTGTTGTTTTGTTTTTTCCTGCCTGGTTTTGTATGTATGGTGACTTATGGATATTTTTTATGTTTCAATGTATTGGAAACTTTCCAATTTATTTGACAAATCTGTTTGCTGTTAAGCCTTGATTAAAGAAGTTTTTATAATCTAAAAAGATCTACATTTCAAAAAAACTACAAGATTTTGTAAGTTTGCATAAAGACTTATTTTAAACAATGTACAATGTACACATGTTTTGAAATACTACTTGCTTGTACTTCTGTAATATGTATATTTTTATGTATTTGTTAAAAATAAATTTAAATTTAAAAAAACAAAAGAATTTTCTTTTATCATGAGATTGATAAAGTCAAACTCCATACACATACCTTGGGATACCTATTCTACACAATGCAAAATTTCAAGCCCATCAATAAAATATTCATCCACCAAGAAACAGGTTCTACAGATACACAAACAATATATTTGTGCAAGTAAATTTTGCTTCCTTTACCCTGACGTAGGGAAATACATGTCCTGTCAGTGTTGTAACTGGGAGAGAATAATCAAATTCTGGTTCCTCTGAAAACTTTCAAGGCTTAAAAAGCAATAACTGTAAGAAATAAAACTCACCAGACCTGACAGTACAGGCCTACAATCCCACACTCTGGGAGCCTGAGTCAGGAGGATGGCAAGTCTGAACCTTGCTTATGCAACTTCATGATATCCTGTCTCAAAAAATAAAAAAGGTGGGGCTGGAGGAATAGCTCAGCAATTAAAGTGTGTGCCTAGCAAGCTCAAGGCCTTGAGTTTGATTCCCTGGCACCACATAAAGCTGGGTGTGGTGGTGTACACCTGTAATACCAGCACTTGGGAGGCTGAGGCAGAAGGATTGCTGTGAGTTTAAGGCCAGCCTGGGCTCCTTAGGGAGCTCAGGACCGGTCTGGACTGCGGAGCAAGCCTCTGTCTCTAAATAAATAAATGAATAAAAAAGTTTTGGGGATGCAACTCGGTGTGAAGGCCTGGGATTTAAACGCTAGTACTGAGGGGGAGAAAATGTCTACTACATTTTCAAGACAAACAATGATATGTATGTAAAAGACAAGTCTCAAGGTTAAATTATCAGTAGGAGACAATTTTGAAAGATAATCTTAAGTGGGCAAAAATTTTTTTTCTTTTCTTTTTTGAGACAGGGTCTTGCTCCGTAGTTCAGGCTGGTCCTGAACTCACTATGTAGCCTAGGCTGGCCTAGTACTCATGGTAATCCTCCTGCCTCAGCTTCCCCAGCACTGGGATTTCAGGTGTGTACCACTAGACCTACCTTATGTGGTGCTGGGAAATCGAACTCAGGGCCTTGTGCTTTTTTTAGGCAAATGTTTTAACTGCTGAGCTACCCCCTCAATCTGGCAAAAGTCTTATGTACCTCTCATTAATTAATTACTGAATTAGTTAATGTAATTACTTCATATGCAAGCAACAAATGCACTGAACTTCTCCCAAAAGAGACAATCTATGTCTAGCTGGGCACTTACTTCTTTCCTGATTGCATGCACTCATGCAACAGCACATAATAAATGCCTGCTGTATTCCTGGCACAGTGCTAGATTACAGGAACACGATCACAGACAAGACATCTTCCCTGTCCTGGTGGAGCTTGCCGTCTAGTTGAGACAGACACATAAACACAAAGGACTTCTAAGGTCAGCAGTCTGGTAGACTAGATAACCTGAAAAAATTATTTTGAGAAATACTTAGAAATGCTATGTAGCATGAAAAAAATGCAAAGTTGAATTTGCAGTAAACTAGACACAACTTCAGGATCCAAAGAGGAGAGAGCAGATAACTAGAGTGGAAGAAGGAGAGTGAAGGATGCAGCAACAGGCTGGAGGAATGGCCCAGCAGTTAAAGTACTTGTTTAGCAAGACCAAGGCCTTGAGTTCAACTCCCCAGCACCACATAAACCAGAAGTGGTGGCGCACACCTGGAATCCCAACCCTCAGGAGACTGAGGCAGGAGGCTTGCTGTGAATTTGAGGTCATCCTGGGTTACACAGTGAGTTCAGGACCAGCCTGGACTACAGAGCAAGACCCTGTTTCAAAAGGAAAAAGAAAAAATAAAATGTAGCAATGCTGGGGAAATTTATGCTTCCAATAGTCTAAAATATTCTGGGATACACTTAATGTGGGAGGTCCTACACAAGGACGCAAACACCAGGAGATAAGAATTATTGGGTGCTGGGGTTGGAGGAATAGCACAACAGTTAGAGGGCTTGCCTAGCAAGCTCAAGGCCCTGAGTTCAATTCCCCAGCACCACGTAAGCTGGGCGTGGTGGCCCATGGCTGGAATCCCAGTACTGGGGAGGCTGCGGCAGCAGGACTGCTGTGAGTTTGAGGCAAGCCTGGATTACATAGTGAGTTTAGGAACAGCCTGCACTACAGACTGAGATCCTGTCTCAAAAAAAAAAAAAAATTATTAGGTGTCCTCAGAATTTGTGTTCTACAACCCATGTGATGAAGCACTAAACCAACTGGATAATCGATGGACAACAGGAAGCAGGGGGATTGGCCAGGGAGGATCCAGTTATAAATAATCACAATTAGTTTTGCAGTTTTGTGATCAAAGACAGTAGATTCCACCTGTATTGTTTTCTTGCTGCATTGTGAATATTTTTCCTTTCGATACAGAATAAACGATGTACAGTATTAGGCAGAAAGTCAGACATATTTAAAAAGTGATCCTCCTCTTCTCCTAGAATCGTGTGGTGTGGGATGGTGACGGTCACGTTTGTCATTTTGCCCACAAGTTGCAAAATATGGAGGAGGATCATGAGGAAGGGGGCAGGAATAGAGGCCTTAACTGGACATGGATGTCTCCTTTTGGAAGAAGTTGAGTGTATCTTTTGTTTCCTTTGAGATAACTATATTATGCCAGGCAGAGGCATTTAAAAAATTGTATATGGTATTTTAAAAAGTGGGAGGATGTTGCTTGGCAACCCATGGTTGGAATGCGGAGGACATCTGTTGTTTTTCTCTGTCAGCATTCTATCTCTTTCTGCTGGAGAACTTCCCTTCCCCCGCTGCACCCTGGCTTGGTGGGGCTGTCAATCAGAGCTCCATGCCCTTCCCTGGCATCTAATCACAACAGGCCAATTGGATGAGCTTTCTCCAGAAAATAAAAATTTAATGGGACACAGCAGGACAGAAAACTTGATGACATTCATTTTGGGGCAGCATCCTGAAAGAATTTTCTTATTCGTTTTTGTATTTGCATATCAAGAACTGTCATGATTCCTGTATATCTTGTTACTTGATTGCTCAGATTGAGATTTTTCAGATTGTCTTGATTATATGAATTTTCACATTTATTTTCAATGAATTCTCTTATGCTTCTACTTGGAGTTGACTTCTGTTGTTCATGACTAAAGAACTTTATCTATTTATTTATTTTTATTACTTTTTTTGAGACAGGGTCTCATTCTGTAGTTCAGTGTGGTCCTGAACTCACTATGTATCCCAGGATGGCCTCGAACTCATGGCAATCCTACTGCCTCAGTCTCCCAAGTGCTAGGATTACAGGCATGCACCACCATGTCCAGTTTGTGTGGTTGTAGGGAATCTAACCCAGGGCCTTGCACTTGCTAAGCAAGCACTGTAACCGCTGAGTTGTGCCCCCATCCTCCCAAAGACCTTTAATTAGTCATGGATCCCTTGGCAATAGCTCAGTTATGTCAGTCTCATAGCGGAAAGGACCTGAAAATGAAATATTTGGTGCCCCAGCTTTTTCAATGTATGCATATGGCACTTCTTCCAGCACACCTCCATGGTGTCTGAATTGGAAAAGGTTTCTGGAAAGGTGCCAGTAGTTTCCAGCACGTTATGCTCAGATCTGCTACCTAACGTATGGCTTTACAGGTTTTGTGCTGCAAAAAAAACTCCAGGAGATGCCACTCACAGACACTGATTTGGGGTGGGGGCAGGACTGGGGATTGAACGCAGGGGTCCTGCACAGGCCAGGCGAGTTCCTTAGCCTTGAGGCAGGCACATTCCCAATGCTAGAGGATGACGGGAAGGTGTCCCTGTGTGGTGCAGTGCGGGACCCTACCCCCCTCACACATTGCCTCATCCAGTCGGTCTCTACTAAACTTGGCATTTCGTGCCTCCACTTCTCATGAAATTATTTTTCCTCAAGCGCAGCATTGAGCAATCGAGGGAATCAGCCGATAAATGCCAATTCGTATGTTGAAATCGTGACCCTCAACGTGGCCGTCCTTGGACACAGGACTTGTGAGGACATAGTTAAAGGTAAAGGAGATTCTGAGGTTGATCCAATAGCTAGGGCACTCGCCCAGCAAGCACAAGACCCTGGATTGATTCCCCAGCACCACATAAGCTAGGCGTGGTAGCACATGCCTGTAACCCCAGCACTTGAGACGCTGAGGCAGCAGGATTGCTGTGAGTTTGAGGCCAGCCTGGGCTCGATAGTGACTTCAGGACCAGCCCAGCTACAGAGAGACCCTGTCTCAATAAATAAATAAAAAATAAAACTGGCTGAGATTTATAGGCCCTGGGTTCAACTCCTAGGACTGCAAACAAACAATTGTTACATTCATACAAAACCAGACTCCCTCCTCACTCGCCTGCCTTTCTGTCCACCATGCCGGGAAGAGCTTTTCTCCTGTGACGCATGCTATGAGACTTTGGATGGGGGTGGTGGTGATAAATGTTACTGGGAATCTAGGCTGGGGCTTTCATACTGAGCTACCTCCCCAGCCTATATTTTAGTTTGGATTTTGAGACAGGGTCTTTGTTAGCTTCCCAAATTGCCCAGCCTATATGCTCGAACTTGTGATCTTCCTGCCTCGGTCTCCCAGACTGCTAGAATGACAGGCCTTTGCCCCCAGGCTCAGCAGCATTGTTTTTCTGATGCTTATGGTTGGTAGCTGCCACCTCGCCATCGATTAAGTCCAGGTCCCGCCATCAGTTTGCAGCTCTCGTCTTGTTCCTTTGCCCCCATTTCCAGGTACCAGCACCTGCTGCCTCACTGAGCTCTGCTTAGATAAGGGGATTCTGAACTTTGAGCTGATGTCCTGGGAGATGGAACTCAGAGTTCTGGGAGGAGGTCGAGTGTAGTTAGCACATAGAATGGGTGTCAGTTATGCTGGCCCAAGGGTGGACTGTCAGAGTTCCACTTTAAATTACATACACCACTTAAGCCAAGTGTGATGGCATATGCCTGTAATCTGAGCACTCAGGAGGCTGAGGCAGGATTGCTGTGAGCTCAAGGGCAGTCTGGACCAGCCTAGACTACAGAGAGAGACCTTGTCTCACAAAACAAACTCTTCTATGTCTCTGATACGCCTTCTTTTTTACCTCTCATTTTTTGGGTCCCTTTCTTCACCATCTCACCAACATTTGTCTATTCCCTCACTCTTCTCAAAGGACCAGCGTTAGGCTATGTCAGTCTCTCTCATCACATCCATTTGTTTATTTTTCATTTCATTTCTCTTTTTAAAATCAGATGCCTTCTGCTTTCTTTGAATCCATTTTGTTGCCCTCTGTCTAATTTCTTCTTTTCTCTCCTTCTGTACTGGGGAACGAGCCACAAACCCGCTCTAGCCTGCATCCTTCGCCTTCTTTTATTTTTCTTACTTTATTCAGGATCTCACTAAGTTGCTAAATGGCCCCGGCTGGGCTTGAGCTTGTGGTCCTCCTCTTTCAGTCACCAGTGGGCTTGGATTACAGGCGCGCACCATCACACCTGGCTTCCGTGGGAATTCTAGGAATGACAAATGTTGTGCAAGGCTGTAGGGAAGCCAGTGTCCTGGGCCAGTAAGAAGAATTTACAGAGGAGGCAAAGATAAGGTGAAGAGTTTATTTAGGTCAAAGGATACTGGCCCAGGGGACAGTGGACAGGTTCCAAGCGCAGAGTCATGGGAAGAGTCACAGCATCAACGTGAGAGGCTGGGATCTTTTATGAGTTTGAGGATACGGGGAGGAGTCTAGGAGCAAAGGAAATTATCTCATGAACGCTTGCAACACTCCACAGATCTTCCAGGAACACCTGAATTGTGCCTAAAAATTCCATGTGGCAAGTTGCAGTCTGATAAGACCGTTTCCTTCGGCTTCACAAAAGGCTTTGGCTTCAGCTAAGAAAGTGTATGTACTTCACAGAGTGTTCTGGCATTAATTAGGGAGGTCTGTGCATATCCCTCTTTAGAGAAGATAGGTCTCATGAAATTGCTTGGGTGGTGTGAATGGGCCCTACGTTCAGATAAGGAGGTCCGCACATAGGAACTTTCAGAGAAAATAGGTGCTTTCCTCTGCCTTCTGTACTGGGCACCAAACCCAGGGCTTCTCTCTAAGCTGTACCCTTACCCCATTTTTTATTTTTTATTCTGAGACAGAATTTTGCCAAGTTGCTAAGTTGCCCAGACTAAACTCAAACTTGGGATTCTCCTGCCTCAGCCTCCCAGAGTTCTAGGATTACAGGTATGTTCTGTCACCATCCCACTCGGCTGTAAGATGGCTTCTAATAGACTTCTGCTGTTAAAAGTTTTAACCCTTTTATTGTCAATGGACGGCCACTACAATAAGTCGTATTTAAATTCAGTAAGGTACGGGTTATTTATTTACTTATTTTTTGAGGCACAGTCTTGTTCTGTAGTCCAGGCTGGTCCTGAACTCACTATGTAGTCCAAGTTGGCCTCAAACTCACAGCAATCCTCCTGCCTCATCCTTCAGAGTACTGGGATTACAGGCATGAGGTACTAACCATGTCCAGCTTATACAGTGTTGAAGAATTGAACTCAGGGCCTTGTGCTTACTAGGCAAGCGCCTTAACCGTTGAGCTATTCCTCCAGCCCTATGGCTTACTTAATAAATGGCATTGGCACAATTCATCATCCATCTGGAAGAAAATAAAATTTGACTCTCAAACGTATATTTAGAAATAAATTCTGCATGCATTAAAGTTTAAATGTAAATATAACATTTTTAAAATAAAATTTTAGAATGTAAATGTGTAACGTACCACCATACCTGCCAAAAATTCATCTTTTTGATAAGGGGAAATGATAAAAAGTTCAAAGAGAAATATATAATAAAAACTGTTTGTAATATTGAGCTCAGGGGTAGTGCACTTGCCTTGGATATGCAAAGCTCTGGTTTTGATCTACAACACTGAAAAAGAAAGAAATAAGAAACAGAAAAAAAAGGAAGAAGGAGCCTTCCTTTCAGCTGGAACCGCCATCTTCCAGTGATTTGCCAAAATGACGAGCACAAAGGGGAAGACGAGAGGAACAACTGTGTTTTCTCTGGGCCTTTTAGAAACACGGAGCTGTTCGTTTGGCCACATACATGCAAATCTACAAAAAGGCTGATATTTTAAACACCAAGGGCATGGGTACTGTTCAAAAAGAAATGCCACACAAGTGTCACCATGGCAAAACTGGAAGAGTCTACAGTGTTACCCAGCATGCTGTTGGCAGTGTTATACACAGGCAAGTTAAGGGCAAGATTTTGGCCAAGAGAATTATGCATATTAAGCATATTAAGCACTGTAAGAGCCGAGAGAGCTTCTTGAAATGGGTGAAGGAAAATGATCAGGAAAAGAAGGAAGCCAGAGAAAGGGACCTGGGCTCAGCTGAAGTGCCAGCCTGCCCCACTCAGTGAAGCGCACTTTATGAATAGACTCAGTGGGAAAGAGTCTGAGCTGCTAGAACCTGTTCCTTATGAATTCATGGCATAAGCTGGAGTAAGTTCTTGTGTACAAGTTCTGTCCTCACTAGCAGCTAAGGTGCTCTAGGCCGAGTCCAGTACCCAGTCCCAAATTAAATGAAAAAAAAGCCTCTGAATTATAAAAGGTGTTCTTATTTGAGTAAGAATGTGGTACCCTGGCCCCAGAGGTTTTGTTTTGCTCCGTTGGATATGTCACGTACTTAGTGTTCAGGGTCAGTATTTTCCTAGCTGAATAATGTGAGGTGACAATTCCTAAGGCCTAGAAAGTAGAAAGTTGCCTTTAAAGCTTCCTACTTAAAAATACATCGTTTAAAGCAACAACAACAAAAGGAAAGGAAGAAGGAAAGAAAGAGAAGGAAAGAAAAGAAAAATGTTTACAAAACTTAGAACTAAAAGAAGGTTAACAGCCAGGCACGGTGGTGTACTCCTATAGGCTCAGCTAATGACAAAGCTGGAGCAGGATCAACAGTTAAGGCCAGGCTGGGCAGCCTAGCAAGTCTGTGTCTCAAAATAAACACAGAAAGCCTGGAGATGTGGTTCAGTGGTAGGTTGCTTGTTAGCAACTATTAGGTCCTGTGTTCAATTCACAGCACTGTTAAAAAAAAAAAAACAGACAAAAAGAGCGATTGAATAACACAAAGAGACACAATAAATTTATTTTTTAAAAAACAGCCATCATCAGCAGGCTGCGTCTTATCCCACTGACCTCCCTCTTCTAAGTTTACCCTCAGGACAAGAGGCCTATAGAAGCTGTTGAGTTTATATCCAAAGATATGGAAGAGTGCATTAGCAAGGGGAGGACTGTCTGTACAACCTCTAAAATTTACCTCCAAAAAAAAAAAAAGAATATGAGGGTGGTGATATAGATTGGGGTAGAGTGCTTGCCTGTTCAAGACCCTGGGTTTTATTCAATCTCCAGCATGGGTGGGGTGGGGTGGGAGGGTGGAGAGAGAACCTTCTGAGAAGCGTAGGTAGTTGCAGATAGCTTCCACCTGTTGTACCCTCAGGATTTGCCAACCATTTCTGCTAAGTGACATTCTTCCTGTACTAGTCCCAGCCAATGGCTGAGCCTAATAGGCATGTCACCATACAGAGTCCAAGGATGTCCCAAAGCAGAGATGGAGCACCTGGAACTACCCACCTACAGGGCAGTGAGGCAGGAGGCAGAGGGTCTAAGTAGTTAAGGAGGAACTGGAGTCCATGGAGCAAAATAGAGATCCTACAGCCAAAACAAAAGCCAGGCAGTGAGAAAAAAGGGGAAGAGAAAGCCAGACAAGCCCTACCAGGCCAGATGTTTTAAACAGATTGGCAGATGTCGCTGATGAAATGTCTTCAAGTTATTCTAGCTGTACCTGCATAGAGCATTACCACTCCTTTGACAGGTCAAAAGCCTGCATGGATGGCATGTGATGACACATGTGATGATACACGTGAGTGGCAGTGAGTGGCACTTTTTCATGTGTTGTTGTACAATGGCAATCAAATGTCTCACCCTGTTCCCTTTGTCCTTTCTTTGACTGGACAGTTGAACACCTTGATGTCGTTTACCACAATTTGGGGGCTTGCCTGGGCTTCACATGCCCTCTAGAAGGGCACCCCAATAGAGGTGAAGACACATTCTTCCTGTTTTTTTCAGACTGCCTGCTCTGCTTGGGAGTTCCAACTTTTTGCAGAGCTGTGAAAAGCCTGAGACTGTGACATTTGGAGACAGTAAAGATGACAGTGGAAGGAAAATAAAAAGACCATGGCCGACCTGAGAGCATCATGCACAAACCAAAGTAGGAGAGATTGATTCTGTAAGTACTACCTTGGGGACCTTGGGGCTGGGAAGTCCTCAGTGATTGAGTGTGAGGAACAATAGCAGTCTGTAAGAAATCTCCAGCATGAGGGATAGAGCGTATCAGCTAAGCCCAGAGCCAAGACCATCAATTTGTTTCAGGGTGGGAAATAAAAATTCTAGACATAGGGAAACAAGGAAAGGGAGAAATAAGGATTTTCCTTCTGGAGCTGGAGGAATAATTCAGTGGTTCAAGCTCTTGTCTAGAAAGCATTAAGTACCTGAGTTCAATTCCCCAGCATGACAAAAGCTGAGCGTGGTGGTGAATGCCTGTAATCCCAGCACTTATGAGGCTGAGGCAGGATTGCTTGCTAGGCCACCTCTCCAAAGGCTGAGCTATTCTGCTAGCCCCTTAGTATTTCCATTTTAATGTCTAGGTCTTTGATTCATTTTGAGGCCAGCCTGAGCTAAATAGTGAGTTCAGAACCAGCCTGGATTATTACAGAGTAAGATCCTGTCTCAAAAAAAAATTTTTTTTTTCTTCTGATATCCATCGGGAAAGGGTAAGTGTCTGAGGGAATAGCTTTCATGCTTAGAATGCACAGAAAACCTCCATTATGGCAAGCTGAGTGCCTCAGGGAAGTGGGTGTGTGAGAGACCTCTGTCATGGAAGTTGAGTAGCTCAGGGGTCAGAGTGTATAAATGCACAGGGAAACTCAGGCACAGGGAAGCATGGATGAGGCTACCTTGCTGCTGGCCAAACTGGCCCTTGTGAGCCATGTCTGGGCAGCATCCCTGAGGCCATATGGACAAACTAAGCCACGGGTTGCATAGCCTCTCGGACGCGACAGCCCTGGAGCTCAGAGTGCTGCTGGCCAGTAGTCCACAGGTCAGTCTGGTGGCCTCCAGCAGCTTAAGCCTGGACTAAACCTTCAGTCTTTTGGTCCAAATTTGGCTGTGATGAAAAAACCCTCCAGTGTGACAGGATGTATCGAACCATGATTTTGCTTTGTTCTGTTTTATTTTGTTTTACTTTTTAGGATTTTCAAAGGTACTTGGTTGCAATCACTATTTTTGCACACAAAACTAGAAGTTCTAGGCAATGAGATAAAAGATAATAAATGGCAGTGTACTTTAATGTGAATCTAAAAGTGTCTGAAAATATCAAAATTTGGCTAATACAGCTTATGTGTTTTTATTTTCTTGTCTGCCTGTTAGTTACTGCAATTGGCCTTGGGCACAGGGAACACTGGAAAAAGCCCCCTTCACGTAAAATAAAAACAGCTGTGTCACTGGATTTTGTTTGCCCTTTTTTTTTTTAAAAAAAAAAAAACCTTTTATTTGCAGGTATTTGCAATACACAATAATACGATATTGTGTATTGTACAATACACAAGAAGAATCAGCTTTAGAAATTGGTGTATTAGGCTGTAGGAATAGCTCAGTGGTTAAAGCGCTTGCCAAGTGCTAAGTATCCAAGTTCAATTCCCCAATACCACATGGTGGCTCATGCCTGTAATCCCAGCACTCAGGAGGCTGAGGCAGGAGGATTGCTATGAGTCCAAGGCCAGCCTGAGTTCAGGACCAGCCTGGGCTACAGAGCGAGAGAGATGCTGTCTCAAACAATAGAAAAAGAAAAAGAAAAAGGAATTGGTTTATTTACAAGTCACATCGTGATAATTTTTACTTTTCTTTCCCCTTTTCTCCAAACCCTCCCACATTCCTTTTCCCTTTCCACAAAGTCTATCTTCTTATTTTATACCATCTTTCTTTTACTTTTTTTTCTCTTTTGAGACAGGATCCCACTCTGTAGCTCAGGCTCATCCTAAACTCACTAGGCCTTGAATTCGTGACAATCTTCCTGCCTCAGCCTCCTGAGTGCTGGGATTACAGGTGTGCATCACCATGGCCAGCGTATGTGGTATCGGGAAATTGAAAGAGAAAGAACTTAGGGCCTTGAGCTTGCTAGGCCACCACTCTAAAGGCTGTGCTATTCCTCTAGCCCCTCAGTGTTTCCATTTTAATATCTAGGTCTTTGATTCATTTTGATTTGATTTTGGTACACAATGAAAGACGTGAATCCACAGCTTCCTTCTGCACATGGCTAACCAATTTTCCCAGCACTTCTTCTTCTTCTTCTTCTTCTTCTTCTTCTTTTTTTTTTTTTTTAAAGAGGCTGTTTTTTCTCTGATATATTTTTGGTCCTTCTGTTGAACATCAGATAACTGAAGGTCCTTCAGGTCATCTTCATATCTGCTTCTGCTCCATTGATCTACCTGTTTGTTTTTGTGCTCTTATCATGTGGTTTTTACCATTGTTGCTGTGTAATATAATTTGATATCTGGTATTGTGATGCCTTCTGCTTTTGTTTTGTTGCTTAGGAGTTTTTTGGGCTATTCTAGGTCTCTTGTAGTTCCTTATAAATTTTCAGATAATTTTTTCTAGTTCTGGGGAAAATGCTGCTAGCATCTTGATTGGAATTACATAGAATCCGCATATCTGTTTCGGTATTATGGCCATTTTGACAATGTTGGTTCTGCCTACGCAGGAACAGGGGATGCCTTTCCATTCTGTAATATTCAATTTCTTTTTTCAGAATGCTAATAGTTTTAGTATAGAGGTCCTTCACTTGCTTAATTAGGTCTATTCCTAGATATTTAATTTTCTTTGAGGCTACTGTGAATGGAACTGTTTGTCTGATCTCTTTCTCTGTGTTTTCATTGTTGCTGTAGAGAAATGCTATTTATTTTTGTGTATTGATTTGATATTTTGCAATTTGGTTAAATTTGTTTATTAGTTCTAAGTGTCTTCTGTTAGAGTTTTGGGGTCTTTTATGTAAAGGATCATGTCATTTGCAAATAAGAATAGTTTGACTTCTTCCTTTCCTACGTGTATCCCTTTAAGTCCACTTCTCTTGCCTGATTGCTCTGGCTAAGGTTTCCAGCTCCATGTTGAATAGGAATGGTGGGAGTGGACACACTTGTTTTGTTCCGGATTTGAGAGGAAATACTTTCAGATTTTCCCCACTTAGGATAATGTTGGCAGTAGGAATGTCATAAACTGCCTTTATCAGCTTGAAGTAAGATCTTTCTATACCTATTTTTATCAGAGTTTTAATCAGGCAGGGGTGTTGTGTTTTGTTAAAGGCTTTTTCTCCACCTGCTGAGATGATCATATAATTTTTGTCCTTGCTTTTGTTTATGTGGTGTATTATATTAATTTATTTGCATATGTTAAACCATCCTTGCATCCCTGGGATGAAGCCAACTTGGTCTTGGTGAATGATCTTTTTAATAATTTGTTGCATTCTGTTTGCAAATATCTTGTTAAGGATTTTTGCATCTATACGCATTAAGGAAATTGGGCTGAGCTTTCTTTGTTAAATTTTTATCTGGCTTTGGGATCAAGGTGATGTTAGCTTTCAGGAGGGAGTTGAGAAGTGTTCTTTCTCTTTCAATTTCATGGTAAAGTTTGAGAAGCATTGCTGATAACCCTTCCTGAAGTTATGATAAAAATCTGTGGTGATTCCATTAGATCTGGGCTTTTCCTTGTTGGTAGAGTATTAGTCTTCCAGTTTTATTCCTGGTTAGTGGTCTATACAAGATTTTTATATCTTCTTGAATCAATTTTGCTATCTCATATGTGTCTAGAAATTTATCTATTTCTTTATTGGAACATAATTTTTCAGAATAGTTTCTTATAATCCTCTGAATTTCAACAGAGTTTGTTGTGACTTTCCCTTTTTCATTTCTAATGTTTTGATGTGAAATTTTTCTTTCCTTCTTTTGGTGAGTTTACTAGAGGTTTATCAATTTTATTTATCTGTTCAGAGAACCAACTCTGATTTATTAATCTTCTGGTTTTTTTAGTTTCAATTTCCACTCTGATTCTTAAAATTTCTTTCCTCTTACTGCTTTTGGATTTGGTTGTTCTTATTTCTCTAGGACTTTCAGTTGTATCATTAGATTTCTTTTTTCCTGAGACAGGGTCTTGCTTTATATAGTCTAAGCTGGTCTCGAACTCACTATGTAGCCTAGGCTGGCCTCAAACACAAGGCAATCTCTTCTTGCCTTAGCCTCTCAAGTGCTGGGCTTATAGGCATGTGCCACCACACCTGGTTTATATGGTGCTGAGCAATTGAACATAGGACTTTGCACTTGATAGGCAAGCACTCTAACTTTTGAGCTATGCTCTCAGCCCACATCAGTAGGTTATTTATTTGAGATTTCTCTGTTTTTTCATATGTGTATAATATCTATAAATTTCCCTCTTAGTGTTGCTTTCATTGTGTCCATTAGATTCTGGTATGTGTGCTTTCATTTCATTTGACTTTAGAAAGTTTTTGATTTCTTCCCTTGGTTTCTTCTTTGATCCATCACTTGTTCAATATTGTATTAATCTCTGTGTATTTATATAGTTTCAGTTAGTTTCTTTGCTGTTGATTTCTAGTTTTATTTCATTATGATCTGAAAGTATGCAGGGAATTAATTCAAGTATTTGTACTTACTCAATTCAATTCTTTTTATTCATTTAAGCTTGTCTGATGTTCAAGAATGTGGTCTATTTTGGAATAAGTGCCATGTGCTGCTCAGAAAAAGACACATTCTCTTGATGCTGAATAGAACACTCTGTGGATAATCTGTTAACTCCCTTTGTTCCGTGGTGTGCTTTAGCTCTGATATTTCTTTGTTGAATTGTTTTGTGTGACTACCTGTCTGATTGTGAAAGTGGTATATTGAGGTTCCCTAGCATGATTGCTTTGGTGTCTATTTGACCTTTCATGTCCTGTGGTTTCCATTTTATGAAATTGGGTGCACCCACATTATGTGCTTATATGTTTGTAATTGTGAGATCTTCCTGTTGAATTGTTTCTTTTACCAGTACAAAATTTCCACCTTTTACTTCTTCAACTTTTCAGGGATAATTTGGCTGAGTACAACACTTTCTTTTGAAGTTTGAAAGATTTTGTCCCAGGAACTCAGTTCTATTATGGTTTAAATGTAAATTGTCTCTTCAAAGTTTCTTGCTTGGATGGTGATTGGATTATGGTGGAGCTATTCACACCTGTGATGAGTTCAGTTATTGAATGTGCTGTATGTAGTAGGTGAGGATTCAATTGAGATGAATTACTGGGGGTTGACCTGGGAGGGTGCCTTCTTGTCCTTGGCTCGCTCTCTGCTTGCATGGGCTGCCATGGGTTGTGTGAGTACCGTTTCCTCTGCCATGCCCCTCTGCCATATCATTTCTGCCTTGGAGCCAGCTGGCCATGGACTAAAACTGTAAGCGAAAACAAACCTTCCCTCCATTAAGTTGTGGGTGTCAGGTATTGTGTCTGGCAATGGAAGGAGACTAACTCAGGCCAACGTCATGGTCTAAAGGTTCCTTCTATGTCATGGTCTAAAGATTCCTTTTACCTCCCTCTTGTCTTATCTTCCACAGTCATTTCTCCTTGAGATTTTTTTTCTTTTGTGGGGGTGAGGTATGGAAGAGAGCTGAGAGGTAGACCCAGGGCTCTGCACATGCTAGGCAAGTGCTCTGCCACTGGGCTGCACCCCTGGACTGCCTTTGAACTTTTAATTTCATCTCTAGCATAGGCTTGTGAGTGGGCCTGAATTTTTACAGATCCTCATTCTAAGACACAAAGAATGTACATTTAAAATATTGAAGCTTTAAAGTAAATTGCTTAGGCACAAAGTTCATAATCTGGGACCAACAGGGACACAAATAGTACAAATTAAACAGAGGCCTTTGCACATCTGCCCTTCACAAGTAGAGAGCAGTCTGAGAGGCCTACTCAGATGAATTAATTTTCTTATGGAAAAGGAAATGTGAGTCAAAGGGCAGGAACAACAGCCCAGAGCCTACAGCTAAAACCACAGAGTAGGACTGTCAGATAGCTGAATGAAGCTCTCATCAACACAGGCCTGTCAGATTTCAGAATTGTCAATACTGTGTGCCTCTTGTTTTATTCTCTTTTTAAAAGAACACCACTACAGAAGCTATTCTGTGTTTCCCATCCCTGTACATAGGGGCAGATAACTTGCCCATTGAATGCATAGATTTTTCTACTTAGGGAAGTAGTGTCCAACAAGCAGACAAATAAAGGAGCTTATGAGACATACTGGTAAGAGATGACAGTGACTTGCAATAGATGTCAGTGGACACTATGATTAAGTGAGGAGTTCCAGAATTTCCAAATAAAAGGCAACAGGCTTCTGAGATGTATTGGAAGTGGGAACATGGAGATAAAGAAGAGTTGAATATGATTCCACAATCTCTCACTTGAAGAACTTGGCAAATGAAAGTCCCCCTTCTACCTTTCCCTTCCTCCTACACTATTAAGGGTTGAACCCAGGATCTCACACATGCTAGGCAATGCTTTAGCACTGAGCTAAATCCTGTCCCTTTTGTTTTATTTTTGAGAGAGCATCTTTTTACATTGCTCAGTCTAGCCTCGAACTTGTGATCCTTCTGTCTCAGTTTCTTGGTAGCTAGGACTAAAGATGTATGGTACCACATCCAGCTTTTCCTCCCACACCACCCTTTTTGTCTCTTTTCAGATAAAAATGTTCAAGAGTAATTTACATAGCTGTCTCCTTTTTTTTTTTTTTTCCTTTTCTTGTGATAGGGTATTGCCCTGTAGTCCAGGCTGGCCCTGAGCTGATATGTAGCCCAGTTTGGCCTCAAATTCACAGCCATCCTCCTGCATCAGCCTCCCAAATGTTGGAATCACAGGTATGTGTCACCACATCCGGCTTATGTTAGGAAATTGAACTCAGGACCTTGTGCTTGCTAGTCACATGCTTGTGCTTGAACCACTGAGCTATGCCCCAGGCCATGATGGTTAATCTCAATGGTCAACTCAATGGACTTGAGAGAAACCTAGGATATTAGTAAGTCCCCCTTCTTAGAGTGGCTGGGTAGGTCCTGAGCATGACTTTGAGGATTGTATTTGGTCCCCCAACCCTTTCTCCTTGGTTCTTTCTCTGCTCTCTGCAACCTGGACACCAGGAGCTGATCAGCTTTCTTCATCCGAGTGTTTCTGCTAGGCTGTTTCTGCCCTGCAACCAGCTGACCATGGACTCAAACCTTGGAGCCAAGGTGAACTTTCCTTCAAGTTGTCTGTGCTGTTATTTTACCCTAACAACCAGAAGAGGACTGATACAGTGGCCTTTGGCAGCAACAGCATTTCTTAAATATCTTTTCCATTCTTTTTAAAAATAAGATCACTCTGTTGTAATTAGTGTAAGTATTCGAGGAGTTTTTGGTTTCTTCCCCTGGGCATTTTTGAATCAAGAACTTTTCTAATCTTCTGCTACCTCTGTAGTTACTCCAAGTCTTCTTTTCTGTCTTTTCTTCTAATTTGCTCTGTGTGTGTGTGTGTGTGTGTGTGTGTGTCTGTGTGTCTGTGTGTGTGGTAGTGAGGGATGAACCCAATGCCTTTTCACTGAACTACATTCTCAGCCCTTTCTTATATTTTGAGACAGGGTCTTACTCACTAAGTTGATAAATTCACCTAGGCTGGGCTCACACTTGCAATTCTCCTGCCTCAGCCTCTCAGAGTACTAGGATTAAAAGTGTGTACCAGTATCACTCTAGCTCTTTCCAGTAATTCAGGATGATTCTTTTCTTCTCTTATACTCTTTCAGTTGTACAACTCTAGGGCTGGTGGAATAGTTCAGCAGTTAAAGTGCTTACGAAGCAAACATAAGGCCCTAAGTTCCATTGCCCGGTACCACATAAACTGGACGTGGTGGTGCATGCCTGTAGTCCCAGCATGTGGGAGGTTGAGGCAGGAGGACTGCAGCATGTTCAAGGCCAGACTGAGCTACACAATGAGTCCAGGGCCAGACTGGACTACAAAGAAGACTCCATCTCTGAACTCACTGTGTACCCCAGGCTATCCTCAAATTCACAGCAATCTTCCTGTCTCAGCTTCCCAAATGCTGGGATTACAGGCATGTGCCACTATGTCCAGTTTATGTGGTGCTAGGGAATCAAACTCAGGGCCTTGCACTACTAGGCAAGCACTCTTAACCTCTGTGCTATTCCTCCAGCCCATTTTCTCAATTTATTGAACCTGCTATCCTTTTTCTCTCCTTTAGACCTTCACACTTCTCCCTCTTCACATAACTCATCTCTGTTCTACTCATTTGAATAACTAATCCTCATCTGGACAACTCATCCTCATCTGAACAACTCATACTCAACAACTGATACTCATCTGGACAACTCATCCTCATCTGGATAACTCATACACATCTTCCGCCCTCATGGTGAGTAGCATTTCCTTACAGTATCTGCCTAATCATCCCAGATTAAGTCTGCTTCTTCTGGTGTGTTTCCTTAATTTTCTGAACTTCTGTTGGGCAATCCTTTCCTTATGTGCTTTCAGTTATCAAGGGAAGTGTCTGTTTCATGCCTGCCTTCATCACTAGCTTGCTAGTGCTGTGATGACCAACCCTACCTATTTCATTCACCACCATTCCACAATGCCCAGGAAGAATACTCAACGTGCAATTAGATGCTTCCCATTTCTCGAGTGCTCGAGAATCAAGAAAGGCTTAAGAAGCACTGGACTTCAGGCACAAAGTCTGTACCGCCTGCTTCCCTAGAAGAAGTCATGAGGACCAAAGGAAAGGAAGTATTCTTTAACTCCATGCATTGCCTACCATACTATGAAGAATTTCCATCACAGTTTTACCTATTTTTTTCCAAAATTCTTCCTCTTAAATATTTGTGATACATAATAATGACATTCACCTTGAGAAATTGGTGCACTTTGATCATGTTTACTTCCCATCCCCTCATCTCCCCAAACCCCTTATCCTCTCTACAAAGTCTATCTTCTTACTTAATTCCATTACTCTTTTATTTTACTGTCTTACTTTTTACAGTTTGGTTTTCTCATATTAGAGAAACCATGTGATAATTAACGTTTTGTGTCTGATTTATTATGCTAACTATGATG
Organism: Ctenodactylus gundi; assembly: GCA_004027205.1. Classification (NCBI taxonomy): domain Eukaryota; kingdom Metazoa; phylum Chordata; class Mammalia; order Rodentia; family Ctenodactylidae; genus Ctenodactylus; species Ctenodactylus gundi. Next base: position 282,789 of record PVKB01001243.1, on the reverse strand, counting down.
GTCTCAAGGTGCATCCATTTCCCTCTGTTGATGGATATATCAGCTGCTTCGAAGTCTAGCTATGGTAAGTTATGCTGCTATTAACACGGATATGCGTGTTTTACTCTTGTATGATGACTTTAACTCCAGTGGGAAGATACCCAGAATAGGTATATCTGGGTCAAATGGAAGTATACTGGGAATTATATCCATTCTTTTGCATTTATTTAAACATGTTTTGTGGCCAAGAATATGGTCTATTTTGGGAAAAGCCCATTGTGTTGCAGAGAAAAAGTCTACTGTGTTGATGTGGAATGAAGCACTCTATAGAGATCTATTAAATCCACTTGTTCCGCCGTGTGGTTTAGCTCTGATATTTCTTTGTTAATTTTTTTTTTTGTCTGATTGACCAGTCTTTGTGAGAGTAGATTATAGAAGTTCCTAGTATGATTGGGATCCATTTGATCTTTCTTGTCCAATAGTTTTTGTCTTATGAAATTGGGTGTGCCAACATTGCGTGTGTGAGTGTGTAATTTATGAGCTATTCCTGTTGAATATATTGTGTCCATTGTCGGATATATAGTGTCCATCTTTGTCTCTTCATATCTGCTCGAAATCTGATGTGTCTGAGAATAATATAGCTAATCCTGCTTATTTTGGGGCTCTAGTTTTACTTACCACATTGAACAATTAGAAAAAAAGTCCCAAAATGTGCAACAATAGGGGAGTGCTTGATAGATTGCACAAGTGAATAGAAGTATTGTTTAATACAATGAATTCTTAGTTATCAAATAAAGCACGCAAAAATGTGCCAAAATGGGGCCATTTTAGTTGAATGGGGATGGGGCAGAGCTTACCTCTTGAGGATCCCCAGCTTTTGCTTTTCCCTCTTCCATTTTTCAGTTTTACATCTCCCAAGTCTTGAAGACTCTCCAGTTCTTGATTCTATTTTCTCTTTCAAAGCCAGAGCATCATTTCTGTCCCATACTTCCACAGACATTCTCAAATGCTTTGTGTGCTGCTGTCAAGCTGGCTCAAGTTGGTTTTCTGATACTGAAATTTAAATTAAAATAACTTAAATAATACTGTTCAGTCTGAGATCATTTATGTAATCAAAGGATCATTGGTTTTAGAGTCCGAAAAGTCTGGTTTTAAATTTAGGTCCTGAGCAATTTTTTTTTTCGGCATTGGGAATTGAACCCAAGGCCTTTTTACTAAACTACATTCCCAGTCCTTTTTTAAATCCTTTATTTTGAGACAGGGTCTTGATAAGTCACTAACTTTCCCAGGGTGGGCTGAGATCATCCAGCCTCAGCTTTTTAGAGCACTGGGAACAAGTACCACCATGCTGGCTGCAAGTTAACCATTTTCAACTTTAGGGTTTTTTTTTTATTTATAGAGGGAATAATGCCAACTTCTTGAAAAATTAAAAAAACCTCATTAATATAAAAAAGACCCAGGAATAAGCACGTTGTCAAGGAATGCTTAAAAAATAAGATTAAAATATTTTTCCAGAACCCCTAGTCTACCCCTCCAACTTGAAGAAGTGGATAAACTGGATTTGGTGCATCCAAAATTAACAAGGCTGCCATCTTGTGGTGACTTATTGACACACTGCCCAAAGCTGTTGAGCCACATGTAAAGATATTCAAGAAACTAAAGCTACAAAAATAGATGACAGGCATACCAGAGAGATATTGATTTTTTTTTTTGAGACTAGGTCTCCCTCTGTAGTCCAACCTGGTCCTGAGCTAACTGTGTAGCCCAGGCTGGCCTTGAACTCACAGCAATCCTCCTACCTCAGAGTGGCTTATGTGGAGCTGGGGAATAGAACCCAGCGCCTTGTGGTTACTAGGCAAGTGCTCTAATCACCACGCTATATCCCCAGTCACAGAGCAATATTAAGATAAAGACAATAACTATTGACACGAGAAAAGGATAACTCACTGAAAACAGCAAGGAATAAAGGAGCTAAGACTGAATCATTAGGAGCTGTCACACGCACCAGCGAAGCCAGGAAAAGGGAATAAGGAGGAAGCTGATAAAACCGGGGAAACAAACAAATACTGTTCAGTGTGTCACTCAAAACTGACTTATGTATGGTATTCTACCTTCTTCTTTTTTTTTCTTTTTTGAGACAGGGCCTCAGAGATCAGGTGTTCAGGGTGGTAGGGCCATAGACTACGGCCTCACTCTGTAGTCCAGGGTGGTCCTGAACTCACTGTGTAGCCAGGCTGGCCTCAAACACACAGCAAGCATCCTGCCTGAGCCTCCCAAGAGCTGGGATTATAAGCATGCACCACCATGTCTGGTTTACATGGTGCTGGGGAATGGAACCCAGAGCCTTGCACTCACTAGGCAAGTGCTTTAACCTTTGAGCTATGCCCACAGCCCAGCATCATTTGTTTCATAAAGACTTCTAAAGCTATTAGCAAAAGCCATCAACTGACAATTCTTATAGCACTGCCTCCATGCCACAGTTCCATGGTGTTTCTTCTGGGGGCTGCAGGAAAAAAAATCTGTTGCTTGCCTTTTCTGGTGTCTACAAGCTGCCAACATTTGTAGAAGCACCACTAGGACCTCCACCTCCATTGTTATGTCTCTCTTTCTTAACTTTGTTGTGTGCTTGTGTGTGAGTGTGTGTGTGTGTGTGTGTGTGTGTGTGTGTGTGTGTGTGTACATGTGCACATCTGCTTGCTGGAGATTGAACCCAGGGCCTTGTGTGTGCTAACCGTGCAGTCTGTTAATGAGCTATGCTTCCAACCCTCATGGTCACATCTCTTTTTTTCTAACTCTGATTCCCTTCCTTCCTTCCTTCCTTCCTTCCTTCCTTCCTTCCTTCTTTCCTTCCAAGATCCAAGTGATTATATCATATCAATTCACTGAAACTTCCAAGATATCTCCCCAGTGTAATCTCTCAGTATCCTTGATTTGATCACATCTGTAGAATGTTTCGTCACCTGAAGTAACATAGTCATAGGTTCCGGAGACTAAACACGATACCCTGGTGGAAAGCCATGCTTCTGCCTACTATAGTGCTTCTTTTCTTGGATCTGTATAATTTTGATAGGTTAAAATTGGCTATGATGGGCCCAGTGTGGAGGTACAGGTCTATAATCCCAGTACTCATGAAAACTGATGCTAGAGAATCACAAGTTTGACCCCATCCTGGACAAAGCAGTGAGTTAGCAAGACACTATCCCAAAATAAAAAATAAATTATGAATAAAAGGGCTGGGGATGCAGCTGAGTGCAAAGGCCTGGAGAGTTCAATCTTCAGTGCGACAAAACAAAACAGAACAAAATCTGGCCACAGTGGGAGCATTAACATCAAAAATGGGAAATGTTACAAGTCAGGGCTTTTCCCCCTGGATAATCTATTGTTAAACTTTATCTGAGTGCCTCTAGTCACAATGGTAGGTTCATTATGAAGCAAAAGAGAAATGTTACCATGCAATAGCAGCAGGGAGGATTGTGCACATAATGTGGAAGATGTCAGGGCCACCTCCTTGTTCTCCTCCATCCAGTGCTAAAAATTAGTGTGTAAGTATGGGACTGCTATACCAGCTAGATCACCAAGGTCTCTAATCCCTCGAGAAGTTTTGGTCACCCGTGGAAAACTCTATTATGACTCCAACTAGAAGCTGCGTGGTTCAGTGCTAGTTGATGAAGTGAGAATAGAAGAGATATATGTTGCTTCTGGGTCATGGCTTTTAGGGCAGAGGTGTGCCTCCTTCACGCCTTCTCTCTTTCCGTGGCTCCCATGACCTGAGGTGCTGGCTGAAGACAGAGAATGTGGACTAGAGAGTGGATGTGTGCAGGCAATGACCAACTAAGACTTGTGATGAGCTACAGAAAGCTTTCTTGACACGTTCATTAAAAATTTGCATACTATATTTAATTTCTTCTTTCTTTTTCTCTCTGCAAAATTATACGCAGGATATAGCGTATTGCAGTGGTTCCCTATAAGGTATAATCCATAGACTATAGAACATGGGAGCAGGATTATGATAGAACCAGAGGAAGAATGAACATTGTTTAGCAATTCTGGACATTTTTATTTGTTTTTGAGACAGTGTCTCACTCTACTGTCCAGGCTGGCTGGTCCTGGACTCACTATGTAAGCCAGACTGGACTTGAATTCAAAGCAATCCTTTTGCTTCAGCCTCCTGTTGGGATTATAGGCACATACCACCATGCCCAGGTAATCTTTATGGGGTGCTGGGAATTTGGACTCAGGGCTTTACACATGGTAGGCAAGTATTTTAACCACTATGCTATGTTTGCAGCCTGAGATTTTGGCCGTGTTGCTGGATAAAGTTAACTGATGAGAATTCAGGCTGACCTCTTTTTTTAGGATAAGAGGTGAACATAGGGAGTCTCCACCCTCCTCGATTTTTTTCTACACTGTGATCAAACCCAGGCCCTTGCACGTGCTTGGCAAGCACTCTACCCCAGAGCTCCATGCCCAGTCCTTTTTGTTTCATTTTGAGATAAGGTCTCCCTAAATTGCTCAGTCTGGCCTTGAACTTACATTCCTCCTGCCTCAGCCTCCTGAGTAGCTGGGATTGCACCTTGTGCCACCATAGTGGATATTATTTAGGTTACACAAGTGAGGGTTGTTTGAGTTTGAAATTTTTTTGAGGGGTCAGTATAGAAAGAAGTATATATATGTTGATGCTGGACAATCACGAAGGTTTATTTATCAATATTTATTTTTGTTGTTGTTGTAGTTGTTTTGAACAAAGTCTTGCTTTGTTGTTCAGGCTGGCCTTGAATTCCTGATTTCAAGCAAAGCCTCCTTCACAGCATCCTGAGTAGCTGAGACTACAGGCATGTGCCACCAACTTACAAAGATTAAATGGGACATCTATCATGTTCATTGGACACTCAGCATCTGCAACCCTTTTGTGTGTCTGGGCAACATTCAGACATGAGAGGGAGGGAACCTTATGCTGGCAGTGCTGCCAGTGTTGCCACCTTCCTGTGTAGCAGACCTAGCCAATTCCATTCCCGGTAGTTTGGGTTCCCTGAGACAAGTGAGTTGGGGGGAGGGGAAAAGGCAAGATAGGGTTTGTGGATGAGTGGTTACTGCTGTGGGCAACTGGGCTTAGGCCCTCTGGGAACTCTCAGGAGCATGGCAAAATGTACTTCAGAAATGTCTTTCTGAGGGGCAAGAAAGCTGCCCTCTCTTCCCCATTAGATCTAGCTGAGAGACGTGAAGAAAGTCTGATTGGTAGGTTCCTAAGAAAATGTTAGCTTTCCCGTTTTGGATGCTTTATCTTTCCCTTTTCCTGAAACCCGATGGATGGTCTGGGCTGCAACAGGTCACTTGAAATTCTGAGCCTGAGACAGAGAGTCACAGAGCTGTCAGCGTGGGTGTTACCGAACTAGTACAACTCCCTCCTTCCACTTTTCTTATATATGAGAAAAAGATGCTTAAAAAATAAAAAGTCAGTACAGTCTTTTTTGCTATCTGTGAGCAAAAGCATATTCTTGAGTGATTTAGTCTCACTTGTAGGCAAGGGCATAGACCCTAATTCTGAATCAAAAGATAGTAATAAGTGCAAGCAGGGACTACAGGAGAACTTTCTGGTGACTGGGACAGTAGTAGCTATAGTCCTTGGGGCATCACCAGTGTGTCAACACTTCAGACCTTACTTTACTTTCTAGTGGTCTTTACCAGGGACACAGACAATAGCTTCTCTGTATTGAATTATAATTGCCACTACTCACTGCTTACTGTAGGCCAAGTGTTTCATAAATTTTCTCTTAATTTATATCAAATGGGTATTAATTTCCTTCTCTGAGGTTAAACGAGGATAACTTCAAGACCACACAATTAGTAGGTGGCAGGGTTGAAATTCTCCTTCAGGTTGAAATGACCCCAATGTGGGATCTTAACTACTACGTTGTATTACCACTATTTCTTTTGGTAGCTTCTAATTTTTAGACCTGGGGTCTTAGCTCAGGCTAGAGCCTGGGGCCCTACCCTGGGACATAGGCTCTCACAGACTATTGTCTGTCATCTGCCCTGGCAGGAGGATACAGGATCTGCCCAAATGCAGATGGGCTCTGAGCCAGCTGCACAGATGCACATAGTCCTCTGAGCCAGGCCGGGAAAGGCTCCAGATGAACTGCCAGACTTCTGTGTCTGAAACCTTGACAGATAAGGAGGAAACTTGGGTGGCTTCCTCAGAGACAAAGCAATTCTGGAGGTTTTTCATGTGCTAAAATCCAGGCCAAAAAAAAAAAAGATGGTAACATACACAAGAAGCGGCATATATGAGAATCCATCAATTCCCTGTTGCAGTTCCTATTCATAAACTGATTCACTGAAGACCTTTACCCCTTTTGCTTTCCAGGCTGGATTTTGAGGTCTGAAAACACCAAACTCTGATCTATCCCTTCTCTACCATTTCATTACCCACATTCCAAGCCTCTCACCTTTTGTTAATTTTTTCTACAAGTGTTTATTGAATGTCAATTTTTTTTTGCTGTAAACAAGAACTTATATAGAGAAAAAAATTTTAAAAATAATTGTTCAATAGGGCTGCAGAAATAGCACAATGGTTAGAGTGCTCAGCTACTAAGCCCAAGGCTCTGAGTTTGGTTCCCCAGCACCACATAAAACTGGTTGTGGTGGCACATGCCTATAATTCTAATGCTGGAGAGGCTGAGACAGGAGAATTGCCATGAGTTCAAGGCCAGCCTGGGCTCTATAGTGAGTTCAGGACCATACTGGAGAGCAGAGCAAGAACCTGTCTCAAAAAAAATGATAATTACCCAAATAATTAATATTATAATACCTGCTATGAAAGAAAACTAGTACTGAATGAGAATATAGACCATGCATCATATCCCTTCCTGCTGTTGTAACAAATTAACCAAGACTGGATAATTTGTAAACAACATAAATTTATTTCTCACAGTTATGGAGTCTTGGAGTCCAAGATTAAGGTGTCAGTAGATTCGGTGTCTGCTGCTTCTAAGATGGTGATTCATTATTTTCTCACATGGTAGAAGAAGAAATGGCTAAAGGGCTTCTTCCTCAATCCTTTTTTTCCCAACCCTGTATACGCAGCAGTCCCACTGTGAGAGCTCTGTCACAACCTAAGCATTTTTAGAAGGCTGACCTCTTAATACTACTGCATCAAGGATTCATTTTCAATACAAATTTTGGAGGTGACATAACCATTGGAACCATAGCACTTATGGGGCAGATCTACTCTCAAGGACCACATTCCAACCACTCTCATGTCCTTTGTTACAATCACATGCATAACGACATTGTCTTCTACACTGGTCCCTTTGCTACATCCCCATGCGCAGCTTTGGTTCAGATCCTCCCAAGATCTGTACCTATTTCTAAAGATTTCCCTGCCTCTCTTTTGCCAACTCAAGTACATGCCTAACACTACAGCTGGAGTCTTCTTGTTTTCCCATCAGGATAATGCTTCTCACCCTTTCTTCCAGACGAGCCTCCTACTCCTCGCCCACCAGAGCCTCTCACTTTAGAATGCCAAAGATTCCTGTCTCTACTGCTATGGCTTGGTGTTCTGCAGGGTTGTACCCATCTGCCTCAACCAAGGAAATGGTTGTTCCAAATGTGAGGCACGCATTGGACACAGGCAAGATGGGAGCCCACTGGAGATGACGCGGTTGGTACTGAGCACAGGGCAAGATCAGTGAGGAAGAAAAGATGAAAGCTAGAAGTCAGTACATCTGGTGCCCAGTCCTGAAGACAGTGCTGTATCCCTAGTTGTGTTTGGTTTGAAGCAGCACGGGTTCTAGTACATAGGAAGGTCTCAATAAATTTCTTTCAGTGTATAAATAGAAGATAAATAAATGTGACAGATACTGTCCTTAATCTATCACTGTAGTTACAAGTGCATGTGGAGTAGACTCCTTTACAAAGTAGAAGTTCCTTTTGATTTACTCATGCGTGCACTTTTCTTTTCTTCTTTCTTTTTTTTTGAATCAAGAAATCTGTTTTAGGAGCTAGAGACATAGCACAGTGTTTAGAGTGCTTGCCTAGTGTGTGCAAGGCCCTCAGTTAGATTCCCTAGCATTACATTTAAAAAAAATTAGCAGGGCATGAGGGCACATGCCTGTAATCCCAGCACTTGGGAGGCTGAGGCAGGAGGATTGCTGTGAGTTTGAGACCAGCCTGGGTACACAGTAAGTTCAGGACCAGCAGAGACTACAGAATGAGACCTTGCCTCAAAAAAATTAAAAGAATTCTTTTCTTCTTAAATCTGCCATAAATTCTCTGTTATGTGCACTGCTCACAAGCAATTGTTTTACAAAGTGCTTTGTTACAAAAAAATCATAGCATATTTTAAATATTTAGATGTAACAAGAAACATTGCCTGACACACATATGCCCATGGGCATGCACATGCAAACTCTAGTAGAGCAGGCGGAGCCCTGCTGTGAGTTACTTCATGTCCTACAGAACAGGAGCTTTCAGGCTGTGCTTTACCCTGAATGACTCCATTTTATAGGATAGTGGTGTTGTGGTATGGATCTGGAATGTCCCCTAAAAGCCTCATATATTTAGATGTTGTGGCATGCTTAAGGAGTCATGTGTTATTAAGAGTTGGGTCTGGTCAGGAGGTATAGCTTACAGGCATGTGGTGGCTTAGGGTATATAGTAGATTATGGGCATATGGCACATTACTGGGCTGGTAACTTGGAAGGGGCAGATCACTGGGGCTTAACCCAGAAGGGGACTACTAGGACAGGACCTGGAAGGGTGTATACTCTGCCCTTCCTCCCTTGGCTTCCTGTCTGCCATTCTGTGAGCAGCTTCCCCTGGCTAAATCTCTATCATATGCTTCCCCCACTGCCAGCCACCCTTGAATGGACTGAGACCTTCTGAAAACTGTGAGCCAAAGTAAATCTTTCTTGTATTATATTGTGGATGTTAAGTATTTTGTCACAGCAATGAAAAAGTAACTAAGACAAGCACTGCGTTCCTGCCATTTGAGTACAGATTTGGAGGCTGACTAATTTCATGACTTGTACATACAAATAGACATCCAGCAGACATTGGACACATCAAATTTTTTGGAAAGCAACAATTCCTAGCTGCACAGCACAATCATAAAGATAAAGTGATAAATATATTGATCTTGTTAATAAAAATATCGCCACCTATAAACTTTTCAAATGACACATCTAAGTTATAGCAGACAAAACCAGGCCTGTGATCTTAGTGGACACACCAGACTAATAAGTCATACAATCCCTTTATCTGGATTATATAAAAAGAGGGAGGACTGGAGGAATGGCACAATAGCTACAGTACTTGCCTAGCAAGCAGAAGACCCTGAGTTCAATTCCTCAGCACCACCTAAGCTGGGCATGGTAGTGAATGCTTGTAATACATGAGGTAGGAGGTTTGCCATGGGTTCGTGTCCAGCCTGAGCTACAGAATGAAACCCTGTGTCAAAAAAGAAGAAAAGAATACGATGATGAAGAGGAAGAGGAAAAAAAGAAGAAAGAAGGAGAAGGAGGAGGAGGGACACCCAACTTTGGGGTGTGGTTGTGCATACTGACCTATCATCTCATCAGACCATCTGGTGAACAAGTCACAAGGTAAACAGGCCACAAACTGTGGCTCTCAGTTCCCCAACTTCAGCCCAACTCCCTCTCTCTGCTTGACGTGGCCCACTTGAGCTGCCTGCCATCCAGACTAGGCTTTGACCCAATTCTGTGTTCTCAAAAGTCCTGCATTTTCTTGGAGAAGCTCTGCTTGGTCTCTAATCTTATCTATTTGTCTGTCTGGGGTGAGTTTTCACATCTCTATAGACTTTTTTCAAATGTTGGTAGACACTGGTCACTTTTTCTCAGACATTTTATAACCTATATGTATTACTGTGTGAAGTGTGATGTGTGACTTGAGTATTACAGATAGTAGTACTTAAGATTGGAATAAAAAATCTATGATTGCCACAGGTATTGGCTACTGAGTGATCTCTGAGTACTTGGCCTGCTATGGCTGACAAAATTGCTAAGGTTCATAAATTTATTGTTACTCAATAAATCCTGACATGATCTGAAAGACACAAATGTGTCCAGTCTATGTTACTGAAATAGGTCACTCAGGACACTTAGGTTATGGCTTCTGTTTTTTTCCACCAAGTTATTCTTTTTATAAGTATATACTTGTGATATATAATAATGACATTCAACTTGAGGAATTGGTGTTTATGCATGTTACATTCATCATTTTTACTTCTCTTTTCTCTTCTCCCCTCCTTGCCTTGCCACAACCCCTTTCCCACTCCACAAAATCTTTCTCCCTATTTTCTTCCATCATTCTTTTATTTTGCTTTTTTACTTTTTGGTACTTTGGTTTTATTCATATTATGGAAGCCATGTGATATTTAGCCTCCTGTGTCTGATTCATTTTGCTAAGCATAATGGTCTCAAGGTGTACCCATTTTCCTACAAATGCCTCAAAATTGTCTTTAGAGCAGAGTAGAACTGCATTGTGTATACATACTACATCTTCTTTATTTATTCATCTGTTCATGGAGATATCAGCTGTTTCCATTATTTAACTATTATGAGTTGTGCTTAAATTATGTAGTCATAATAAGAATAATAAAGAAATAGCTCAGCAGTTAAAGCACTTGCCTAGCAAGGGTGATGTCGTGGGTTAAATGCCTCAGCACTACATAAACTGGGCATGGTGGCATACGTCTGTAATCCCAGCACTCATAAGGCTGAGATAGGAGGATTGTTGTAAATTTGAGGTCAACCTGAACTACAGAGTGAGTTCAGTGAGTTCAGGACCAGCCTAGACTACAGAGAGGTCCTTGACCTTGTCTCAGGAAGAAAGACAAAAGAAAGAAAGAAAGGAAGGAAGGAAGGAAGGAAGGAAGAAAGAAAAAAAGAAAGAAAGAAAGAGAGGGAGAGAAAGAAAAAGGGAAGACCAAGATAAATTTTTAGTTTTGGACAGTAGGAAAGATAGTCAAAAGTGAGATAAAGTTACAATTGGAGAAATTAAGTAGAATTAGGTAAAAGTGACAAAGAAGAATGAGAGAAAGAGATAAAAACTTACAAGGAGAATCATGCAAGTATCTATAAAAAGGCTGTTTTAAGAAGGCAGAAAGAAGAACTTGAAATTAAAAGCAAACCAAAAGCCAAAAACAACAATTGCAATAAAAAGAGCACAAACCAAAGTACAAAGAACAACAGAGATGAGACCAAAGTTTCTTACGGTGTTATTTGGATAAGCAGTCTCTGTCCAGACCTGTGGTGTTAGCATCTGCTGTCCACCGGATATGAGGACAAGAGTAGCAGCTGACCATGGCTAGCTACGTTTTCCTGCTCAGTTTTAGCTGTGTGTCCACTGATGAGACCTGGTCCTGCCCTTCCCATGTTTGAATATGCAAAAGTACATCTTGTCTGACAGATATCACTCCAGTAGCCAAGCCAACACATCTCTGAATGTGTATGAGGGCCTATATTGGGGAGCTGAAAGCCCACTGAGTTTTATACTGGTAGTAGGCAGCAAAGGGGGACCCAAGCGTCTGATGGCCTCCAATCCTTCTTGTTCGGACTCAGCAAAACACTCCTAGCTCTCTCGCCTTCTCTTCCTCTACAGTCTGGGCCTTCCACTCTCCTTGACCTGCTCTCAGTGTAGTCTGAATCATTCAGAAGGTCCATATCCTTCCTGTTCTCCCTTCTCTACGACTGTCCTTTGCGCCAGCTTCTTCTCAGTCACTAGTTAAGAGCATTCCTTAGGCCTCTGATGTGTGTTCATCTGCTGTTTCTTTCTCCCAAAGTATCCAGACCATACTCTTCACCAAGTGGCTCTGACTACATCATTTTTTAGTATGGTGATGCTGAGAATTGCTGTTCCTGAGCTTGTCTGCTGAGCTTCAGGGAGACCCTTTCAAGGGGAAAGCTCTCAGTGCCTTTGCAATTTGCCCTACCATAGGCCTGCTTCTTCTGGGGGCTGGTGCTGCCTGTCTGCTATTGATTTTCAGATAGCCAGGTTCTCTAACCTCACCTTGTGTCTGCGGCTGCTCACAGCCCTTTTAGGGCACCCCAGGGCAGCTTCCTGGTGGCATGGTCTCTTCATGTTATCTTTGGTCTCTGTAGCTTCCTGGAGGTTTTTAAATTTCCTGTTGGCTTCATTTTAATTCCTGGAGCTCTTCTCTTTTTCTAAGCTGTTTCTTTTTTTCTTTTTTTTTTTTTTCTTATCTCAACTTTTTGGATGAGCCTGAGAGGAACCTCTAAGCAGGGGATTTCACTTGGCCAGCATCTAGTCTGGAAGTCTGTTGCTTTTGTTTTCATTATTATCTCATGACTTACTATCCCCATTTTAAGCATGAGGAAATTTACTTTCTTCATTCTCCCTCCTGTTTTTTTCTCTCCTCTTCCTTCAGGAAGTATGTATGCTCTATGTATTGCATTCCCCATTTCAGGATGTGAAGAAAAGGGTTAAATGTAGAGCCAAAGATTATGAGGGATCTGGTCATGGTGGCACATACCTGTAATCCCAGCACAATGGGAAACTGACGTAGAAGAGTCAACAGCTTGAGGCCAGCCCAGGTATTTTAGTGACTAAGACCCTGTCTCAAAATAAAAAAAGGATGGAAGTTTAGTTCAGTACAATCACCAGCAGGAGTCCCCAGCCCCCTTTCCCCCCAAAATGTTATGCTATTTGCTTGCTCTGGGCTTTACATACTCTTAAATTTTGATCTTTGGATGTTATAACTAAATTGTGTGTGTATATATATGTAAGTGGCTTTTGTTAAATGTAAATATTCAAATCATATTACAAATTTTGTATCATACTTTTTTTGTATTGAGGATTGAAGCCAGGCCCTTCACACTGAGCTACATCCTCAGCCCATTTTTAGTTTGATTTTTTTTTTTGTTTGTGTATGCATAGTGCTGGGATGAGCCCAGAGCAATAACGATGAACTACATCTCCAGCACCCACCACCACCCTTTCTTTTCTTTTCTCTTCTTTTCTTTCTTTCTTTCTTTCTTTCCTTTCTTTCTTTCTTTTTTTGAGACAAGAGCCTCTTGCCTCAGCCTCCTAAGCCTCCTGAGTGCTGGGATTACAGGCATACGCCAACACAGTCAGCAGTCCAGGCCATTTTATTTTTGATTTTTGAGACAAAAATCAAAAGTCACTAAATTGCCCAGGCTGGACTTAAACTTGTGATCTTTCTACCTCAGCCCCCCTAATACTAGGATTACAGACCTGCACCACCAGGCCTGCCTTAGCTTTGATTTTTGAGACAGCCTTAACCAGCCTGGGTGTGAACTGTGATCTTCCTGCCCCAGCCTCCTAAAGTGCTGGTATTACAGGCCTGTACCACTCGGCTGGCTCACTTTTTCCATTAAACATACTAAGAGTCATAAAATTAGGAAGGGCTGGAGAATAGCACAGCTGTTAGAGGGTGCCAAGTCCCTGAGTTGGATTCCCCAGCATTACATAAGCCGGGCATGGTGTTACATGCTTATAATTCCAACACTCAGGAGGCTGATGCAGGAGGATTGCCATGTGTTCAAGGCCAACCTGGGCTATATAGTGAGTTTAGGACCAGGCTGTATTACAAAGCAAGACCTTGTCTCAATTAAAATAAAATAAGAGAAGATGCCCTGTGAGTTGTCCATAGTAAACCTGACCAAGTGTGACCCCTAGAGAAGGGCCCAAGCTATGACTTGAGATCCAGCGTGTCTCCAGAGTCAGACCAAGTTCTGTCTCAAATGAATGTAGAACGATCTGTCAGTGGGGTTAATTAAGCTCCTGGGGTTTAGAGTCAGATGTATTCCTTTCAAAGTTACAACAGTGTGACCTTGGCAAGTTACTTGTTTTCATTTTTTGAAAACCAGAGAATGTAAGGGGTACCTACTGCAGGGATGCTATTAAGATTAAATAAAAAGGCTCTTGAAATGGTTTCTCCAGGCCTGGCATGTATTCAGAGCACAGTAAATGGTAGCTATTATTACAAGAACTATATTTGTTGAATGATTGACTCTTGACATATAACGCCCGCATTCAACTTTAGCACGGGCTGTCACAGTTGTTCAGCTGAAGGGGTGGAAACTGCAGCACTTGCCAATTTTTTCTAGAAATAAGTCATTGTGGGAGGATAATGACCAGTTGGAAAGTGAGTCCTGAGGGAACAAAGATGTGATCCCCAGTCCAAGAAGCAAGGAAGTAAAGGCTCCCCAGCGCCTGCGAGCTGCAGCCTCCGTGCAAAACCGCGCCTGTACTCATTAGCAGCCACGGGGCACACCAGCCCGGGGCAAAGATGACGACTATACCGGATTGTAATGCAATGAGGTAGAATCTCCTTTAATTCCACTCATCGCTCTCTCGGGGACCACACCCCGCGCGCTGGGAGGAAGGACTCCCAAGCCGCGGGGCGGAGGCTTCCGCGCAGCCCTAGACCTGACCATCTATGGTCACAGAGCGCACCCAGCAAACAGGAAGTGGGGCGAAAGTGAAGCGATTTTTCTCCACCTTTCCAGCCTCGGGGGAGGGAGCCGGGCGGGAGCCGGCACACCTAGGGCAAGCCGGGGTTCTCTCGCTGACCGCCTTTCCCACCCCCTCGTTTCCCCATGTTCTCTCGGAGCACTGGCTAAACCTGCTGGAGAAACCACAGAGAGAGGCAGAGCCTGCCCTCGATCCCTACGGAAAGTTTCCTGGGATCCTTGTCCTCACACTCTGGCGCTGCACCTTTTCTAAGACCCTTTTCTGACAGCCCTAAAAAGGCCCGGCTTTTCGACGGGGACAAAACTGACAGAGAATAGGCCACTCATCTGTCTTCGTTCCTGGGGGAGGAGCCTAGCCAGTGCCTTCGGCCTTTCATTGGGCCTCGGCTCGGTGGTTCCCGGCTCGGGACGGTAGACCGAGGGGTGTGGCCTGGCCTCGAAACACGCCCGCCTCGCCCTCCCCAGGCCTCTCCTGCCTTGGGGGCGGCGTTTCTTCGCCGGCGCCCTAAGACTAGCCCGGATTCTCCAGTGAGGCGTCGCGAGGGGCGGGGTGAGAGCAAGAAGTGGGGGGACATACTTCCTCCTCGGTGCAGGTCTAGCCCAGCGGTTCAGCCGGCGGTTCATTTCCGGTGGGGGTGCCGCGCCCAGTGAGGGCCCGGAAGTGGGTCGCGCGAAGATTGCTGGGCGGTTCTTGCCGGAAGTGGAGACGGTGGTTCGCAGTCCCGAGGTAAGGCAGAACTCTTAAGGTGAGGGTGCGCGGCTGGGTGGGGACTGGGGTTACCTCAGGAGCCCACCAGCTCCTGGCGTTGTCAATGGCCTTTCTGGCCTACGTGCGTGTGGTGAGCCCCGCTGAGGGGCCGGGGCTGAGGCCCTCCGGCCGACACGCACTCCTGGGCGCGGTCTCCGGAGATGGGGCGGGGGTGACCAGCTAGCTGAGCCAGGGGGTCTAGGAGAGGCTCCCTCACTAGATTTCTCAGTGCTGCCCATCACCCCAGGCGGAGACCTGTTTCAGAAGGTGCTCTGACTGAAAGGAATCTCCCAGACCTTAGAGTCTTCACTATCCCCTGTCTCGCTCCCATTGCACCGACGGGTAAGTTGATATCCAGAGAAAGGAAAAAGCCAGTCATTGCGAGTGAGGAAAAATACCGGAATCATTACCATCGGGGGTTGGTTAGTTTACCAACTCCGGATCCTTGTTAGGTTCATTTCTTTGGGATCTCTAACTCGGGTTTGGCTTCCGGTACGGGCAGCTGCGAGTTGAGGGTCACCTGCTGCGTGAAATTTTTTATTTTAGTTTTTAAAAATTCACCTGTTTAGAATGCCTCGGAAGTTTTTCAGAGAGAGGCGGGCAAATCTTTAAGTTAACATAGCCTCTCCTTACCCCTGGCTTGCAGCCCTTACTCAGAAAAGCCAAACTAACTTTATTGGCGGTATTGTGTACCTCTGAACTGAGATCAGATGCCTCAGGTTTGGTCTGGCCCCATTGCTAAAATTTTGTGGCCAAGGGTGCCTTACTTTTAAACTATTTTTCTCCCTCGGTGAATCAGGGTTTCGTTAACTTGCCCAGGCTGGGCTCAAATTTGTGTTCTTCCAGCTGCAGCATACGAGAGTGTTGCACCCCCACTCTCTGTCATACTTACCTTCTTCATGTCTCATTTTGACCATCTTTTTAGGTGGAGATTTCTGCTCACTTCACAGAACTGAGTTCAGTGTATAACAAAAAGTGTTCATTCTGTGCCAGCATTCTACTAGACTTTGCAAGTGCGGCTTTAAAACAAATCAAGCTACTCCCTGTCCTCGTGAATCTAACAGTGTTTGCAAAGACGTTTAAGAAGTAAATATAAAGTGATGAGTGTTGGGGCTGAGGTTATGAGCTCGGAGATGAGAACACTTGCCTAGCAAGAAGAAGGCTCCAGATTGAACTCTTCAGCACCACATAAGAATTACATGGGTGTGGTTGTGCACATCCGTAATATCAGTACTCTGGAGGATGAGGCAGGAGAATTGCCCTGAGTTTGAGGTCAGCCTGTGCTACATAGTGAGTTCAGGAGCAGCCTGGACTACAGCATGAGACCCTGTCTCAGAGAAAGGACGTGATGAGTGTTAAAAAAAAAAAAAAAAAAGCAGGGTTTTGTGGAACTTATAACAGGGTGTTCAGAAAACTTTTGAAGGATGAACAGAATAAATTCAGTGCAGAGGAGATGAAAACATTTTAGGTAAGGGTTAGGTCTGAACTGTGTCAGTTGTAGGTATCTCTAAGTGATCCAGTAGCCTAGCACATTCACCATTTCCCACCCATTTATTGGACCTTGGTATGTGTGAAGCACGGGTTAAATGAAGCTCTTAGGCCTTGTGGCAAAGAATGCACTTATCACAGAGTTCACATTATAGAAGGAAGCAGTAAGTAAATCGGGTGACTTATGTGCACATTTTTGAGCACAGAGCTACGAGAGCAAACAGAAGGTGAATTTCCAGACAAGAGATGCGAGGACATGGAGATACAGACATGTAAACCACCATGATTACATCAGCATGACTGGAATTCCAGTGTTAATTGGATAAGTAGATGAAGTGAGAATTGAAGTGGTGGAGTCAAATTCAGAGGGCCTTAAGGCATTTGTATTTTACCTTAGAAGTATGGGGATGCTCTTGAAGGGCTTTATGTAGGCAAATGATTGATCAGATTCGTGTTTTGTAAATTGTTCACTATATCAAGTGGGAATGGACCAGATAGTAGGGAAAGAAGTAAACCAGTGTTGAGAAGTTGTTTGTGTAGTCACAGCCTGAATTAAGAGAGTAGAAGTGGAAATTGAAGGAGGGATTGTACCTGAACAATGTTAAGAAGGGGGATTGAAAGGTGATTATGAGAATGAAGAAGGACTCTCCCTGGTTTTCTGGCCTAGGAAACTGGGTGGTTCCATTCATACAGGGAATATGAGAGGTAAGTTGGAGCCAGGCTTGGTGGCACTCGTGTAATCCTAGCACTGGGAGGCTGGATAATTACATGACCTAGTGACACTGTGTCTCAAAATTTTAAAAAAGTGCTCTTAATGTAGCTCAGTGTGAAAGCTCTGGATTCAAACCCCAGTTCTTGGAGGAAGAAAATTAAAGAGGTAGTCTGGGAAATAGGTGTAGTTGGTTACATTTGTAGCACATTGAAGCAGAGAAGTCTAACCAGGTGTCCCAGCTAAAGCACACAGGAAGAGGAAAGACATGAAGGCAGGAGAAGGTCTG
The DNA here is from genome assembly GCA_004027205.1 of Ctenodactylus gundi. Taxonomy (NCBI): domain Eukaryota; kingdom Metazoa; phylum Chordata; class Mammalia; order Rodentia; family Ctenodactylidae; genus Ctenodactylus; species Ctenodactylus gundi. Next base: position 265,102 of record PVKB01001243.1, on the reverse strand, counting down.
TATTCAGTGAAGAGTTGGGAAAAAAAGGTTTTTGTTTTTCAGGTTGTGAAGGGTTTTAGATACCTTATTTGAATACATTTGGATTTTATCCTGAGGTTGTCAGTTTACTCAGTTAGTTGCTGTAGTTCAGCATAAAATTTCTCTAGGCATTTTCTACCACCCTTGGGATGTCATCAGTCAGGTGGGAATATGATGTCTCAGAGGGGTTAGAATAAAATGGTAGCAGTGAAAGTACCTTGTAAAGTACAACTTGCCATGCAAACCAAAAGTAGTATTAAGACTCAGTAAATATATGTCTGATTTAAGGAACCTAGCTATTGAATTTGTAAAATGTTTTGTTTCCAATCTAAGGGGTGATCTTTTCTTCTCATCCATTTTCTTAGTAATACATGCATTTGTTTAGTTGTAATTATATTTTTGTTTTTGTTTTTTAACTGGAGATTGAGCCTTTAAAAAAGTGACTTCCTAGCTGGGTGTGGTGGTGTACACTTGTAACCTGTAATCCCAGCAATCTGGGAAACTGAGGTAGAAGAATCACAGGTTCAAGCATAGTCTTGGAAATTTAGTGACCTAGTTAGACTCTGTCTCAAAATTAAAAAAAAAAAACTAGTTACATGACTCAATATGAAGGCTGTAGGTTCAAAAGACTTCCTCCTTTTGGTTTTCTGTTAAGCATTATGAGTCAGATTCATTTTGCTTAAACCAGCAAATGTGGGGCCTGAGGAATAAACCAGGCATTGTGGCTCATGCCCGTAATCCCAGAACTTGCAAGGCTGAGGCAGGAGGATTGCTGTGAGTTCAAGACCAGCCTGGACTACCTGGTAAGTTCAGAACCAGTCTGGACTACAGAACAAGACCTTGTCTTACCAAAAACCAAACAAAAACAACAACAAAAGGAATGCAAAATGTCATTGGAGGTTGAAACCTTTCGTCTAAAATTTGATGCCGAGGGTGCTGGAGGAATGGCACAGCGATTAAAGCACTTGCTTTGCAAGGTCAAGGCCCTGAGTTGATTTTCCGGCACCATATAAAGCCAGGTGTGATGGTGCAGGCCTGTAATTCCAGCACTCAGCGTCGGGAGGCTGAGGCTGAGCCAGGATTGCTGTGAGTCCAAGGCCAGCCTGGGCTACAGCGCAAAACCCTACCTAAAAAATTAAATAAATAAAATTTAATGCTGAGATTGGAAATCTGAAGATATTTAAACTCTATTATTAAACTATGTGAACTGTCTTAGTGATTTTTTTTGAAGTGTCATCATCAGTTTATTTACTAATAACCTGGATTTCATATCTATCTAATATATCAACTTCCTCTGTCACAACTAGACTGGTCTTCAGAACATTATTTAGGGAATACTTTTCATCTTGCTATAGTAACTGGCTTCATAGTCCCAAAGAGTCAGATCTAAACTCCTTTGTTCAACTTTGTTCTCCACAATCAGGACTGGGGCCAAAGCTCAGCTGTGAGAGCATTTGCCAAGGGCCCTGGGTTGAATTCCCCAGTACCACATAAACCAGGTGTGGTGCAGGCATTAATCCCAGCACCCATGAAATTGAGGGAGGAGGATTACCCTCAGTTTAAAGCCAACGTGTGTTGCATAGTGAGTCTAGGACCAGCCTGAACTACAGAGCTACTTCTTGTCTCAAAACAAATCAACTCAATTCTCCACAGTTCAGCCAGGCATGGTGGTACATGTTTGTAATTCCTCCTTGGGAAGCTGATTGAGGAGGATTGCTCGGTTGAGACTAGCCTTGTGTAGATAGCAAGACTGTCTTAATACCCCTTTCTTTCCTCTACCAAATTCTTCACAAACATTTATCTGTTCGCTTGTTTCTCTCTCTTTCTCTTTCATACTGGGATTGATCCCAGTACTTCCACACTAAACTACCTCCTCAGCCCATTTTTTAACTTTCCTTTTGTGACAGGGTCTCCCTAAGTTGCTGGGTTGGCCAGGCTGGGCTTGAATTTGTGATTCTTTCTCAGCCTCCCACAGTGCTGTCATTATAGGCCTGCATCACTGGGCTTGCCTCTGCTTGCTTCTCTACCCTTGTTCCTCTATTCCTTGTGCTGAGGATTGAATCCAGGGCCTTGCACATGCCACACATTGCTCTGGCCTGCCCTTGAGTACCCCCAGCTCCACTCATCTCTTAATTTACATTAAATGGTACAGATTTTTGAATTTAGATTAACATTTTATTTAAACCATTTATGCTTATTTAATATTACATTTTAATGGAGTTTCTTAGCCTTTGCTCAGCTGACATCTTTGTTTGGATAAATCTTTGTTGTAGAGTTGTCCTGTGTGTTACAGGATGTTTTAACAGAGTCCTTGGCTTCTGCTTATTGGATACTGGTAATGTGTTCCCAATTCCAATGACCAAAAATGTCTTCAAGCAGTGCCAAATGTCTCTTGGGGGCCAGAACTGCTTCTGGTTGAGAACCGTTGCATCAGAAAGTGTCATAGCTATGGTTGTACAGTCTGTTATGATTGGCTAAATTCTCTGAGGACAGGCTTCAGAGTCATACTTAGCACCATGCGTGGCACTTGATAAACACTCAGTACCCAGTAGTGAGTGAATCATTTGTTTTCATTGAGGTATCAAGAAATTACTTTCAGGGAATTCCTGGGTAGTCCTTAAAGGTCTTGCCTGTTCCTTCTCTGCCCTGCAAGTTTCAGGTAGGTAGGTAGGTAGGTTGGGGTGGCGGGGTGGGGTGGGGTGTGTGTGTGTGTGTGTGTGTGTGTGTTTGATAGAGGGTCTTACTCTGTAGTCTAGGCTGTTCCACAACTCATTATGGAACCCAGGCTGGCCTTGAACTCAAGGCAGTCTTCCTGATTCAGCTTCCATAATGCTAGGACTACAGATCTTAGTAGAGGAATGCCATAGATTGGCCTACTAGACACAACCTTTATGTTATTTGACAGATTTTTTTCTTTTCCCTATATTATGGATATATATAACAAAATAGTTTACGTTCATATTTTCTGAGTTTAGCTTGCTTGGCTTTAATAGATAGAGCTGTCATTTATTTTTAAGTTGTACATTGTTTGTAGAGTTAGTGTTCATTTTTAATAGACAAATTCGTTGAAGATTTATCATTTTGAATATGGCTACTATATTCATCATAAAACTTTTTCTTCTTGATATACCATTATGTAAACCTAATAAAAATCATCAAAGCTTTAAAAATATTACTCAGCTACAGTGCAGCTTTACTTGCCTTCTATTACTAGACATGTGCCAAACTTTTCCATTTGGCTGGAAAATATTTGAAATGTAAACAGGCTTGCTATTTTTGTTTGAGGTGGGATTTTGTTTTATTTTTTTCCCCTCCTTGGGAGGCCATTAGAGCTCCTATATTTAAATTAATTATAGACCATCACACATCTTTTCATATCTTTCGCTTTAGCTGAATCATGGCTAAGAATAAATGTCATTCTTGAATCTATCTTTACATGTGAGAGTAGAAAATGCTGTTCTATTCAAGCAGTTCTGCAGGCTGAAATCAGCCAATGTTCTTTATATAGTTTAAAGTGTATACAAGTAGAAAGGGTTTGCTGAGTGGTCCGTGCAGTTGGTCTTCATAATATTTTTTGAATGTATAAATGAGAGGGAAGCCTGTTGTCTCACAGAGTTATCCAGTTGCTCTATGAACCATTGAAACAGCTTATTCCCAAGGCTGACAGCATTTTGTACACTGTTACTCATTCCACTCACCCCTGGAGTTTCAGATAGAAGACTGTAAAGAGGAAACTGTAGACAAGCACTGATATGAATTGGATTCCTTCCTTCTCTAGAAGATAGGCCTTTCTCTTATCTAAACCTCAAGTGGCAGTGACTCAGGCACTAAGTGTCATTAGTTGCATCAATGACACTAAGTGCTTAAGGAAGAAAAATGGCTTTGGATTTGGGTTAAAGTTAGATGACTTCTTTTATTGGGGCAAAGTGGTACCTGCCTTTTGGTTTCTGGAATAAGCGAGCTAGCAAATTATCTCTTATTAGCATGTCTAGGCTTTACTTTTTGATGTGTTAGAGCCTAGCGATGATAATTTTTATATTATTAGGAGTAAAACTAGAAAATACATAGCTTGGTTGTAGCTTAGAAGAGATAGCCAGGTAGAGATAGTTTTTATTATTCCCATATTAAAGTTTGTTTTTTATTTTAAAAATATTTTTGGAGATATATATTATACAGGTTAAGTTTTTAAATTTTTTTCTTTTATTAACGTATTTGCAATACATAATAACAGTTTGAGAAATTGGCGTGTTTATATATGACATCTTATTTTTGCTTCCCTTGGCCACCCCCCGACTCCTTTCCATCTCCACAAAGTCTGTCTTCTTTCATCTGTCTTAAAACTTTTTTTGTTTGTTTGAGATGATCTCACTGTGTAATCCAGGCTAGTCCTGAAATCACTGTGTAACCCAGGCTGACCTTGAGCACACAGCAATCCTTCTGCAGTCTCCCAAGTGCTCAGATTATAGACGTGTGCCATTACTTCTAGTTTATGTGGCTGTGGGGAATCAAACTCAGGACCTTGCTCTTGCTAGGCAAGTGCTCTAACCTCTGTGCTTTTCCTCCAGCTCTTAAAACATTTCTTACAGGCTTGAGAAAGAAAAGAGAGAGAGAGAAAGGGACTCGAGATGGAACCTGGGGCCTTGTGGATACTAGGCATGCATTATGCCACAGAACTATATTCCCAGCCCTTCATATGAAAAAGTTTGGAAAACAAAGGAGGAAATTGTTGAAAACCCACCACCATAGTGTGACAAATACAGTAAATTTTATGTTCTCTTCTTTTTCCTTGGTACATTTAGTTCTTCCCCCATAATTAGATATCTAAGATACATGTGGCTTGAAAGAGAAACATATCCAGTGTTGCAGTGAAATATCTTCATGCCTGTCACTTTCTGGCATTGAGGTTTACTTCCTAAAGGTAAAAATCTTAGGAACAGGAATACAGATTGAAGGCCATAGGAAATGTTTTGAAGCAGATCAGTAGGGTTATCATAGAATAAAGGCTGACTTGTATGATTGTTTTATTTTCACTTTTCCTTGAGTAATGATCTAAAAGAATGATTATGGCTCAAAGTAGGGAAGACTAAGGATAAAAGTTTCCTACTTGGGTAGCGTCTTATTATTAATTCCCTGTTGAAATGTGACTACACTTACAGGAAAAACCTGGTTCCATTGACTTCTGGATGACATCCTTGAATCGGCTGAAGGAATTGGGTTGACAAGGATGAAAGTAAATCAACTTTGGCAGGATTCTTCAGCCATTTCTCTCTTTTTTCTTGGTTTCAAACCACAAAAGAAATTGCTGGAGAATCAAGCTCAAGTTTTTTTTACTCTGTGCAGTATCCATTATCATGACCTCATGATGCTTCTTTGCCAATGACTTGCAAATATTATCTTCAGTCTTGATCCTTTCCCAGGCTTTATTTCTAAACAGTTATTGGACATTCCCACTTGGAAGTTTCACCTTTTCTTAGAACTCAGCATATCCAAAATTGACCTATCTTCTTACCCTAACTAGAACATGCTAGACGTCGTTTCTACCTATAATATCGTCATTCTTTTAAGCCCCCATATTTACAACTAAGGAGTCAACTCTACCTCCCTTCTCTGAAAGCTAGTGTGCTTTCAATCAGTAGCACTATGTAGTTTGTACTTACACTCTGTTTAATTCACACTTACTTTGTGTGACCTCCTATGGCTGAACCAACATCTGTGGGTAGAAGTTGCAGGGAGGCCAATTTGCCTCCTTATACGGAAGAACTTTTCATTACTTTGAACTGTGTGAATGGAATGGGCTGTCTCAGAAGTTTCAAGTTCTCCATCATTGAAGATGTTTGATCTGCCTGCCTAATTGCAAAGAATGCTGAAAGCACTGGCATCAGGTGGTGTTTTCTTTGTTATGATTTCTAGAATCACTCCTAATCCCGAGAAACAGTGATTCAATGGAAAGTGGCTTTATCTCTCCTGCTAGGCTTCTTGAGGGCAAAGAAACTTATTTTACCTTCCTTTTATTTTCCACACAGTACTTAGGGCAGTTGCTGGTCACTTAGTTGCTTAAAGATGCTTAGACATCAGATATTTTCCTTTGAAATAT
>PVKB01001243.1:238251-258890 GCA_004027205.1 Ctenodactylus gundi | reverse complement strand
ACACTCTATGCAGAATATGCTTTCTGTACATAGTTTCTTTTCTGACTCTGTACCTGCAGTGCTTGGTCTCTCTCGTTTTTGCTTTTGATTTGTTCTGGAATATCTTCCTTTTTTTTTTCTCTTGCATAGCCATGTAGATGTTCCACTTCCTTCCTGAAACTAAACTACTTTCATTCCTCATTCATTTGATCAGAACTTAGTATGAGTTATGTAAGTCATTGATACTGTGTAACTCAGAACCATCATAACACCATGATACAAAATAAATCTGATCTCCTTTGATCTTAATTGCTTTCTCATTGCTGTGGCAGAATAACCTGACATGCACAAATAAGGGAAGGAAATGTTTATTCGCTTTATAGGTTCACAAGGTTACAGTCCATTCATGGGCGGCTGGCAGCAGTGGAGGCACATGGTGGAGGCAGCTTCTTGGGGCGTTGTAAACAGGAAGCCACGGGAGGGAGGAAGAACTACCATATACTTTTCCAGGTCTTGTCCCTGTGATCTGCCCCTTCCAGCCAGGCCCTACCTCCCTACAGCACATGTCTCCATAGGTATCCCACCACATCCAGACACATGAGGTTTTTGGGGGATACTCCATATCCAAACCACAAGAGTCTCCAAGCTATAAGATAATATATGGCAGGTTGAGACGTGGTCCTTGGTTTTCTGAATTAAAACTTTACTTCAAACTTGTGATATTAGGACCAAACTATTTTGGAAGCTTTTTTTGATGATTGTTTAAACGGGTGAGAATCTGTACATTCATTTGTAGCAGTGTACATGTAGTTCTTAGCTGTTATTTAGAAATGGCAAGGAACAAGATTAGGCAATACTGTGGTCTTCTGCAGTGAGAATTCTGTATTACTTGGGAGAAGCATTATTTTAAAACATTCTTCCCAAATATGTATCATCTATCTCGAAAGTGATTGGAAAAATGGGCCTCTTTGGTGATAACTGAAAGCAGAGAAATTTAAAGCTGCAAATAATGTGACTAAAGACACTATAACGAGCCTTGATCCCAGTGCCATACTCAGCAAATGGCAGCGCCTCGATGTTTTGATAGACCACATAGTCCCTTTGCTTAAAAGTCACTATGGAATTGTAGAAAGAGCCTTAAGTTTTCAAAATATTGCTGAAGGCTTAGGTTGTCTCTACCCATTGGTTATTTGATCTCTGGTAAGCCTTTTAACTTGGATGTCAGTTTCTTTATTCTAAAAGTGGAGATCAATTATCTACACAACATACCTCACAGAATTGTGTAAAGGAAACAGCAAGTTGATGATATAAAGAACCACAGCTGTGAGAAACCAGCACTTTTAACTCATATATTCTGATAAGCAAGGTTGTCCTATGGTACTTAGTTTGAAGATTGCTGTATTAATGTGACTTTTGCTTAGTCAGCATTTACTTGAAATATAAGAGGGTAAGGTCCCAAAAAGCATATAGGAAAAAAAAAAATACAAAATAAGAAGGGAGAGAAAACACTTTACAGATTAGACTGAATGAAGAGATAGACTTATGTTAGGGGATAGTGGGAGGGCCCTCATTCATTCATCCATCCCTTTATCTACTCAAAGACTCATTAACCTACTGTGATTTTAGTGCCTACTATATTTATGGTATTATAAAGGCAACACTGGTCCCTGCCCTGTGATGGCTGATTACTGTTGATTATTAAATAAATGATTTGAAACCCCTGTGTTGTGGCAGAGATAGGTATACAGTGTCATGGAAGCACATATTGGAAGTACTTCTTGAAGAGGGGATACATCACCTGAGATTTAAAGGACACTAGGAGTTTTAGAGAGGGGGCACATTGTATAGGGAAAGCAGCTAAGCAGAGTGGGTAACTTTATAAAGGTTCAGAAGTGAGAGAGAGTGTAGTGTTAGACCCCGGCTTGCTATAGTGTGCTGAGGAAAGGTATAACAAGAGGTGAAACTTGGGAGCAACAGGACTTGAAGCAGGACTAGATTATGGAAATTCTTGTATGGACTTAACCTTGAATGCTGTGAGTAGTACTGAATGGTATTAAGTAAAAGAGTATCTTAATTATATTTGCATTTGAAATGGATCACTGTGGCTATAAAATGGAGAAAGAGGAAAAAGCTGTGTTATTGAAATTAGGGAAGATTAATTACAATGTTATTGCAGTATTCTTGACAGAGTCTTGGTGACCTTTTTTTTTTTTTAGATCAGTCAAGATGGAGGCAGGGGAGCCATCTATTCATGAGATGGTCAAGATAGAGCCTATGGATTTTAATGACTCATTAGAGATGGGAATTAAGGCAATAATTCAGTTAAGGTTTATAGAATCTTTACTGTTTTCCAGGACTGTGCCAAGCACTTCTACATAGATTTTCTTATTTATTCTTTGTGTAGTTCTCTGGATTTTGTACTTTGTCATCCCCATTATATAGATATGAAACGAAAGCTCAGATTTGTTAATTGCTGAGTCACACAGAGCCAGTAATGCTATTATTCAAAAGTCCAAATTGGGGCAGGAGGAATGGCTGGCACAACGGTTAAAGCACTTGCCTGTGCAAGTGCAAGGCCCAAAATTCTATTCCCTAGCACCACATACACTGGGTGTGGTGGCATATGCCTATAATCCCAGTATTCAGGAAACAGAGGCATAGGATTGTCATGAGTTCGAGACCAGCCTGGGCTCCGTGGTGAGTTCAGAAAAAGCCTGGGCTGTTGAGCAAGACCCTGTCTCAAAAGAAAAAAGAGGCTAAAGGAAAAGGTCAGTGGTTAAAGTGCTTACCTAGCAAATGCTAAGTACCCAAGTTCAGTTCCCCAACAACACATAAAAGCTGGGTCTTAATAGCACATGCCCGTAATCCCAGTACTCAGCACACAAGAGGCTGAAGCAGGAGGATTATCCTGAGTCCAAGGCCAGTTGGGGCTACAATAGTGAGTTTAGGACCAGCCTGGACTACAGAGTGAGACCCTGTGTCAATCTCAAAAACAAAACAAAACCAAAACTATCTGACTTCTAAAGTCCACCCTTGTTCTCTTATTTCTCTGCTGCCTAAATTTCCAGTGCTGGGTCACAGAGACAGTGGGGTTTGGAGAGAGGTGCCATTATTTCAGCTTGAGGTGCCTCAGTTACATTCAGGTAAAGATATGTAGGTAGCAGCTAAAATTAAGATTCTGAATCCCAGAAGCATGGCCTCCGCTGGATGTGCTGCTTTGGGAATCTATATTCAGTAGGTGGTTATGATGGCTACCCCCCCCCCCCCAGGTGGTAGTAGTGATAGTTGAAGGCTTGGGAGGGCTGCATATGGCCTCCTGGAGAGAGAGAGAGAGAGAGAGAGAGAGAGAGAGAGAGAGAGAGAGAGAGAGCGAGCGAGAGCGGGCAAGAGAGTGTGTGAGTGTAAAGTGAGGCTTGCCTTTTAATTCCTTCAGTTATGGACATCTTTTCCTATATCAGATGTCATCCCCTCCTCCCACTAGAAACAACAAATAAGGTTCTGTTCTGTATTTGGTTAGTGGCAGGATGAGATTAGCTATAAATGGTAGCCGTATTATAATTTTTTATTCGTAATTCAGATAGCAGAAATATAGCTTGTTTTGTAGTAAAAGCCTGTAAATACAAGGGACATACAGGAAAAAGGAAACCAGAGTTCCCTGGAGCTATATTAAGCTTTTAATACTGTTAAGTGTTCACAGACCTACACTTAGACTGTATCTCTGTGATAAAGTGGTCCAACCTATAGTATTCATTGTGTATGAGGGAATATGTTTTATAACAGAACTGAGTGGTATTTATTCTTGCAATGGAGCTCGGGGGTTTATTGAATTTCTTGCTTCCCCCCCCCCCACCAGATTTATAAAGTGGGGGTTGTTTGTGACTCTTGTCTTTGGCTAGTTACCCAAAATGAAACAGGACAGTAATTCAGATATTGGTTGATGGTACCAGCCGTGAAGGGAGAGGACATTGGTCTCTTTGGAGTGTTCCATTTTTGGTAAAGATACTTAACCTGGCAGAAGAAACACCATTTTTGGTAAAGCATAGACCTGGAGCTGTCTGTGGCTTCTCTAGGCCAGGGAATGGAAAAGTTGATTTGGTTCTCATACTAATTTTTTTCTTTGATACTCTTAAACAAAATTCTCTGGCAGTTAACTAGGTCCAGAGAGGCCATAGCCTGTGCACAGAAAAGAAGGACCAGGATTATATTGTTTTGTGAGCTATTTACCTCCTTCATAGGAAACACAATTGTGTTAAATTTAGGTATTTTTGTATATTGCCATTACAGGGGATTATAATCGCGGTGGTCATTTTAGGCAACTTTTAGGTAATTGAGTTTATGCAGTGTCAGTTACCTGAACTAATTGATGTTTTGGTAAAATAAATTTTTTGAAGTTGTAGCTTTAACTGGAATTTCATTGGGCTGGGGACGTAGATTAGAGCACTTGCCTGCCATGTACAATGCCTTTGATTCCATTCCCTAGCACCATATAAAAATTAGCAGGGCATGGTGGTGCATGCTTATAGTCCCAGCACTTAGGAGGCCGAGACAGGAAGACTGCTGTGAATTGAAGGCCAGGCTAGGCTACATAGTGATTTCAGGAGCAGACTGGACTACAGAGCAAGATCCTGCCTAAGCCACATTGAGCAACATTGTTTTGGGCTGCGTTTATATTAATAAAACTTATATGTCTGCTTAACAACAGGTACTTGTTTTCATATACACATGCACACTGCTAAGTTGAATGTTGGTAGGTAGGTAGGTGTTAGTAGGTTGAACTGCTATTCTCTGTAATTCTGTGTTTTGCTTGTAACATCTGCTACACACAGGTTTCAGATTCACTGGTGACACAAGAGGCACAGTTGACATTATATTATTGTGCCCTCTACAGAGCCTTCCATTCTTGTCTACATAGTCTGCACCTGAGTACTACACAATCAAGTCATGAAAAATATTAAAAATTACACTAGAATGTTAAAAATGTATGATCTCTGTGACTGCATTAGTAGCTAGCTATGGCTGTGGATTGGATATACCTAGTATGGGCAACTTTGAGCATTCTTGTCCCTCTGGAGCTTTGGAACACTATACTTCACAAATAGTTATTGAACACCCACTACCTGCCAGGTAGTAGCCTTGATGATAGAGTGAGTGTAATAAGGAACAAGCTAGATAGGCTTTTTTTCTTTTGGAGCGGGCTTACTTATGGTACTCGGGATTGAACTCGGGACTTTGTGCGTGCCAAACAAGTGCTATCTCTCCAAGCTGTATCCTAAGTCTGGAGCTTACTTTGTTTAGGATATTAGACATTGAATAGGGCCAGTTTTGATAAGTTAGTACTTATGAAAGATCTGTGACAAGCTCTTTATTGGTCTCTTCAGTACTACATGTCTAGGTCCTACCCATCCCTCATCTGAAGTCTGACTCAGATGGTAGCTTCTCCATGATATCCTTACCTGATCCTTCCAGTGATGTGCTCTTTTCTTCTGTTTTTTCTTTTTTCTTTTTTTTTTCTTTCCTTCTCTGAAACCTCATGCTATTCTGTCTGCAACTTTGTTTTGTAACCTTAAACTTTTTTTCTATTTTGTTTTATATTAATATATCTCTTAAGTCTCCCATTAGACTATTTGTTGAGGACATGACACCTATCCTGTTTATCTGGATTGGAGCATTCCACATACAGGCATAAGGGAAGAAAATACACTGGACTTAAGAGTCAGAAGAATTGAATGCTAGTTTCTCTAATAACTGTGTGACTGTAGACAAGTTATTGAATGTCAGTGGAAATTTTCTTTCTTTTCCTTCCTTTCTTCCCTTTTTCCTTTGCTTAAATTTCCTTTCCCCTCTTTTTTCTCTCCCCTTCCTTCCTTCCTCTCCCTCCTCCCTTTCTTTTTCTCTCTCTCTTTCTCTCTTTTTTTTCAGACGGGGTCTCACTGGATAGTCCAGGCTGGTCCTGAATTCACTGTGTAGCCCAGGCTGGCCTCAAACATATGGCAATCCTCTTGCTTCAGCCTCTCAAGTGCTGGGATTATAGGTTTGCACTACCGTGCCCAGTTTATGTGATGCTAGGGAATTGAATGCAGGGCCTTGTGCTTGTTAGGCAAGTACTTTAACTGCTAAGCTATGTCCTATCCCCTAAATTTTCTATCTTTAAAGAATGTAGTAATTATTCTTCCATTTTTGTGTAGATTGTTGGGAAGCTTAACCTGATGAAGTCTGTATGTTTTTGCAAATTTGCTAATTTCCATCCTATTTTATTTTTAAATTATTCTGCTCCACAGAATTGACATTCTTTTCATCCCCGTGTAGATAATGTATAATATTAAAATGATATATCATCTGTTTTAGCAGGTGGTTCATTATGGCTGATATGCAAAATCTGGTAGAAAGATTGGAGAGGGCAGTGGGCCGCCTGGAGGCAGTATCGCACACCTCTGACATGCATCGTGGGAATGGATACAGTCCTTCAAAAGGTAAGCAGTCCACAGCCCAGCATAATGCGTTGGGTAATGTCTTAGTTTTTCCATCATAGTCAGTTTTCTCCTTTGGAGCTGACTTCCCCAAACATTTGATCTAGGCATTTGATCTCATCTCCTGTGAACAGGCAAGGGAGGAAGTAACTTGCAGGGAGGCCTGTGGTCAAGTTATTTTGACACAAGAGCTTCCTGCTTGTGTGACATTTCCTGGTCTTTCTTTAGCAGAATGACTTCAGTTGAAGTCAGATGACAAGTGATTCTAAAATTGCCCTTCTTCAGATGATTGGCAAATCAGCCATTTTGTACATATGCTAACTGAAATACAAATGTTAGTGTTAAAGGAAACCTTGGAAGGTCATTTTGTATATTTTAATTTTATAGGTGGGGACAATTCATCTTAGAGAGGGAACACTTACACAACCAGTTGGGACCCATGGAGTTAGAATTAGAACCCGTTTCCAAACTCCCGCTTCCGTATTCTGTATACTATAGTTTCTTGTCCTGTTTTCCTTATGGAAGTGCATTTAAAGAAGCATCCTAGCTGGCCATAGTGGCACATGCCTGTAATCCAAGCAGTTTGGGAAGCCGAGGCAGGAGGATCTCAAGTTTGAGTCCCACCTGGCAACTTAGTAAGTCCGTGCACTGGTAAGGTGCCTCAGTGCGCGTGCACACACACACTCACACACTCACACTCACGCTCACCCACCTACCCACCCACCCACCCACCAACCACCACCACCCTCCGCCATCCTCTGGTGAGTGACTGATTGTTCTGGTGTTTCTGTCTTTACCAGGATCAGCTCCATATGTGCAAGCATTTGACTCACTGCTTGCGGGTCCTGCGGCAGAGTACTTGAAGATCAGTAAAGAAATCGGGGGAGACGTGCAGAAACATGTAAGGGTGTTGTGCCTTTTTTTTCCCTTTTGAGGACTGGTAGTTATTTTCAGATCCTTGGTTTAGAAGCCCCTTTCTGGGAGGGAAGCTGTAGGAATAGCACAGCAGTTAGATAACATGCTTGCTTAACAAGCTCAAGACCCTGAGTTCAGTTCCCCAGGACCACATAATAGTTGGGGATGGGGGCATATGCCTTTAATCCCAGCATTCTGGAGGCTGAGGCAGGAGGATTGCCTTAAATTCAAGGCCAGCTTGGGATATATAGTGAGCTCAAGACCAGCCTCAATTACAGAGTGAGACCCTGTCACAAAAAAATTTAAAAAGGGGCAAGGAAATAAAAGCCTCTTCTAAAAGGCTCTTGACTCTTCTGTGCTCAGGAGCTCAGTCTAGGCACAGAAGTGGTTCCTCATTTTGCTAGGTCCCCCTCTTATGTTCTATGTGTTGTTTTTTTTTTTTTTTCCCAAATATATCACCTGGTGCATCAGATACAGCTCTGTTCATCTTGGTGGTGAGAAATGTGCCACCAGTCTGATCCCAGGATGTTATGTAACAAAGCCCAGTGTGGCTTATTCAAAGGAGTTAACGACAAGTTCTTCACCTACTTCCTTCCATGTACTTCCTCCTGTGTTGTCATAACTGTCACTGTCCTCCACATTCACATGTCTGGTCTACCTTTCTCTGAGACCCAGAACATCCCTGTTAGTCTACTTAGTGTAGCCTCTGTAAACAGATGTGACCGTCTTAGGATCGTCTCCACCTAAAGCCTGAGCTTATTCTGCATCAGCTCTTGGCTGATCTTTAGCTCTAGAGAGTGGGATGGGGCTTTGATGGGTGTGAGGATTTTTGCGTTATTTGTTAAAAATTCAAAATGTGCCTCACTTTTATTTTTTAAAAGTGTAAATCCAGATAAAATAGATTCCATATTGAATTTTTATATTTTGATAGGGCATTTAGCCTCATGTTTCTTAAACTCTTTTGACTTTGATCCTCAGTAAGAAATGACATATTTGTAACTGAGATAAAAGTTTCATAAAATAGTGTGTATACCACTTCCTTTTTTGTGGAGAGGGTGGCATTTGTGACAGTGTCTGGCTAGATAGTCCAGGTTGGCTTTAAACTTGCTTTGTAGCCCAGACTGACCTCAAACTCCTAGTTCTACTGCCTCAGCCTCCTGACTGCAGTATTACTGGTGTGCAGGAATATACCTGGCTTTTATCTTTTTATTTGGAGATAATTTTAAGCTGGTGCACTGCGGTCATTCTCTTACTTTATTCTCTTTTACTCATTGAAGTATTGGTTTTGGCTTACTAGGTGGACTAAATTATGCACATGATCTAGCATTTGAGCTTTAACCTAAAGAAGTACATACTTCATGAATTTTGCACATAAATTTGTGTCTTTGCCTTATTCCTACCTCCAGTATTGAGAAATGACTTTTTTGGTGACGTGAGACAGGTAGGACCTTTCAGTCACATGAGAAGCACTGCCTGTGACGTGGCCACCTGACTTCACCTAAGGCTATCTGTGATTATCTTCACTTCCAATTCTGGCTCTGTAATCCTGATGAGTTGCAGCAGGAACAGCAGTATATGTGGTTTTGGTATCAGTCCCTGGAATCTGGAATACACAAGGACAACAACATGAAGTGCTTGGGTGCTACCACAGTATGTGGAGGGGAAGGTTTCGGGTTATTCTTATCAGGACCTCTCCATTGTAATGTGTCATCGATAACTGGTTCTTCTGTCCCACAGGCAGAGATGGTCCACACAGGTCTGAAGTTGGAGCGAGCTCTCCTGGTTACAGCTTCACAGTGCCAGCAGCCAGCTGGTGTAAGTTCACGACTTGTTGGTTTAGTTTTGGTTTGATCTCAGGACAAGCCAAAAGATTATAGTTAAGCTCTCACCACATATTAAAATAGACCTGCTAGGCTTATGATAAAGAACGTTCCCAGGGATTGGAGTCAGACCTGCAGTGTTACTTGTATTTATCAGACTTTCCTGGCTTTTTTTCCCTCTTATTTTGCCTGAGGCTTTAGTTAATTCTAGGACTTTGGTACTTCCATCCAGAAATAGCCACTTTTATTTAAAGATGCTTCTGCTGTACTGCAGTTGGGCATAGTAAAGTTGGTGTGAAGAATGGAAATTCCTGAAGTGTACTGTTTTTTACTCATCTTTATCGGTTGGGGAAATATCCCATTAGTACTAACTCACTTTTATGCTGCAAGATGTGAAAAATTTGATTAGAGGAAATTTAGGGTTTTCTTTGAATGGAAGATTTTAGTTATATTTGTTTTCTATTTAAATTTCCTAGTCATAGAGGGGGTAATAGAGCTGCTAATGCTGATTAAACTCTTGTTCCTTGGCATGCTTAAATGTAAAAATAGTGCAAGGTAATTTAAGTATATTGAAACTTGGCCTTTAATGTGTCTTAAGTGATTAAAGTATTTCATCTAAATCTTTTCTCTGAACACTTTCTACAACAAGTGAAGCAGCCAATGCACTGTTACATTTGCCTTGCTTTAGATCAGGGCTCTGCAGACCAAATCTGATCTGCCACCTTTTTTTTTTTTTTTTGAGAGAGAGAGGGAGAGAGGAAGAGAGAGAGAGAGAGTGTGAAAGAGGGAGAGAGAGATGTGTATACTGTCTTTTAGAGAAAAAGCTTACACATTCCCTGCTAGACTCTTTCTATGCTAAGACCTGAAAATTGAGATGTTCAGGAAAGTCACCTTTGGAGGAAAGATAAAAGCACAGAATACAAGATTTGTCTCATTTTGCTGAGCTGCTGAGCTGCCTGCTTGGATGGCAGGCCCTCTCATTGCATCCGATCCATCAGATCTCTTTGCAGCAGCTGCTGTATGGCGAGTGCATCAAGGGCTGTAATGATGACAGAGGAGAGCTAAGTAAGACAAAGCCCTTGCCTTTGAAGAATTAATGAGTAGAAGGGGTTCATTACTAGTTTGTACTTATGTGAGGTAAAGCACCAAATTAAGTTACGTTGACAATAAATATTAGGAGGAGGCTGGTGTGGCAGGTGTTGGAGTGACTGTTCCTCATAAAGCACTTGCATAGATGGAAAAAGAACAGAACTTTTTAAGTAAAGGTACAGAAACTAGTATCTTCTACTAGTGAGACAGCAAAGAGATAAGTGACTGAAGTAATGGGATTTTGTGATGATACTGGAGTGTGGGTGCTGATTATGAAGAACCACAAAATCCAGCCTGATAATTTGAAACTTTATGCAGAGGTAACAGGATGAGCAATATTTTAGCTATAGAGGGCTAAATATATATATATTTGGAGCAGGATTAATACAAAGTTTGTTTCTATGGTCATTTTAGTCCATAAAGAATTCTTGCAGGGCTGGAGGAATGGCACAGAGATTAAAGTGCTTGCCTTTCAAACACAGGGCTCTGAGTTCAATTCCCCAGCACAACATAAAGCTGGAGGTGGTGGTGCTCACCTCTAATCCTAGCACTTGGGAGGCTGAGGCAGGAGGATTGCTGTGAGTTCGAGGCCAGAATGGGCTACGTAGTGAGCTTGGGACCAGCCTGGACTACAGAGCAAGACCCTGTCTCAAAAAAAAAAAAAAAAAAGAAAGAAAGAAAGAAAGAAAGAAAAAGAAAAAGAAAAATTTCTTGGGCTGAGAGCACAGCTCAGTGGTGAAAGTAGTTGCCTAGCAAGTGCAAAGCCCTAGGTTCTATTTCCCAGCACTATATAAGCTAAGCATGTTTGTTCATGCCTATAATTCCAGAACTCAGGAGTCTGAGGCAAGGGGATTGCCATGTGTTCAAGGCCAGCCTGGGCTCCATAGTGAGTTCAGGACCAGCCTAGACTATAGAGCAAGATGCTGTCTCCAGGAAAGAAGAAAAATAATAGCCTTCAGGATCATAGTTGACCAGCAAATACAGCTTTTATAAAAAAGAGTCTAACCTGAATCTTTTCCTGCCTCTTTTTGTAGAACAAACTTTCTGATTTGTTGGCACCCATCTCAGAGCAGATCCAAGAAGTGATAACCTTTCGGGAGAAGAACCGAGGCAGCAAATTGTTCAATCACCTGTCAGCTGTCAGCGAAAGCATCCAAGCCCTGGGTTGGGTGGCTATGGTGAGCACCACAACATCTAGAAGAGGAGAGGAACAGGCTGAGAGAGAGAAATGAGAGATGATATTGTTGCCAAGATTCTAAGTCACTGAATTTCTTTCTCTCTAGGCTCCCAAACCTGGTCCCTATGTGAAAGAAATGAATGATGCTGCCATGTTTTATACAAACCGAGTCCTCAAGGAGTACAAAGATGTGTGAGTCTAGCCCTTCCTCTAAAGATAAAGGATAGACCCAGCTGATTCTCCTTGGAGTAGCACTCTGGTTAACCACAGCTGTCTTAGGCCTCTGTCTTAGTTCTGTCATCTCAGGGCTGCTTTCTGGAAAGCTCAGTAGATACTGGCCCACCAGAGCTGCATTTGTAAGCAGGAAATATTTCTGCTTCTACTTTTTTTCTCTGTGGTTAGTAGAGACCCTTTTAATTTTCTGATCCTTACCTTTCCAGGTTAAGGAGAGAATGTGGACTAATGCCTTTGATTTCTCTGTACAAGAGTTTATTCCTCTGTTGAGAATTTCGCACTGATGCCACGGCAAAAAGTTCAGTAGGACTTACTAGAAAATTACCCTGGCTACTCATGCAGTCAGTAAGGGGAAACTAAGGCTGCCTAGCCAACATAGGAATTATGTAAGGGAGTCATCATATGTCTAACCATATATGCATACCAGTTGTGACTAATTTCTCCATTGCTCATGTTGAGCTGGAATGACTGCAGGCAGCAATTACTTACTTGCACAGTTACCTAGATCTTTCCTTCTGACCATCATTGGTGACCCTGCATTTGTTGAGTAACAACTCTAGGCAAGAAGTAAGCCTTCCTTTATGTGAATGTGTCCCACAGGAACAGGTACTACTTTGATCTTTCTAGCAACCTGCAATTAAGCATCACAATGTTTTTAATTTACCCCATCATTTTACAGTTGAGGAAACAAGGTCTTAGGCTAAGTAACCTTAAACTTGTCCAGCTAATACATAGGAAGAGAGGGGATTTGAAGCATCCCCTCAGCAAGGGTGGTGCTGTTTCTATAATTAGTGCCAATTATTTCCTCCTACAGAAAAGTTTTTAATCTTCAGGGGAAGTACACATTTTGAAATAAAGCAGTCTCATAGGATAGTTGGTGTTTCTTTGCTTGTTTGTTTGTTATTTTGAGACAGGGTCTTACTGTATCCCAGGGTGGTCCCGAACTCACTGTGTAGCCCAGGCTGGCCTTGGACTCAGGGCAGTCCTCCTGGGTCAGCCTCCCAAGTGCCAGGATTACAGGCTTGTGCCACCTCGCTCAGCTTTATGTAGTACAGGGGAACCGAACTCAGGGACTTGTGCTTGCCAGGCAAGTGCTTTAACCGCTGTGCCATTCCTCCAGCCCAACAATTGAGTTTTTTAAGAGTCTTGAGTTTCACAGTGATTCATAACAGATCTCAGCTCTGTCATGGCTTCATGCACAAATGTCTGCTTTTATTAGTATTATATATTGGCTTTTGCTTAAGGACTACTTTAACAAAACAGTTTTGCTCTAAGAAAAACCTGGAGTTAGGTCTAGTGTTGCACATCTGTAATCTTAATACTGTGGTAGGCGAAGGCAAGAGGATCACAAGTTTGAGCCCAGCCTGGGAAATTTAGCGAATTAGTTCAGAAAAGGCTAGGAACGTAGCTCAGTGCAGTGACCTTGGGTTCAGTCTGTTACCGAAAAAAAAAGGAAGGGGCTTGAGAAACACTGCCCTAAGAGATGAAAAAAGATTTATTTAATACAGTGACCCTTTCCTAATAGACATTTAGTGGAGTTTTTATTTTGTAAATCAGTGCCTTGCTCTATAGTCCAGGTTGTCCTCGACGTCAAAACAGTCCACCTCCTGCCTCAGCCTCCTCCTCAATGCTGGAATTAATAGGCTTGTACAACCATGCCCACTTTACATGGTGCTGGAGAATTGAACTCAGGGCCTTGTGCTTGGGAGGAAAGTGCTATAATCACTGTGCTATTCCTCCAGCCCCTGGAATTTGGTTTTGTTTTATCTCAGTGATGACAGAAAATCTACCATTGAGCAGAGCCTTTTTTGTTTTGTTTTTTCCTTAAGACAGGTCTTGCTTGCTTTGTAGTCCCAGCCTGGCCGCCAGCCCACAGTAATCCTCCTGCCTCTGCCTCCTGAGTGCTGGAATTATAGGCATGCCCCGCCACACTTGGCTTAAGTGGTGCTGGGAAATTGAACTCAGGGCGTTGCACTTGCTACGCAAGCACTTTAACCTTTGAGCTACGTATCCAGCCCCTGAGGAGAATCTTTAAAAAAAAAAAAAAATGCTGCAAGCAGGAGAATGTAAGCCCATAGGCAGGAAGGTTCTGGAATCGCTGTTGTGATATACCCTGGCTGCCTGTAACGTGCTCTTCATTGATTCACCCAGGGATAAAAAGCATGTGGATTGGGTCAAAGCCTACCTGAGTATATGGACAGAGCTGCAGGCTTACATCAAGGAGTTCCATACCACCGGCCTCGCCTGGAGCAAAACGGTTAGTGAGCCCTTCTGCCTGCCCTTCCTTCTCCTTTTGTCTCTAGGATGGATAACGTGGGTTCCTTAGACTTCAGAACCACCAAAGCCTGAGAAGGAATGCTAGTGGAAGGTAAAAGGGGAAAAGAAAAGAGAATAAAGAGAATAAAGCAGGCAAGGGTCAGAGAAGCAGGAATACTGAATTCTGCTGAATTTAATAAACATGGATCAGGCACAGTGATTAGTGTGCTAGAAGATAGTCACAGATGAGTCAATAATACTAAATGATAATTGTAAGTCACACTCTGAGCACTGAAGGACCTCATCTTACCTATCTGTATCTTATCTTCCATTTGTCTAGACTATTTATCTAGACTGTCTACCTATCCATTTATTTATTGAAACAGGGCCTCACTCTGCACTCCAGGTCCTGAACTCACTGTGTAGCCCAGGCTGACCTCAAACTCAACAGTAGCTGTGTTGGGATTACAGACACGTGCCACCACACCCAGCTAATCTTTATGTGGTGCTAGGGATTGGAACTCAGGGCTTTGGGCATGCTAGGCAAGGGCCTTAACCATTGAGCCATGCCCCTAACCCTGACGGAGTTTATCAGTATAGATTTAAAAAAAAAAAAAACTCAGTATAAATCACCAAACTAAATGCTATTCTAAAGATACAGGTTGTGCTGTCGCCTGGTGGTGCAGACCTGTATACTCCCAGCACTCAGAGGCCGAGGCAAAAGAATTGCAAGTTCAGACCCAGCCTGGACAACTTGGCAAATTAGTGAGACCTTGTCTCAAATAAAAATAAAATACAGGCTGGGGATGTAGCTCAGTGTGAAGGCCTGGGGTTCAGGAAAAGGATACGGAGTTCAGAGTGTGGGGAAGAGACGAGTGATTCTTACTGGGAAAGAGTACTTTGAAGAGCTGTTCTCTGATCTGATGCTTGAAACAAAGCAGCATGGTGAGAAGTGGGAGTAATGGCATCATAAAAAAAAAGGCACAGCTTGACAAAGGAAATGCAAAGTTAATACAGAGATTGGTTGTTTCTGACTATTAAAGGGGAGATGGTCAAAAATTTCCAGAAGATACTAGAAGAAAAGGAGGTTGAGAATTTTGAACTCAGTATTTGAGTGAGGAAGTGATAGGATCAGATTTGTCTCAGTGAATAGATGAGGGATAAGAGCTCATGCTCAGACCATGGAAGTGGTCATAGTGCAGAACCTTTCAGCAAGATAATAGATTTAATGAAGTCGAAGTAGTTGGAAGCCTCATAGAAGGCTGATCAGTTAAACTTGAATGTTCATCCCTCACTGAAACAGGGATTGCCAAACAGGTAG
Source organism: Ctenodactylus gundi (assembly GCA_004027205.1). Taxonomy (NCBI): domain Eukaryota; kingdom Metazoa; phylum Chordata; class Mammalia; order Rodentia; family Ctenodactylidae; genus Ctenodactylus; species Ctenodactylus gundi. The sequence continues at coordinate 243,632 of PVKB01001243.1, read as the reverse complement.
GAGTGCAGGCAGAACATAGTGAAATCAGTTTTGAACATGTTGAATGTAAGGTGCTGGTAACACACAGAAGCTGTCAAGCAGATTTTAGAAGTATAGGTTTAGAGCTGAAATTAGGTGAGGACAAAGGAAAAATGAGAAACAGCTGAGAGTCAGATCTGTGGGAATGGGTGAAAAGGAATAAAGCCAAGTTGGTATGGATAAGGACATTCAGTAATCATTGTCTCAAGGGCTTTAGAGATGTCTTCTGTGTATTGGACTCATGTAGAGCTCTACCCGAAATGGTACAAAGAGGAGGGGAAAGAGTGACTATGTTACCTACACTTATTATTCCAGGGGCCTGTGGCAAAAGAACTGAGTGGATTGCCATCTGGACCCTCTGCTGGATCAGGACCTCCTCCCCCTCCACCAGGCCCACCTCCCCCACCAGTCCCCACCAGTTCTGGCTCCGATGACTCTGCTTCCCGCTCAGCACTGTTTGCACAGATTAATCAGGGGGAAAGCATCACACATGGTGAGTACTTCGGCACGAACAGTTGGTACAGCAAATTATTTGGACTAGACCTTGCCAAGCTGACACAAAAGCTACCCTGGTTGGTATGTGGAAGGATTTATTTGGGGTGCTACTTTCCTTCAAAAGGACCACAAACCTCGGTTAAGTGGAAATTGAAAATGAGTGCATACAGTTGGGGGAAGCCCTCTGCTGCATGAGAAAGAGTCTTAAACACGAAATGGCAGGGACTGGAGGAATGGCACAGCCGTTAAAGTGCCTACCTAGCAAGTGCGCAATTCTGAGTTCTGTTTCCCAGCGCCACATAAGTTGGGTGCCTGTAATCCTAGCACTTGCTCTGAGGCTGGAGGACTGCCATGGATCCAAGCCATCCTAGTCTACACAGTGAGCTCAGGACTAACCTGGGCTACAGAGCAAGACCCTGTCTCAGAAATAACAAAACAAACAAGAAATCAAGTGGCATATACGGAGTATTTTCTTTTGCCAGTATTTTCTTTTGGCAGTTTTCTTTAGAGCCATCTCTGTGGAACCACATGGTGTTATCTGGCAAGTCATTGTATAAGGAGGCTGACTTCCTCAGGTTGCCTTCTAGTCACATGGGAGATTTGCATAAGAATGACCTATTGCTATTACAGAAAAAGTAGACACCCTTCTGTATACCTCGTGGAAATCTAAATTGTACATCCCTCTTTAAGGGATGCATTCATGACCATATCTACAAGCTTTGGATTTTTTTGTTTTGTTTTGTTTTCCTTGTACTAAAGATTTAACCTAGGCCTTTGCATTGAGCTACATCCCTGGCCCTCTATTTAACTTATTTTGAGACATGGTCTTGTTAAGTTGCTAAATTGCCCAGGCTACCCTTGAAATTCTGATCCCCCTATTCCAGCCTCCCAGAGTACTGAGATTACAGGTATGCACCAGTGTGCCTGATGAAGTGAAGCTTTATACTAGCTATACATAATAACCAAAATATCTAACAGTAAGGGAACTGGCTAGTTAAGTGCGGTATGTTCTTTTAATGGGACATAATGCAGTCACTACTTTTTTTTTTTTTTCCTATGAAGAACTTTGTAATATTGAAGAGGAAAAAATCTAGTATTTAAACTGCAACCATTTTCAGCAACTACACGGCTAGGTAGATCCAGACCAGCTGATGAAGTTGGCCCCTCCAACTGCTAGCCCTTCCATGGTCACATCCCCGTGCCCCCCTTCCCCAGAAACAAATATAACCTCAAATGGAACAGAGCTAAAATACCCATTCAGTATAGGTTATATAGTCAACATTGATTGGGCATGTTTCAGTAAGGTGTGAATCATTGTGCTGAAGGAAATTATGAATGCTTTTCCCTTTAAAAAATTTTTAAGCTGTAGGTTAACATGAAAAAAATTTACTGGTTAGACAAATTTGTTATGTGTATATGGTTATGACAAAAAATATGAAAAGGAAAAATGAGACTTTTCACTTGCCTCCACTGAGTGAACTACATATCTATTTTAAGGTTATATATTAGGTACATTATCTTCTTAGATCTTTTTTTATGCATTTACATATGCATGATCTTCCTCCTTCCCAGCACATGTTTTTTTTTTTTTTTTTTTTTAATGAAACTATATAATTTAGCCTGGGGGGTAGATTACAAAAGTACTTCTCCATAAGCTGGGCATGATGGTGCATGCCTGTAATCCCAGCTTTTGGGAGGCTAAAGCAGAATTGTCATGTGTTCAAGGCTAGCCTGGGCTATATAGTGAATTCAGGACCAGCCTGGACTACAGATAACTCTATTTCAAAAAAGGGGTGTGTGTGGCTGAAGGAATAGTGCTTGCCTAGCAAGCTGAAGGCCCTGGGTTCAATTCCCAGGACCTCATAAACTGGGCAGGGTGGCACACGCCTGTAATCCCAGCACTTGGGAGGCTAAGACAGGAGGAAGATTGCTGTGAGTCCTTGCCAGCCTGGACTACATAGTGAATTCAGTACCAGCCTGGGCTAGAGTGAGACCCTGTTTCAAGAGAAAAAGTACTTCTTGCAAGTGGTTTATAAGAGAATATTTCAAAGGCTCTGCTCTTCGGTCTAAATTTTCTGTGAAGGATCAATTTATGGCCATAAAATTTGGCTGTAGCCTCGTCCCTGTTATGAAGATCAGGAACAAGGTAGCTATTATTCCTATAGCCCTGAAGCATGTATCTGATGACATGAAGACCCATAAGAATCCCGCCCTCAAGTCTCAGAGTGGTCCAGTACGCAGTGGCCCAAAACCATTCTTTGCACCGAAAGCTCAAGCCAGCCCACCCCCCAAACCAGCCACAAAGAAGGAGCCAGCTCTACTTGAACTGGAGGGCAAGAAGTGGAGAGTGGTGAGTTAAAAATACCTGAACTAGGGGGAAAAGGTGTGGGGACAGGGGTTGTAACAGCAAAATAAGTGCAGAGTTCTGGCTGATAGTACAAGAACAGACCTTTGGGATAACCTATAATTTTGTTGACATATGCTTCATAAGAATCCTTGCTTATTTCAACAGGAAAACCAGGAGAATGTTTCCAACTTGGTGATTGATGACACGGAGCTGAAACAGGTGGCTTACATATTCAAGTGTGTGAATACAACATTGCAAATCAAGGGCAAAATCAACTCCATTATAGTAGGTGAGCCTTTGCTGTCAGCCTCGTCCTCTCCCAGAGCCTGAGAGGGCAGAACCATTTTACCTACCCTCTTCCTAACGGTTAATATATTATTCTCCTTCACAGTCACAGTGTTGATCTACCTCCTTTCTTCTAGATAACTGTAAGAAGCTTGGTCTGGTATTCGATGACGTGGTGGGCATTGTGGAGATAATCAATAGTAGAGATGTCAAAGTTCAGGTAACTTAATATTTTGGCTCCTTTTAGTCCTTGAGGAATTAATTGAAAGGGACACAGCAGAGTCACAGATGTTGCTCTGGTAGGAATCTGATTCTACCAAGTCTGTAAGCTGAGCTGCTTTGAATGTTGCAAAGAGGAGTAGGCTCTTCAAGGGAACTCTTTCTGGCGTCCATCCCACGTGCCCCAGTATTCTATGCCTGTTTCGCAGCTGGGAGCTTTTTGTGTAGTTGATGAGGCCTGTGAAACAGGGAAAGCTTTCCCCACAACTTACCGTCTTCTCCACCTGCTGGGACTCAGTGGTCTTTGGTTTCCTTTGTAGGTAATGGGTAAAGTGCCAACCATTTCCATTAACAAAACAGATGGCTGCCACGTTTACCTGAGCAAGAATTCCCTGGATTGTGAGATAGTCAGTGCCAAATCTTCTGAGATGAACATCCTCATTCCTACAGAAGGCGGTGACTTTGTAAGTTTCTTGAGTTTTTTAGAAGTATAATGTTGAACACAGAAGGGTCTGAAAAGACTTCTTAGAGAAAGCTATTTGGTGGGCAGTCAGGACTGAGTAGGTAACGCCAGTAATACACATCAATGGCAGTACCCAGAAGCCAGGCAGACTGATGTAGTAGAGCTCCAAAGGGGTGTGATTCCTGCCTCTTTAGCTGAGTTCAGGGTAGCAAAAAGGAATGAGAGTTCCAACTGAGCAAGGTGGCACATGCCTGTAATCCCAGCACTTTGGATACTGAGGCAGGAAAACTACAAATTTAAGGCTAGCCAGGGCAATGTAGTGAGACCTTGCCTTAAAAAAATACAAAAGGAGAAGAATGCAAGTTCCAACACCCTGTGAAGCTAGCACTCTACAACCATACATGTTGCCTGTTAGCAGTCTGCCAAAGTCACAGCTGGGTGGGTCCAGTTTTTCTAGGCCCATTCTACCCTGCTCTCAAGGTTAAGTGGAAGCAAGCTTAGAAAAAAGTGTAAGATTTAGCTCCAGCTCATTCTTTAGCCCAGATTTAAACTTACTGTCTCTTTATTTGCAGAGTGAGTTCCCAGTCCCTGAGCAATTCAAGACCCTATGGAATGGGCAGAAGTTAGTCACCACAGTGACAGAAATTGCTGGATAAGCGAAGTGCCAGTGGGTTCTCTGCCCTTTTTCCCTTCACACCATGGGATAAATCTATCAAGACGGTTCTTTTCTAGATTTCCTCTACCTTTCTGCTCTTAAACTGCTTCTCTGCTCTGAGAAGCTCAGCTACCTGCCTTTATTGACAATATACCTCAGGCTGAGATTTGGGGTGGGAGAGCAGGTCAGCTGATCTTCTGCAGGAAGGTGCCTCTATCAGCGCGGCCGTACTGCAGACCTGGACTGGTGCATTTTAGCTTTCAGCATTTGGGGTCACAGTCTTTTAGGGAAGAGTAAAACAGTCCCAGGAAATAACAGATCTGAACTGCGTATTTACCCTTTTCTAACACTGAGCGTGGAGGTGATAGAAGCTAGAGTGATTCCGATGGATCTAACCAAACTAATTTTTCACTTCTGACAAGGGAGACGTTGCACTGAACCAAATGCTGAGGCTTGGTCATCCAGCATTCCATGAAATCTTTTTTCTATAAGCATTCCTTTTCTCTGCATTCCGTCCTGGTTCTGACCCAAAACCATGAGATTGCTGGCACCAGCTACAGTTGTAGTGCCCTTCATCCAGGGCACTTAGAAGTCATGGACCTTTTATTTTCCCTGTGATCCCTGTCCAGCACCTTTCTACAGAGGTGATGTTAAAAGAGAAAAGAGAACATGCCATTCCAAGGAATCCAGCTTTCCTTCATCTCCCTCATGCTGGGTGCCTGTCATACATTTTCTCTGCCTCCTTTTGCCTGTCACATTCAACAGCTTAGGGCTCCTGCCTAGGTACCTGAACAGAGGACTAAACCCACCACTGCAGGCTGGTTTTGGGTCTTGACTTAAAATTTAAGGTCTACACACAGCATTGTTAATGTAAAATTTCAGTCCCCCGTCCCCCCCCC
>PVKB01001243.1:0-238151 GCA_004027205.1 Ctenodactylus gundi | reverse complement strand
CCCCCCCCCCCCCCCAGGACACATTTACCAAAATATGCAACCTTTTTTGGTGGGAAGAGAGATTGTCCTGTGACTTCTACCCATTTCCTGAGGCCTGTGGACATAAACCTTTATGTACTTAAAGTTATACAGAAAATAGAATAAAGTTAATACCAAACTTCCTTATTTATCTATGATACTTACTCTACAGGATTAACAAATACTTAAAAGAAAAACAATACCAAATATAAGAAACTATTTATTTTAGACAACCACATAAAATTTTCACCTCCCCTGTTCTTGCCCTCCATTTTTAAACAATAAGGCTTGAGAGAGGAAAAGGAAAAAAAGGAAAAAATCATAAAGGGTAAACTCCACTAACAGGATACTTTTATGAAAACAGCATCATTTCTCCAAACCGGCATTCTACAAAAGTCATGCAAAAGGAGTTGCTAGGTCTTCAAATGGGAGCGAAGACTTCGGTGCTTGAATAAGGTAGGAAATGATACATTGGTGGTCAGCTTTCTTTACTAACCATGAAGAATTCTCAGTCATTAGTCTTAATGTGGGTTGATTTCCAAAAGGAGAAAAAAAAGTAGGCGATAATTTTTTGTGTGTGCATGTGACAATGGGAATTGAAGTCAGGCCCACGTCCTACATAAGCTCTTTACCGCTGAGCTCTATCTCCAGCCCTTTTTATTTTTGCTGAGTGGCCCAGGCTGGACTTTCTCAGTCTTCCTACTTCAAGCTTCCCTAGTAGCTGAGATTATAGGTGTGTACCATCACATCTGGCTCCCTCAAGTTTTTTGAGCAAAACCTTTTCTCGCAGAACAAACCAGCAGTAATTTGGGGAATGGCTGTAAATACGATTTTGGTGGACAAGTTAAAAGCTTGGTCTCTTCACAGTTTTTTCTCCCTTCTCTGCTAAAACCAGTAACAAGCAACAGTTACTAGCATCTAGGTTTCTAGGTATATTAAACAACATCAGGTTTGGCAAGCCTTGTCAGGGTAGCCTGAGTTTTACCCCTCTGTTCTGGTTTTCAAAATAAAGTACCCTCTTTCCATCTCGAAAAGAGAAAAGGCAGGTTAAGAATGGAATGGGAAGAACTAGCCATCTTGTTTTTTTGTCCACATGTTTTTTTGAGACCATCTCGCTCTGTAGCCCAGGCTGGCCTTGAACTCAACAGTCCTCCTGCCTCAGCCTCCCGAGCGCTGGGATTACAGCCATGTCCCACCATGCCCAGCTTTATGTGGTAAGGGGAACTGAACCACTGTGCCTTTCCTCCAGCTCCACATCTGTATTCTTCATCGCTTTCTCCTCCACTGTCTTAAGTTATGCAAGATGCATATTTCCTCTCTGAAGCAATCCAATTCTGTAATATGTTCCTCCTTTTGTGACAGAATAACGTAATCCATATCCCTCTGAGGAGACACACTGAATTCTGCAGAGGAGATGAGAGGATGGGGGGATCTACTAATTTCCTGAAAGAGGAATGTAGCCTTAAAAAATGAGGCAGAAATACTCAAGCAGTATGTTTTCCAAGCACTAGTTAAACCTCTACCAGCAACACTGAGAAGTCCTCTTGTGAGCAACTCAGGCCTGGATACTAGCCTGCTGCTAACTGTGGCTACCTGTCTGCTTTCAGTTCATCCCACTTCTCTGATCTGTCTCCTCTGGACCTGGACACAATTCTGACACCGATCTGCTGCAGACTCCCTTTCCTAACAGCTTGACCACAAGGCTGTAAAACAATCTCTATGGTTATTTGCTAATTAAGTTTGAATTCAACACCATATGGTGATAGGCAGCAAAGGATAAGATTCGATCTTAGATCTTTCCAAGTAGGGCATGTTAGATGATAATGAGAGAGAAGGATTAGTTGAAAGCTGATCTAAGCTCAGGATTGGACATGAAGAAAACACTTCCACATGGTTTGGAAGAAGTAGGAGTTCCCTGAGCACTGTCGGAAACTGCAAGGGCTTCATTCAAGGAAGGGTATGATGTGAGCATAAAACCAATCTTCAGACAGTTCAAGATGGTCCCCTTCTTTAGCCAGAAACACTAGCTGTCCCGCTTTGTCCATTTCCTTTAGCCCCAGGTGATCCTGCAGAGAAGGCCACAAATAGTCAAGAGGCTTAATGAAAAGTCTTTAAAACAGTACAAGTATTAATGATACAGTCTCAAAATGCAATTTTGTCTGTATGGAAGTGCACTGAGAATGCCGAAAAAGGATACCTCCTTCCAGTTGCTAAGCATTAAAACTGTATGTGCAGGAGTAGAGAAAAGGCATAGTGGTTAAAGCCCTTGACCTGTAAGCGTAAGGCCTTGAGTTTGGTTCCCCAGCACCACATAAAGCTGGGCGTGGTGGCATGTGCCTGTAATCCCTGCACTCGGGACTGAGGCAAGTGGATTGTCCTGAGTCTGAGGCCAGCCCGGGCTACAGAGCAAGATCCTGTCTCCAAAAGAAAGTATGTGCAATTGAGATTAGTGTTCTATAGTTACAATCTGCTTTTTTTTTTCTTTTGCACCCATGGTACTAGGGATCAAACTGAGAGCCTTCCACATGCTACTGAGCAGTATCTCCAGCCCCTACATTCAGCCTTCTGTGACAAGCTCTTGAAACTTGTCCACAGGTAGGCAACCCAAGGACAAAAACTGCCTCAGAATGTCACAGTGCATGAACCAAGGATAAGAGAAATCAGCTAGGTAATATTTCAAGAGGAGGCAGCCAATTCTTTGATAACAAACCTAGACTGCCTTCAGACCTGCAGCTGAAATGTCATCACCATGGCCTCAGTACCACAGAACCTCCTCTGGCTATAAAGGGGAGCAGCAATGGCAAGGCCAAAATTTGGCTGTGGCTGCCACCAAGTTGTCCCAACCAGGACGTTGGTTCTTAGCTGTAATTTCCTGAACTTTATTATCAGAGCCTCACTTCTCTTTTTTAACCTTATAAAGGTTGGGACACCAAGTACAAGAGAAAACCAGAAGACAAGGTGGCTTCCTGTATTGGGTGGAGGAATTCTAGTAGAAGATAACCAAGACAGGCAGCCTCTGCTAGGAAGCCCTTGGTGTTTGGCAGGCCCTGCTTAAGAGACAGACCTACTGCTCACCCTAATTGACAACTGTAGTCCTACTCATGTTCCTGTAGCAAATTGATTTATTTTTGGTGCTGGGAATCAAACTGCATGCTAAGCATATACAGTAAGTTACACATCCAGCCCACCAGTGCCTTATTTAAATGACAGCACTTCTACTTTTTAACTATTGTTAATACCTCTCTCTTGTTACTCACTTGGGGGCTCCTAGATTTGTAGCAAGCCATACCTCCAAACCAACAGCCAGTTCCAAACCTTTTCTTCAAAGGAAAGCCTTGGGGATGATGTTTCCCTTTGTTTTTGCTTGAAAGCCATGAGACTGAGGCCTCTCCTTACGATATGGTAAATTTCTATACATCAGAGCCTGAGAAGCCAGTATAGTGACCAACCGCCTAATAAGCCCTGCCCACATCAGCAGCGAGTCAGAGGTGCATGAGCTTCCTTGTGCCCTGGGATAAGTCAGGCAGACTCTAGCACCTGAGCCCAGCAGCATCAGAAACTAGGAGCTGGAAGAGTCCTGCCCTCCCAACTCAGATCTCCCAGGTACCTGCATGTACAAAGTGGTCTCCTGTAAGGGAATGGTTTCCTTGGCTTGACCACTTCTGTAAAATCCAAACCACTGCAGGAGGTGAGAAAGAAAAAGCAGGTCATATCAGACATTCAGCACACATTGCCAACCTCATTTGAGACTGGACAGTACCTATTGGCCAGCACCAACAGAATGCACATCATAGAGCTACAGGCAGCAAGCAAAAGTGGGAAAGGGTGTGTTTTTTAAGGGTGTATCATTTTGTTTCAAGTATTCTGTAGGATCCGTTAATCTTTCTAAAGGGCCTTACACTTCCCAGAATTTCTCCTTTATTGCACACCAACTTGGAAACTCCTTGTGCTGAGCTCTCAGGGTGAATATGTGTCTTTTTCCAAGAAACTTCCAGCCTACCAAGGCACAGAAACAGTTCACTGATTGAACTGATTTTATTTTTTTTCTGTAAAGACCATACACAAAACATTTTAGGGCTTGGGGTGTAGTTCAGTAGTTAAAGCATTTTCCTACCATGCTCATGGGCCTGTGTTCAGTTCCCCAGCACCACATAAACATTAGCTGGGTGATGCACACATGTAATCCTAGCACCTGGGAGGCTGAGGATGGAGAACTGCTGTGAGTTTTGGGCCAGCCTGGACTATATAGTGAGTTCAGGACCTGCCTGAACTAGAGAGTGAGATGCTATCAAAAAAAAAAAAAAAAAAAAAAAAGGCTTTAAAGGCCATATGGTTACAAATACTCATTGCTGCCATTATAAAATGGCTGCAACTCAGGAGGCTGAGGCCGGAGGATTGCCATGAGTTTGTGCCCAGCCAGGGCTACACAGTGAGTTCAGGACCAACCTGGACTACAGAGCGAGACCCTATCTCAAAAATTAAATAAAATTAACATTAAAATAAAAAGGGATGGAGATGTAACTCAGTATGAATTATGGTCCTGCATTCAATTATCAGTATAGCAAAAATAAAAGCACCAAAATTCCCCAATGGAAAAAGATGGTGTGTTCCATTTAAACTTAAATGTAATGTCAGGTAGAGAATCCAAGGAAAAGCATTCTAAAGATGAAAAAGCACGAACAGAGGCACATCTGAGAGGCCGATGCTGAGTCTGGGAAAGGCCACGGACTATGAGGCAGCCTCATTAGAGTGTGCAAAGTGACAGTGGAGGCAGAAAAATCTGGGAAAAGGTCAAAGCCAAATCAGGGCAGACCTGGAATTTACAGACTTTGGGCTGGTGATTCTGAACCTGTTTCGGGTTACATATCTAAAAATCTGAGCTCATACTTTTACACACAATTTGGGAGTAGATTGGGGATTACAACCAATTGCCCCATTTATGGATCTCCAAATTCTCTTCACTACAAAGGCTGGGTGAATAAATGTTTTTCCCTGACAGGAAGTGGCAGAGGTACTGCCATGGACTCCTGGCACTCCACAGCCCAGGAAGTGTCTTACCTCAGACTCCACAGGGTCCACAATGGTGTCGTTGAGGAATTTCACCATCACAAACTTCTTCAGGGCCATCAGATTTTTCTTGTAGGACTCATTGATGCCCTGGAAGAAAGGTCAGTAGCACCCCAGGGTCACTGCCACCAGGCTCCAGTAGGAGGACTAAGCTTCTAGTGTTCAGGTCTCCCTGAGCCTGGACAATTGTTGTTCCCCAAGAACCCTCCTGTTTTTCCAGCTTCCTGCCAGGAATACACCTTCAGCACCGTTTTCTTACCATCTTATCTGACATGCCATTAAACATGGCAAACAGGTAATACCAAGTGTCTGTTGACAAACCAACGGCATCTGCCCCACAGGTTAAAGGCATTCTAGCCAGAGAAATCCAAGGAAAAAATAAACTAGGGTGTTTGCCATACTATTCTGTATTTTTATGTTTTGGGGGTTAATTTTTCCCCTTCAAATGTTCTGTTTAAAAAAAAAAAAAAAGACAAGGACTGGGCATGGCTCAGCAGTTAAGAGTCTTGCCTAGCAAGTGCAAGGCCCTGGCTTTGATTCTCCAGCACCACATAAGATGGACATGGTGGCACACGCCTGTAATCCCAGCACTTGGGAGGCTGAGGCAGGAAGACTGTCATGAGTTCGAGGCCAGGTTGGGTTACACAGTGAGTTTAGGACCAGCCTGGACTACCGAGATCCTGTCTCAAAAAAAAAGAGGATGGGGTTGGAGGACTAGCACAGCAGTTAGTGCTTGCTTGCCTACCAAGTACAAGGGCCAGAGTTTTATACCCAGCACCATATAAGCCAGGTATGGTGGTGCATGCCTTCTGGAGACTGAGGCAGGAAGACTGCTGCTGTAAATTCAAGGCCAGCCTGGGTTGCAAAGTGAGTTCAGGACCAGCTTGGACTATACTGTGAGACCCTGTCTCGAAAAACAAAGACCTCCAGATAAGCCAAATAGAAATTAATACAAACTGAACCATGCAGTACATGAGAACCTTCCCAAACCAGGTCCATGGCTGAGGCACCTCTGCAGTATCTTTTCTGATGACTTTCTTTTCTGAGAACATCTTCACCTCCTCACAAAGACTGTAGCTGTGACTTCCCACTTAGCTGGAGAGCCATTCGTTGGCCTCGTCTTGCGGTTTTAAGCACAGGAAGAGCAGAGGTGCCCGGGGAAGGAGCAAAGTAAAGCCCAGCTTCCCTAAAAGGAGCTGAATTTCATAGGCACTGCCTCCTCAGGGCCACAACCTCTGGTTTCTAGGTTCCGCCCAGGATACTGTGGGGAAAGGGGCACTGCTGATTTCTTTCAGACACCCTGAATAGAACAGTGAATGCCTAATTACGGAAGCCTGGCTTGGGGCTTACCCTCTCCTGGTTTATATCCGCCAAGAAGATGCTGTGGTTACGGTACATGTCTTCCTTGATGGGATCATGCCAGTATTCTGCTTGTACCAGGCTAAAGGGAGAGAAAGAGATGAAGGTGACCATGACACCAGTCTGTATGCTGGGGCATGCCCCAGTGCACAGGCCGCCAAAGAAACTTTGAAAGGACAAAAGACGAAAGCTCCCAAGTCATGGGCCTTGCCCTCTAATAGGGAAGACAAGGCTTCTACATATGAACGATTCACAAGACACATGTGAGAGGGCTGGAGGCATAGCTCAGCAGTTGAAAGCGCCTGCCTAGCAAGCACAAGCCCTGAGTTCAATTCCCCAGCACCACATAAACCAGGCGTGACAGCGTATGCCTATGGTCCCAGCACTTGGCTGAGGCTGAGGCAGGAGAGTTGCCGTGTGTTCAAGGTCAGCCTAGAATACATAGTTCATGGACCACAAAACAAGACCCTGTCTCAGAAAAAAACAAAAGATGTGTGAGGCCTTGGTGTTTTTGTTTTGTTTTACAGTAGTAGGAACTGAACTCAGGGCCTTTACACCGAGATATATTTCCCACACCTTTTATTTTGAAACAAGGTCTAGCTAAGTCACCAGGCTGGGCTCAAACTTGAAATCCTCCTTCCTCAGCCACCTAGTGTGCCGAGATGACTAGCATGGCAAAAAGACGAAAGGAAGAGAGAGGAAGAAAGAAAAAGAACGGGTGGGCAATGGTGCCGGATGCTGAGAAGTAAGGAGGGCTGGGCACCTTTGCCAAGGTGCCGATCACTGCTTACCCTAACAATGTAGGGGAATTCCTGCAATGTCTTTGGTTGTGCCAAGCCAGACTCCTGGCACCCCAGCACTGCAATGGGGAGACATTAGGCTGAGGACGAAAAGGTGGAGGCAGTCATCAACAGTCTTGTGCCTGAAAATAGTTAAGAAGGGTGGCAGGAAGACCAAGCGACATGCGGTTCTGTGAGAGCCTGGCACACCTGGGACGCTCCAAGACAGAGGAAGGCTAGAGCTGCTCTTAAGGTGGGCACTGGGCAGGCAGGTGTTCCTCAAGAGACAGAGAAGCAGCAAGTTTGTTCTCGCATGACCTCCTCTGTCACCAAACGGACAGACTCTGAGATGCAGTCACTCCCTAAGCTACACAAGTGCAGTCAAGGGAAGATAAAAGCGTGGATCTAGAGGAAGAGCACAGCAGAGTGCATGCCCAGCAAGCGCAAGGCCCTGGGTTCAACTCCCCAGCACCAAATAAGCTGGATGTGGTGGCACATGCCTGTAATCCCGCACTCAGGAGGCTGAGGCAGGAGGACTGCTCAGGTAGAGACCAGCCTGGGCTACACAGTGAGTTCAAGACCAGAGAGTCATCTCAAAAAAAAAAAAAAAAAAAAAGCCTGAAACCACCAGGTCAGTACTTTCTGGACAATGTGCTACCCTAAAGGAGTGGGAAAGGAAAGCACACTGGGTGGTGGGGTGGGGGTAAGCCTGCTTTAGTCTGGTGGCTTAGAGACCGTAGCAACACTACTGCAGCACTTCCTACACCAGGACTATTTTAAGTACTTCACCTATATTAACCTATTTAATCTAAGAATGCCACGAGGCAGACTCGCCTACCATCTGAATGTTTACAAACTAGGCAACCGTACTCTGAATGACTAAGGAGCTTGCGAAAGGCGGGAGAAAGCTGAACAGGATGGCAGGCCACCTGGCTCTGGTCTTCACCCTCGCCCTGCACTGCTCTGTCTGTGCTGTCTGGCTCACAGGCAGAGAAGGACATGTGTCCCAGAGACCTCAGTCAAAATCAGAAGTATTTTATCTCTCTGACTCTGTATATCCCAGGGAGGCTGAGGCAGGAGAATTACTGTGAGTTCATGGCCAGCCTGGACTATCTAATGAGTCTCTTTATTTTACACATACACGCTCGCCAGAGGCAAATACAAATTCTGAGACTACTAATTCAGTATCAGTTTGTTACATTACTTTTTGTTGTTTTTTGAGACAGGGTCTTGCTGTGTAGTCCAGGCTGGTCTTGCACTTACTATGTAGAACTCACAGCAGTACTCCTGCCTCAGCCTTTGAGTGCTGGAATTACAGGTGTGCACCACTACATGTGGTTCATGTGGAGCTGGGAAACCAAACCCAGGTGCTCTAACTGCTGGGCTATTCCTCCAGCCCGACTTTTCTGCATGACTGAAAGGTGTATGAGACAGCTTAAGTACGCAAGTGTTGATGCCTCAGTATTTCCAGAAGAGGAAGTGACAAGTTCATCAGCTGAGAGCAAAGATGTAGGGAAAACCGGACAGCTAAGGAAAAACACTTAGAGCCAGTGAGGACAAGGAGGGACCCAGGCCCGGGGGCCAGGGCACACAGGGAAGCAGGGGAAGGCAAGTTGGGAAAAGCTACCAAGATTGTAAATGCTCTCACTTCCCTTAGGTTGGCACAGGGACAAAAACAGATCAGGCCGTGGCCAGAGAAACCCGGGAATATTCACGGCGGCAGGAGAGTGGGGGTAGGAGCCAGGGCAAAGGTGGGAAGGGATGGCAGGGAGACACCTTAAGGACGAAGGCTAGGAAGGACTGATGTCTCTGCAGGATCACAGGAAGCTCGGGTGAGGATTTTACACCCAGAAAAGAGAGACCTGTTCCCCTCACGGACCTGTCATGCTTAGCCAAGACTCGTGCCTAACAATACTTCCTCCCTAGCTCCTCAGCAAATCAAGGTGTCACACCTGTGGTGCGTAAATTATCTGAAGGGTGCAGAAAACATTTTGGGGTCTCTGCCTTAATCAGACTGATTTTCCCTTGTCTGGGAACTGGGCTCTTCCTGCCCTGCCCCCAACTACTGGTTATAGGGTAGGTATGGTTGGCACACAGGTCCCACATCTCTGGTCAGAGGGCAGAGGTGGGGGCACATCCCAAGCTGGGCATGGCCCTTCCCTATGAATCTGAGTTGGGACTAAGATTTTAGCCTAAGACTCAGGTCATCTCGTAAGCAAAAGATAAAACACCTGAAAGTTGTAAAAGGCCACCTTTCACCATGTGGGGAGCAGAAACTGGTCTGCGTGGACAGCAAAGAGACTCATCGACACAGAGAGAATCAAGGATGACAGCTACAGACAAACACCTTTGCTCCCAGTGGCTCTTATTTCTTGGTTTCAGGCTCTCACAGGCCTTGGGAACCACAATGTTACGAATTCTTTTTCTTTTGATTTTGGCTTGATTTGGTTTCTCTCTGGTAGTCAGAATACTTCCGAATACAACCGCAACAAGAGACAATATTCCAGAAAGAAAAGAAAACTGTTTATTGTTCTGAGCTCTCACCACCCCCTTTCCCACCATTCTACTTGAACTACTTGCCTCAGAAGTCTCACACCGGCCATCTGTTAACACGAGATTTCACTCATTCAAGGCATTTTAAGAGGAAAAGCAAGCAAAATTAGGAAGGTGGCCTGAAAGTCTATGCACAGTGGCTGAGAATTCAGAATGTACAGTACCCCAGAAACTGTACCAGCGCCCAAGTCCAATTCACATACAATGTCATGAGACTTATTTCAGGTCTTTCCTCTTTTCTCTACCTCAATTACTAGCCTAGTGTCCAAGCCACTGTCACCTCTCACCTAGACCACTGCTAAAATACAAAGTAGGTCATACTGTTTTCTACTAAATTCTCCCAATAGCTTCCATACTGTTTGGAATAAAATCCCAGTCTATGACCCTTGCGCGCCATGCACTCGGCCCTCTTCTGTTCCAACCCTCCAAACCTGTCCCGGCCTCTGCGTCTGAGCCAGCTGTTCCCCTGCCTGGTAACTCTTTCCTTAGCTCCTCCCACGTTCCCTCACCCCTCAAGCCCCAGATTAGAGACCTCTTCCAGGACCAGTCTGTCCAAAGCAGGCATCTCTCCATCACTTCCCAGCCCTGCATCCTGTTTGTTCCCACATGGTTTTATCCCCTCGATGCCACTTCACAAGAAGCGACCCATGCAATCTTCCTCATCATGACACTGTGAGACCCACAATAGGGTCTGGCAAAAAGCAGTAACTCAACATCTGATGAAATTATGAAGAGGCTGGAGGAACAGCTCAGAGGTTAAAGTGCTTGCCTAGCAAGTGCAAGATCCTAAATGTGATTTCCCAGCACCACATAAGCTGGATGTAGTGATGCGTGCCTGTAATCCCAGCACTTGGGAGGCCGAGGCAGGAGGACTGCCGTTGAGTTCAAGGCCAGCTAATCTACACGGTGTGTTCAAGACCAGCGCGGATTACAAAGCAAGACCCTGTCTCAAAATAATAAATAAATAAATAGAGGACTAGAGGAATGGCACAGCGGTTAAAACACTTCCAAGCACAGGACCCTGACTTCATTCCCAGCACCACATAAACTGGGCATGGTAGCCCACACATGTAACCTCAGTACTCAGGAGTCTGAGACTGGAGGACTGCTATGAGCTCAAGGCCAGCCAGGCTACACAGCTAGTTCAAGAACCAGACTGGACTGCCTCTAATTCCAGCACTGTAATCCTAGGCCAGTTTGGGCTACAAAGTGAGTTCTGGACCAGCCTGGACTCCAGAGCAAGACTCTGTCTCAAAACAAACAAAACCCAAAAATCTACCTACTTAATATGAACTGATCACTACACTAAATGCTGTATATCTGATTTGCTTGAACTTCACAACTGCATGGAGGAGGACAGTGCTATTACTAACTTCACGTGAGAGACGAAGGTAAGGCTCAACAGTGCCCAGGGCTGCACCACTAGATGGTGAGGAGCAAGAGCCTTCCCAACAAGCTCTAGAAAGAGCGCAGGGAAGGTCAATTTTCCCTCCTTTTGAATGTTTGAAAATATCTTTGTTATCTCCCTTACGTTTGATTTCTTCTTGGGGGTAAGGTACACATAGCCGTCAGATGAAAATCGCCTTCTCTCAGATGCCAACGGTCGGTACCAGTGGCTCTAGTGCAGGGCTGCTCAGAAGTGCTGTCCCCCGGGCTACCATTTCCCATACAGCTTCACTGGGATTTACTGTTGATTCAGTGTTCTTAAATTCCATGTGAATGCTGATACATGTTGGTGAGGCTTCTGTCCAGCCCTGCCCTAGGCACTTGGTGAACCAGAAACTCACATCCTATAGTTCTGCAGATTTTCTTCTATAATTTCCCAAAATTTCCTGTTCTTTTTGAAATTCTAATTAGTCAGATATTACACTTCCTAAACTATTTCTCTAACTTTATGTGTTCTCTCCTTTTTACTACCTCTTTTACCTCTTTGGATATTTGTTCTAGATTCTAGGAGAGTTCATCAATTTTATATTCTCATATATCTAAGGATTTTTTTTTTTTTAGATAGGGTCTCACTTTGTAGTCCAAGCTGGTCTTGAACTCCCAATGTTGCCCAGGCTGGCCTCAAACGCACAGCAGTCCTCCTGCCTCAGCCTCCTGAGTGCTGGGATTACAGGCGTGTCACACCAGATTTACACGTCACTGGGGAATCAAATCCAGGGCCTTACAATTGCTAGGCAAACTGTTTAACTGCTGATCAATGCCCTCAGCCCCTGCTAAAACAACTTTTATTCTGTTTTCTCTTTTCAAAATACTGTTGACATCTTTTATTAACTCTTACCTCCTCTCCTGTCCTCTTTGCCCTAGTAAGTTTATGTCTTTTTATTCTTGTACTCCTTTATTAAGGTTTGAGGAAGTGAAGGCAGAAATATCAATCTACCACTTGTAATTAGCATTGGAGGTCACCTCTCACCATCCACTGAGTACTCATTAGTCGTCATTAACATAATTCTGGTTGCCAAGGGTTGTATTTAGGTCCATAAAACAAAGCCGTAGAAAGAAAAAATTGGGTTTTTGAGAGGCATGTGGGCAACTCAGAAGAATAAAAGTAAAGAAGGAAGAGTGAGGTTTGAACATAAGCAATCGAGCTATGACCAGTCAAATCAGGTAAAGGTAAAGCTTTGGACAGTTGCCTCTGGAGAAAAGCTGGAGGTAGAAAGTTTCTTGCATTGACCCCAAGATGGCACTGTGGGCCCAAGACAGCTTTCTGTCTGGGTATGGCTAATGGGCAGGAAAGAAGAGAGCAAACTGTAAGGCTGGTATGTCCAACTTGCTGCAGCCCTACACTTTATTTCTGCCCTTGATGTTTACTTGTTTGTTTTTAAATACATGGTCTCATTCTTCAGCCCAGGCTGGCCTAAAACCCATGGCAATCCTCCTGCTTCAGTCTCCTAGGTGTTAAGGTTACAAGTATATGCCACCATGCCCAACTTACGTGGTACTAAGGAATCAAACCTTGGACCTGTGCTTGCTAGGCAAATTCTCTATCTGCTGTGCTATTTCTCCAGCCCTTTAAGCGTATTTTCTAAATGTCTTCTGTTGTTGTTTCTTAAGAATGGAAGGCTAGGTGTGGCAGCATACACCTACAACCACAGCTACTTGGAAGGCAGGGGCAGAAAGATTACAAATTAGAAGCAGCCAGCCCACAATTTGTCTCAAAGTAAAATTTAAATTTAAAAAAGGATGTGGGGGGCTGGAGGAATGGTTCAGTGGCTAAAATGTCTTGTGAGCACTAAGTCAAGCACTAAGTGCCAGAGTTTGATTTCCCGGTACCACATAAACTGGGTTATGATGGCACACATCTGTAATCCCAGCACTTGGGAGGCTGAGGCAGGAGGATTGTTGTGAATCCAAGGCCAGCCTGGGCTACATACGGAGTTCAGGACCAGCCGGGGCTAGAGAGTGAGACCCTGTCTCAAAATAAATAAATAAATAAAATGAAATAAAATAAAAAAATAAAGTGGGGCTGGGAGGATGTGGGTGTAGCTCAGTGGTAGAGCACTTTCCTATTATTCTCAAGGACCTGGGTTTCATCCTCAAATAAAAAAAATCAAGGGTGAAAATTTGTTATTACTGAATTTTTCCTATATAGGAAAATGATGTTTTCTTTCTTAAATTAATAGAGTATTATTAGGGCAGTTGTAGGCTTATAGTAAAATTGAGAAGAACTTAAGATATTCCTACAAAAAATATGTCTCTCAAATATCACCAGTTGCTCCTCCCAGAACCACCAGCATGCCACTTCCTCCCAGTGGCAGGCCTGTCCCATGTGCAGCTAACCATACACACCGTTCTTGCACAACTCTGGTATAGGCTCCGGCATTCAGCGTTTTTCTGATGAAGTCACAGATGTGAGAGCTCTCCCCTGGGCATCGAGGGAGTCCAAACACACCTATCGTGGTAGAAGACAAAGACCCATTCCGTCAATAGTCTTACATCAGGTACCTAGCCCTGTGCTACGGCAAACAAAAATGGGCAAGACCCAAACCACTTTCATTTATTCCTCAAAAAAAGTGATGGATCAAGATCTAACAGCCTAACCCGCTTCCTCCTGGTGTTCCCACACTACTGCCCCTGATCTCTTGGACTGTGTGCTGGTCCAGCATGACAGCCCATGGCTGGACTCTTCCTCCTTTCACAGGTCTTAGCTGAGGGAAGCCACAGACGGCTACTCTATCTCAATTAGCACCCATTCCTATAGCCTTCCCTTGCCCTAGTAATACTTTCAGTCTTGGGCTGGAGGAACAGCACAGTGGTTCAAACAGCACAGCAAGCAAAAGGCCCTTGGTTCAGTCCCCCAACACCACATATACTGGGTGTGGTGGCCCACATAAGGACTGCTGAGTTCAGAGCCAGACTGGGCTCCATAGTGAGTTCAGGACTAGCCTAGACAGGACAGTGAGGAGACCCTATTTTTGTTGTTGTTGTTGTTTTCATTTTGGGAAATGGCTCATTCTGCAGCCCAGGCTGGTCCTGAACTCACTACAGAGCCCAGACTGGCCTTCGACTTACAGCAATCCTCCTCCCTCAGTCTCTCGAGTGCTGGGATTACGCCACCGTGCCTGGCTTATGTGGTGCTAGGGAATCAAACTCATGTACTCAGTGCTTGACATAACACTTGCTAGGCAAGTGCTTTAACCGCTGAGCCATTCCTCCAGCCCAAAGAGACCTTGCTTTAAAAAAATAATTTAAATTAAATTTAAAAAGTAAAATGCTAAGTCTCTTCCAAATCCCTATTAAGTTTGGTGAGATGGTTACCAGCTGCAGAGGCAGGTTTTCATAAGGATGCCTGACCTATCATGCAAAGAGAATGGCTAGATTTTTAAAAATCAGGTGGTCACATGGGTTAGCACAGAAAAAGAGAAGCCAGGCACGGTGGCACACACCTGTAATCCTAGCACTCGGGAGGCTGAGGCAGGAGGCTTGCTGTGTGTTTGAGACCAGCCTGGACTACAGAGCAAGACCTTGCCTCAAAAGAAAAACAACAACAAAACAGAAAAAGAAGTACAAAACTCAAAGTTACCTTGATGCTGACCCCCAACTGAGATCAGACTCATCATAGGAGGTGATGGACATCTCTGAGCCACTGCTCTCCTGAGGACATATAACAGGGTTATGAACAAACAAGTCACCAAAAGTCAGCTCCACAGGGCAAGCTACTTCATGTTGTTCCCCAAAGTCACAGAGGAAGATCCAAGATTTTCCACTGACATGACCAAACGCACACTTCATTTTTTCCCCAGAAATTAATGTTGTATTTTAGTTTGAAACCCATAAAGCATGGGGGTATTTTAGAATAATTTCCTTTCCAAGATAGGATCCCAAGAGTTACAGTAGTGGCTGTGTGTAGAGGTACATGCTTGTAATCAAAGCTACTTGGGAGGCTGAGTCAGGTGGGCCACAGTATACTAGCCTAAGTTACCTACATACATACTTTTTTATTAGTATGAGGAATTGAACATAGGATCTTTGTTTTGAGCTATATTCCCAGCCAATTTTTATTACTTATTTGCGACAAAGTCTCACTAAGTGGCTGAGTTGCCCTGGCTGGGCTTGATCCTCTTGCCTTGGCCTCCCAAAGTGCTGGTATTACAGGCCTACACCATTGGGCCAAGCTTAGCTTTAGCAAGACGTTGTCTCAAAAAATTCAATGCTTAGCATGCCTGAGGCCCTGTGTTCAGTTTCCAGTGCCCTCTTCCCCCAGTGGGTTAACTCCACGCAAACAGTGCAATGTCACAGCGGAGCTTACAGAAACTGGCCGCCCTGTGAGAAGCCCATGGCATTGTAGCCTTGCTGCAGTTTAGGGTCCTTGGCGAGTATCTGACACACGGTCGTAACTTGGGAATTGACGTTCAAGAAGAAGCTGTTTTCCACGTCCTAAAAAAAAGCCACAGTAAAGTGTAAGGATGGGACTAAAAACAACCACAGACATGTCACCTAAGATGTGAACCAGGCTGGCGCCCTCAGTGGAAGCCACTCAGGAATGGGGCATCACTAGCTGACTTGATCCTAAAAATGCAAGCCGAAGCACTGAACAGCAGTCCATGGAACCAGCAGGAAACCTGAAAGAAACAGAGCTGCAAAGGGCCTCACCTCTCTCATGTTCTTCCCAATCTCTAAAGACAAGACGTAAATTCCAGGTATTTTCTTCTCAACCATTTTCTTGATGGCTCCCATGCTCATGGGATTACAGCAGCTGTCTCCTAGCCAGCAAAAACAATGAGGTTAGCCCCTTATTCAAAGCATTGGTTTTTTTAAATTTGTGCCTCAAAGGACATTTCCTATCAAGAATGTGACAGGGCAACATACAGAATGGGAGGCAATACGTGTAAAATGTGTATTTGAATTTAATGTCCAAAATAAATAAAGAATTCTTACAACTCAATAAAACAAGCAATGCAACTTTGAAAACAGGTAAAAGAGAGTTGGCGAGGACAGAACAACTAAGGAGGGCCAGTGCTGGCTGCGCCACAGGCCAACCTTGAGGTCCCCAACTGGTTTCTCAGACAACTAGATCTATAACCCTAACTGGCAATTTGTTAATGCATAAGGAACAGACCCTTAACTCCTCAGCCTGGCACCAAGACCAGTGTTGCTTTTCTTCCTTATTTCAGAAAAGCATTTGGAACAGAAGAGGAATTAAAAATAAAACCTCATGGACAGGATGTTACATCACGAGCATATTTCATGAAGCAAACAGTTAGCAATGCCTGTGGAACCTGATCCACACAAAGATAAGTAATAAAGGTAATATGCACTTTGTATCTGGGTCAACCTTGAAAAACTTCTTAAGAGAAGTCTGTGGCCTTGATCCCCGAAGAACAGGCCAGATAGCTGGCAAACTGTGGTGTTACTCGAGCCACTCATGAGACCTGTACCCATGAAGGTAAGTCTGGGGCACCAAACACAAATGAAAAAGCAGCCCCTCGTGTTATTGCATACCTGTGTAGAAGGGCATCGCTGTGAGTCAGATAGCAGGAAGCAATTTCTAATTAATCATGAAAAAATTAGTGTTGAGGCTTTATTGGAGGACGCCAGAGAAACCGGAGAGGCATTTATGGAACATGACCCCGATGAGTCAAGAATTAGTGCCACCGCTCCCGCTGCACCACTGCCTGTCAGTAATGGAGTCACTACATGCTGCATTATTCACAACACGAGTTTTTGCTGCCATGTACTAACTCAAAATTTTTGATATTTTCATTAACTGGGCGGATAAACTTCCTGTTTTTTTTTTAAAGGAGAAAATATTCAGACACTTCTCCAGTGAAGATATTAAGTGGTCAACAACAAGCATCGATGCTCATTAAAGAAATATCAAGCAAAACAACAATGAAGAACCACCTTTTTTGAAACGCTGAGGGTTAAACCCAGGGCCTGGTTCAATGACACACAAAAGCTCTACCATTGAGCTACACCCTCAGCTTCTCTTTATTTTGATACAGAGTCTCATGAAGCTGTTCAGACTTGTGTAGAACTTGGGGTCCTCCCACCTCGGCCTCCTGGGTAGGTGGAATTACAGGCACACAGCAAAAAGATAACTTTTTTTTTTTTGAGACCTGGTTTCTCTCTGTAGTCCAGGTTGGCCCTGAACTTGCTATGTAGCCCAGGCTGGCCTCAAACTCACAGTAGTCCTCCTGCCTCAGCCTCCCACGTGCTAGGACTGCAGGTGTGCACCACCATGCTCAGCTTATGTGGTGCTAGGGAATCAAACTCAGCACCCTGCACTTACTTGCTAGGTAAGTGCTCTAACCAGTGTGCTATTCCTATAGCCCCATGATAACTTTTTTAAAAATAGAAAATGAGGGACTGGAGGAATAGCTCAGTGGTTAAAGCACTTGCTAGGCAAGTGCAATGCAAGCACCAAGTATGTGAGTTCAATTCCCTAGCACCACACAAACCAGATGTGGTGGCGCATGCCTGTAATCCCAGTGCTAGGGAGGGTGAGCAGGAGTACTGTCCTGAGTCCAAGGCCAGTCTGGACTATATCATGAGTTCATAACCAGCCTGGGCTACAATGTGAGACTCTGTCTCAAAAAAAAAAAAAAAAAGGTTAAAAATGGAAGATGACGCATTGGCAAGGATACAACACAGGAACACTTAATAAATTGCTGGTGGTAATGTAAAAATATAGCCACTGTGAAAAACAGTTCGGCTGGGCCAAAGGATTGGCTCAGCAGTTAAAGCGTTTGCCTACCAAATGCTGCATCAAGCATTAAGTACCCAAGTTCAATTCCCCAGAACCACATAAGTGGGGCATGGTGGCACAGCCTATAATCCCAGCACTCGGGAGGCTGAGGCAGGAAGACTGCTGTGAATCCAAGACCGGCCTGGGGTCCACAGTGGGTTCAGGACTAACCAGCCTAGGATACAGAGTGAGACCCTGTCTCAGAAAAGGAAAAAAAACAAAAAACAAAAAACAAAAAACAGCTTGGCAGTTTCTCAAAAAGTTAAACAAAATTACCACATGACCCAGCAATTTCACTCCTGCATACACATCCAAGAAAAACAAAAACACACATCCAGCCCAAAATGAAGGTGCACATCTGCAGTCCTAATTACTTGGGTGGCTGAAGCAGAAGGATTCACGTTTGAAGCCGACCTGCAAAACAACTCGGTGAGACCCTGTCTCAAAGTAAAATAAAAAAGGGTCAAGATGTAGCTCTGTGGTACAGCACTTTCCCTGCATGCATCACACCCTGAATTTTGTTTTGTTTTGTCTTATCTTATTTTTGAGGCAGGGTCTCCCTCAATGGTCCAGGTTGGCCTTGAACTCAAGGCAGTCCTCCTATCTCAGCCTCTCAAATGCTGGGATTACAGGCATATGCTACCACACAGTTTATGTGGTGCTGAGGAATTGAACTATAGAGCTACAACTCCATCCCCAGGCCTTGAGTTTAATCTCTATCTGGGAGGCTGTGGAGAAGGATCCTAAGTTCAAGTCCAGCCTAGGCAACTCAGCAACTAGGTAAGACCTTGTCTCAAAGTAAAACATAAACTAAGTAAATAAGAAGAGAGCCAAGTAGGGCTGGAAGAAATAGCTCAGCAGTTAAGTGCTTGCCCTGCAAGCTCAAGACCCTGGGATCAATTCCCCAGCACCCCATAAACTGGGTGTGGTGGCACATGCCTGTCATCTCAGCACTCAGGAGGCTGAGGCAGGAGGACTGCCACTAGTCCAAGGTTAGCCTGGGCTCCATAAAAGTTCAGGACCAGCCTGGGCTACAGAGGGAGACTCTGTCTTCAAAGAGAGAGAGAGTGTGTGAGTGAGTTTAGTGGCACACAGCTATAATCTCAGCACTCTGGGAGCTCAGGCAAGAGGATCACAAGCTCCAGCCCAGCCCAGCCCAGGGAACTTAGGAAGATCCTGTTCAAAGTAAAAAATAAAAACAGAACTGGGATGTAGCTCAGTGCTAAGGTCCAGGGTTCTATCTCTAGTGATACAAAAAAATAACTAACTAAATAAATAAGTGCACCCATATAAAAACTTGTATATGAATGTTTACAGTTCCAAAGGTAGAACAACCCAAATGTCCATCAATGGATAAATGGCCAAGTGAACTGCAGTATATTCATACAGTGGACAATTCAGCCACTAAAAGGAATGAAGCAGTGGCATGTATTACAATTTAGGTGAGCAAGAAGACGTTAATGCCAAGCGAAACAAGTCCAAAGCAGAAGGTCAGATCTCATGATTATTTTATGTGATATACCCAGAATAGGCAACTCCACAGAGACAGAAAGTAGGCTAAAGTTCACTGGGCAGAGGCAGGAAAAGAATGATATAATTACATAATCAATATGTTTTTCTGCTGTCAATAAATTTTGAAGCTAGAAGGAAGTGGCGGTTGCACTCAGTGCCACTGAACTACTACACACTTTAAAATAGTGCACTTTATGTTGGGTGACTTGAAGCTCAATTTTAAAAAAGCTTAACACTTTCCTGCTTAGCTCCTGTTTATCAGATAATCACAAACTTCAAAAGTGCATAAGGGGGACTGGACGAATGGCTCAGTGGTTAAAGTGCTTGTCTAGAAAGAGCTTTGTCAAGCACTAAGGGCCTGAGTTTGATTCCCCAGGACCACATATGCCAGCACCACATAAACCGGGCATGGTGGCACATACCTATAATCCTGGCACTCAGGAAACTGAGGCAAGAGGATTGCCACGAGTCCAAGGCCAGCCTGGGCTATAGAGTGAGACTGTATCTCCAAAAAAAAAAAAAAAAAATCCATAAGATATCACTGGGATACCAAATTTCAGGGTGCCAATAAGCAGCAGTGCACACTCCCTGCTTTTACCATGTGGGACATTTGGGGTGAAGAGACTCGAAAGTCTCTTCAGAGAGAGGACGAGGCAAAGACAAAACAAGCACCTAGGGCACAACATTTAGGAGGCACTCATGCTCAGGTTTGTGCAAGGTCTGGTCCAGAATTGGTACAAACTTAGGAGAAAGTTCTTTAAATTTGCACTCTTGGGAGGGAGCACTGGAGGAGTAGCGCGACAGTTAAAGTGCTTGCCTAGCAAGTGCGGGGCCCTAAGTTGATTCTCAATCACCACATAAACCAGATGTGGTGGCACTGGCCTGTAATCCCAGCACTAGGGAGGCTGACGCAGGAGGACTGCTGTGTGTCCGAGGCCAGCCTGGCCTACATAGTGAGTTTGGGAACAGCCTGGGTCTCAAACAAACAAACAAACTTGCATTCTCGGCACCTCCTTGTTCATCCTAGTCCAAGTACTATTTATTTTCCTGCTAAGGAACCAGAATGAAGAACCAAAATCAAACTGGCCACCGAGCGGGCAGCAGACTGAGATCACATCTCATTTCGTATTTAATCATCCCATTTCAACTGGGGAAGACGCTTAAGAAGCAGTTTACACCCATCATGGTGGCACTAGCCTATAATTTCACACTCTGGGAGGCCAAGGCAGGAGGATCCCAAGTTCAAGCCCAGCCTGGGCAACTTAACAACCTAGTGAGACCCTCTCTCAAAACAAAAGATAAAATGTGGCCTTAGGAATAGAACTCAGTGCCAAGGCCTTAGGTTTAATCCTTAGCAACAGAAACAACCAAATAAACAAACAAACAAACAAACAAACAAACAAACCACCCTAAAGAAGGAAAAGCTATGGCCTAGAAAATCTTTTTCTCCTAACAACATTCACCGCACTGAATTGTAAGGATTTTGTTGTTGATGTTTTCTAGATATAGGGTCTCACTGTAGTCCAAGCCGGTCCTTAACCCTGGGCCCTGGGCTCAGGAGGTAACTGCTCTAATCCCTCAGGTAGGCCCCTAGCCCTGAACTGTGATTGTTACTTAACTGCCTCCCTGTGAACTGTGAGATCTAGGACAGCACAAGAGAAATTTTTTTGCATATTCTCTTAACCTTAATCACAGCCCTCAACAGAGCCTTGAAAGAGTTGTCTATATTAGTTGACTCAAATTCCTCCTTGAACTTTTTTTTTTTTTTTCTTTTTGAGACAGGGTCTCGCTCTGCAGCCCGGACTGGTCCTGAACTCATTTTGTTGCCTAGGCTGGCCTTCAACTCACAGCAATCCTCCTGTGTCAGCCTCCCAAGTACTGGAATTTCAAGCATGTGCCACCACGCCTGGATTATATGGTGCAGCTATGGTGCTCAAGGCTCTGGGCTTGCTAGACAAGTGCTCTCACTGCTGTGCTATTCCTGCAGCCCCTATGAACATCTTTCTTTAGCCCATTTCAATAAAGTTCTTCTCACTTCTCCCCTGAAAGTGCCTTTGTCAAGATCATAAGCAATCTGCATGCAGCTAAATACAATAATCAGTTCTCAGTCCTGATCTTACAGGACTGATCAGCAATATCCTGTTCTTGTTTTTAGGGGGGGGGGGGTGTCTTTTATTTTTTTCCTGTTCATGCTTTTGTTTTTGCTAGATGAGGGATAGAACCCAGGGCCTTGCTCAAGGTACACAGGTGCTCTACTACTGAGCTACATCCTTGACCTTCTTTAAATTTTATTTTGAGATGGGTGTCTCACTAAGCTGTCCATGCTGGACTGGAATTTACGATCCTCCTGCCTCAGCCTCCAAACCCACCTCCAAACCTACCTCTCTTCCTCTTGAAACATTTTCTTGACTTGGCTTCCCTGACATTACATTCTACCTTCTACTCCACAGGCTGTATTGTCACTGTGTCTTTTCCTAGCTCCTACTCTTCTCCTCCACCTGCGAATGCTGAGATGTCTCATGGATAAGGACCCTGCAAATGTTCACTCTCTAGGTGATCATCCTCAGCCTCAAACTTTACGTGCCAGACTGATGCCCAAGGCTCCCAACTTAAATCTCCAACCTGTATCTCTTTCCTAGACTTGGCACTCAAGTGCCTCTATGACATTTCCCAGCTGTGCAACAAGGATCTCAAATTTACTAAGTCTGAGAGCAGACTCATGAATGTC
Organism: Ctenodactylus gundi; assembly: GCA_004027205.1. Classification (NCBI taxonomy): domain Eukaryota; kingdom Metazoa; phylum Chordata; class Mammalia; order Rodentia; family Ctenodactylidae; genus Ctenodactylus; species Ctenodactylus gundi. The sequence goes on along the minus strand of PVKB01001243.1, from coordinate 215,944 downwards.
TCCACCCGAAGTCTGCAGGCAAGGCACCCTGACCTTGGTAAAACGACAACCTCATCCTTCTAGTTCTCCAGGTCAGAACCTGTGCAATCATCCCTTGACTCTTTTCTTTCTCTCTTATGCTGCATCAGAATCCCACAGGCTCCCCCTTCAAAACATAGGCACGCAGCTGGAGGAATGGCACAGTGGTTAAAGCACTTGCCTAACAAGCGCAAGGCCCTGATCTGCCAGCACCACATAAGCCAGGTGTGGTGGTGCACGTCTGTAATCCCAGCACTCAGGAAGCTGAGGCAGGAGGAGTGCTGTGAGTCCAAGGCCAGCCTGGACTACATACTGAGTTCAGGACCAGGGTGGGTTATAGAGTGAGACCCTGCCTCAAAAAAAAAAAATATATATATATATATATATAGCCAAATCTTGACCACTTCCTGGTACCTCTACTTTTACACTAGAGCTCGAAAATCATCATCATCTCGTTTAAGTAACTGCAATAACTTCCTGACTTAATCTCTTTGTAACTCATGTGACACTCCTACAACCTATTCTCAACAGAGCAACGAGAGTCAAGGCACTGGAGCTGGAGAAAGAACAGTGGAAGCACAGTGGTTAGGACACCTGCCTAGCAAGCTCAGAATCCTGAGTTCAATTCCCCAGCACCACATATACTAGGCACGGTGGTGCACACCTGTAATCCCAACACTCAGGAGGCTGAGCCAGGAGGACTGCTGCGAGTAACACGCCAACCTGGGTTACATAGTGAATTCAAGGCCAGCCTGTACAGAGCAAGACCCTATCTCAATAAATAAATAAATAAAATGTAAGTCAAATTGGGAGACTGAGGTAGAAGGACTGCCATGAGATTGGGGCCAACCTGGCTACATAGTGAGTTCAGAACCAGCCAGAATTAGAGGGAGACTCCGTTTCAAAAAAAAAAAAAAAAGAGTAAGTCTGATTATGTCACTCTTCTGCCCAGAGGTTTCTAGCCAAAGTCCCTGCATTGGCCTTAGGAGACCCACACTGATATGAGTGTCCCTGCTTAAGCACGCAGGCACACTCTGCCCGAGGGCTTCTGCGCTCGCTTTTCCCTCTACCAGGTACCCAAAATGCGTCTGTCCTCATCCACTCTGGATCCTTGCTCAGATCGCACTTTCCCGTGTCACTGTATGAAGGCGCACGCCCACGTCCCGTCTTGGTTCCCCTTTACGGCTCTCCATCGTATGCACCACCACCTGACACAGGTGTTTCGCCTATCTCTTTACGGCCTGCCTTTCCCACTGGAAAGTACTATAAGGTCAGAGAACTGAGTCTGTTTTATCCACCGCCGCATCCAGAGCCTCGCAGGCGCTCCCTGCGTGGTAAGGGTGTAAGAGGATGGATGCGCCGGCAGCCGGGCCGGACCCCAGCGCCACCGGACGCGGCGGCCACCGCCGTGAGGGCTGTAACAGGACAGCAGAGTGCCCAGCCTGGCGTGAGCGCCTTCCCCTTCTCCCGGCAGAGCGGAACCGCGGGCCAGCCCGTGCTGGGGAACGTCAGTTCTCGTCCCCCACGCCCGCATTCTGCAGACGACGCTACGCCGGGACGGCGCTGCCAGCCCCTTTGCGCCCGCTCACTCACCCATCCCATGCCAGATCACCAGCGGCGTCGGCGCGGGCGCGGCGAGCCTCCCCGGCACCCGAGCGAGGCAGGACCAAGGCAGGAGAGCAGCAGCCAGGAGCCACAAGCAGCCGGGCGGCGCCATCTTGGCCGAGTCACACGACCGCACGCGCGCCGCGAGAACCCAGCTCGCGCGACTGGGCGAGGGAGCCGCGTCCTCCGCGCGTCTGCCTTGGCCGCCGCCTGGGGGCGTAGGCGGGGAGCCGGAGACCACGCCCCGCAGGCCACGCCCCCGAGACCGCGCCCCCCCGCCCAGCTCGGTCCCCCGCGGCGTCGGCTCAGCGTTTTCTGCGCAGCCTGCCCTGGGCTCCTCGGCACTTTACATCCTTGTGTGGATTTAATCCTCACGACTTTCTCCTGTTTCACAGGTCAGGACGCTGAGGTGCTGAAAAGATATCATAGTCGCAGAGACAGCAAATTGGTGAGTCCAAAGATGTCACTCATCACCAGTGTTGGCGCAGGAGGGAAAATGCTCGATGGAAGAGAGGAAGAAATAAATGAAAGGGAATCGGAGACGCAGGCTCGCCCTGCAGAGGGTGGGACCGGCTCTGTATCTCGGAGGAGAGGATTTCAGCAGGCGAAGAAGACATTCCGAGAAAGACCGCCTGAGCCTGGCGAAAGGAGCCACGACCACGGTTGATACTTTAGGAATGCCAAGGCTTCCGGACACGAGAGCCTCTGTGGGCTGCTGAAGGGCGATCAGGAAATCCGCAGCCACTTCCGGGCCTGTCTCGCGGCGGAGCTGTTGGGAGGGCGACGCTCCTCAGCCATTTCCCCATTTTCCTTCCTCCCCTCTTTAATTCTACTGCAGGTTCTTTTTTAAAGCACTTTCATCATGTCAATTACCTCCTCGATTTTTTTCCCCCAGAAAACCATCAAAAGCAGCGTAAGGAGTAGGTTAAATAAGTTAGGATGCATCCGCTTTATACAATGGAGCATTGTGCGACTGGGTTTATAAAGGGTGAGGTGAATTTATACTTACCTGAAAAACTGTCCACAGTGTATTGTGCAGGAAAAACTGGTTATAAGCCCGTGTGAAGCCCTTCTAGCCCATAAGTATCATATGATGTACCTATTTGCTTTAAGAAAAATAAGTTTCTTATATATTATAAGCAGTTTTTAACTGAAGCCTTGCAGATTATTTCACCAATCTTTTGGAGCCTCCAGTTGAAGTTTTTGTTTTTGTTTTTTGAGACAGCAACTCATTTAGTAGTTCTGGACTCACTGTGTGACCCAGGCAGGCCTTGAACTCAAGGCAATTTTCCTGCCTCATCCTCCTGAATGCTAGATTTACAGGCCTGTGCCACCACACTCAGTTTATGTGGTGCTAGAGAACTGAACTCAGAGCCTGGCGCTAGCTAGGCAAGTGCTCTAACCACTGTGTTACTCCTCCCTCCCTGGAGCATTTCTTGAAATGATGTGTGTCTTGTCTTTGGTGAAACATCTGTGATTTCTGTAAAGTCGAATGGTAATTGAAAATCACTTGTGGGCTTGAGGAATACCACAGCAGTTAGACTGCTTGTCTAGCAAAGTGCAAGGCCCTGTGTTCCATCTCTCAGCACCACATAAAATTCAGCCCAGCTTGGTGGCACATGCCTGTAATTCCAGAACTCAGGAGGCTGAGGCAGGAAGATTGCTGTTGAATTCAAGAAAAACAAAACAAAACTAAGCCAAATGGGATAAACTCATCCTGAACTTAATGGGCAGGTAGCTCCATAGGCAGGAGTAAAATTTGTAGATACTGTCAAAATTTTCAAAAAATGTGTGTGTGTGTGTGTGTGTGTGTGTGTGTGTGTGTGTGTGAGCATCAGCACTGTGTTAGAATTGGGAAAGCTAGCTTAATAGGGATTAAGTACTAAATAGCTACCAACTCCAAGGTGAGTGCAATCATACATCAAAAAGACACACAAAAAATAATTTGAGGGAAATAACAGATTAATGATATAATTGTGAATCAAACACATAATTTGAGGGAAGAAATTGATGATATAATTGTGTATCAATGTATATACATACAAAGTTGCTTGCACAACTCTATAAATTTACTCAAAGCAATTATATTAGACACACTAAATGAAGAAGTTTTACAGCATATAAAAGGCCTCAAAAAGCTGTTCTTGGGTTGAGGGGGTAGCTCAGAGGTTAAAGTGCTTGCCTAGCTAGCACAGGGCCCTGGGTTTGATTCCCCAGCACCACATAAGGCAGGTGTGGTAGCTCATGCCTATAATTCCAGCACTTAGGAAGCTGGAAGTGAAGAAATGATGTGTAGCTACATTAAATTTTAAAATAACAAAGAATAAAAAGGATCTAGGAATGTAGCTCAGGGTGAAGGCCCTAGGTTTAAATCACAGAACTGAAAAAAAAAAAAAAATACCAGGATTGCTGTGAGTTTGAGGCCAACCTGCACTACATACTGAATTTCAGGACCAACCTAAACTACAGAGCGAGACCCTGTCTCACAAAAAAGTCCCTTAAAGATATTTATGTATTCAAGTATTTCTAGTGATTATTATTTGTTTGAGACAATTTCATTCTGTAATCCAGGCTGGGCCTAAACACACTGTGTGTAGCCCATTCTGTCCTTAAAAACATGACAATCTTCCTCCCTCAGTCTCCAGGTGCTGGGATTATAGGCATGCACCATTACAGCTGGCCTATGTGGTGCTAGGGAATTGAACTCAGGGCCTGGTGCTTACTAGGGAAGTGCTCTAACCACTGTACTATTCTTCCATTCCTTCTAGTGATTATCAAAATGCCAAAGCTTTGACTAGAAATACATACATACTGTGTGTGTGTGTGTGTGTGGGGAGAGAGAGAGAGAGAGAGAGAGAGAGAGAGAGAGAGAGAGAGAGAGAGATCTGAGGGGCCAGGAGGAATAGCATACTGGTTAGAGCACTTGTCTAGCAAGCACAAGGCTGCGAATTTGATTCCCCAGTACCATGTACGCTGGTTATGGTGGTGCACGCTTGTCAGTCCTGCACTCAAGAAGCTGAGGCAGGAGTATTGCTGTTAGTTCAAGACCAGCCTGGGCTACATAGTGAGTTCAGGACCAGCCCATGTTGGGTCTCGGGGTCCCTGGCTGCCGTTGGTCACCAGTGATGAGGAATCAGCGAAGTCTGGGGGAGCAGGGTCCCGAGGAGCTGTGAGTACGACTGAATAGCATCCAGGAGTCTGAATCACTGTTAACAGCGTGTTTATTGTCCATGGGGGCCAGGCTTATAAGCAGTTGAAGGGAGGAGGGTCATTTAGTGATTGGAGGAAGTTTGGGATCTGAGAGTCGCCTAATTTGTGTGGTGGGTCTCTGGAAACCGTGATTTCTGGTAAGGGTCTTGGGGTAGGGGGATAATTGGGGATTTGAGTAAAGTGAAACCTGAGCTGCGGGCCATCCTGGGCCCGCAGGGATAAGAGGGAGGGACTCCACTCCTGCCAGTCTTGGATGAGATTATGGGGTCTGAGCCACCTTTTACCTTCCATTATCCCTTGGCCTAGTCAGAGTTCCACAAGCCCAGACTATAGAACAAGACTCTGTCTCAAAAAAAAAAATGTAACTTTTAATAATCCTCAGATCTCTAGCAAGCACTCTTAACCACTGAGCTATTCCTCCATCCCCCAAAAGTTATTTTCTTGAGGGTTATATTATAATCTCACTTTTTACTTTATATACCTCTTATGGCTTCAGTTTTTACAGCAGATACATAACAGAATCAGAAAATGATGTATAGATACATTAAGTGTAAAGTAATAAAGAATAAAAAGGATCTAGGAATGTAGCTCAGGGTAAAGGCCCTAGGTTTAATTCACAGAACTGGAAAAAAAAAAGTCACCAAAGGTAAACATACTGCACCTGCTAGGGAAGAGACTGCTTCTGTTTGGGCATCTGAGGGATGGTTGCCCTGTCCTCCCCGAGGCTGTGCTTGCAGCCACACCCATTGCTCAAACACAGAAGCCTAGACAGCAGAAGGGAAGAGCATTATTGGGTTTCTAGGCTAAGGTAGAGTACACTGACACTGACTTTGTAGCCACATACGTGATCAGTCTGTGTACATGTCCATGTGTACTTGAAACATATTCTTGTGTGTACAGTGGTTCAGGTTTCTGTGCACACCTGGGCAGCTGTTTGTGGTTTTCATAGTTTCTGTTATAATCATTTGTCCACTTCATTTTTGAGCTTTGGTGTGTTAAAAACCTCTTATAACAATGGATTTTTCTTGTACTTCTGTCAGATTGGTCCTTGCCCTCATCCTGCCCATAAATTTGGAGGCTGATCTATAAGGTACATGTGGGCTGTGGAACTCTGCATCTTACTGGGTTATTTGTTATTAACCTTTCTTTAGTTTGTTACTTAGTAATTATAGTCTTTGGTATCCAAGTGCTTAATACTGATTTTATTTTTATTTTCTTTTTGGAGGGGTACTGGGGATTGAACCCATCTCTCTCTCTCTCTCTCTTGTTTTTGAGAACAGGTATCACTAAGTATTTAAATTGTCCAGACCAGGCTCACAATTGAGGTCCTCCTATCTGAATCTCCCAGAGTTGTTCTGGGATTACAGGCCTGTGCCACCTGGCCCTGTTTTCATACTAATTTGAATACTAACTTGTGGTTCATGTTTGTCTGATGTCTTTTTTTTTTTAATTAGTTTTGCTTGGCTGAGGGCATAGCTCAGCAGTTAGAGTATTTGCTTAGTAAGTGCAAGGCTCTGAGTTTGATTCCCCAGCATCACATACACCAGGCATGGTGGCACATACCTGTAAGCCCAGCACTCGAGGCTGAGGCAGGAGGATTGCTGTGAGTTCAAAGCCACCTAGTAAATTACGAACCAACCTGGACTGCAGAGGAGAAACTGTCTCAAAAAAAAAAAAATTTGTTTTAAGTAGTAGACATTATGCAACTAAACACAATGGGTTCATTTTCTAGTAAGTGCAACCTCAGGAACAAATACAGGCAGCACCCCAAGAGTGGAGGAGGAAGATTTAATTACTTGCATGTAAGGAGGTCACTTTCTTGATTTTCTGGCCTTCCAAAACAACAGAAGGGTAGCCTCTTTGTTTTTTAATTGAAACAGGAATCTGGGTGTGGTGGCGCATGCCTGTAATTCCAGCACTTCTGAGGCTCAGGCATGAGGACTGCCTTGAGTTCAAGGCCAGCCTGGGCTGCATAGTGAGCTCAAAACCAGTGAGGCCTACAGAGTAAAACCCTGGCTCAGAAAAAAAGAAAAAGAAAAAGAAAAAGAAAAAAAGGATGTTAATTAAAGCAGGGTCTTGCTCTGTAGTCCAGGCTAGTTTTGGATCCTATGTTGCCTAGGCTGGCCTTGAACTCACAGAAGTCCTCCTGCCCCAGCCTCCTGAGTGCTGGGAGTACATGTGTGCCACTGTGTCCAGTTTATGTGGTGCTGGGGAATCAAACTCCGAGCCTTGTGCTTGCTAGGCAAGTGCTCTAACTGCTGAGCTATGTGCTTGGTTGGCAAGTGCTCTAACTGCTGATCTATGCCCCCAGCCTCAAAAATTTCATCCATAGCAAACAATAGGCAACAATTCAGTAGTGTGTGTGTGTGTGTGTGTGTGTGTGTGTGTGTGTGTGTGTGTGTTACAAGGTAAGGATAAGGGTAGAATCCAGAGCCTTCAACTGAACTTATTTCCAGTCCTTTTGTTTTGAGGCAGGATCTTGTCAAATTGCTAAATTGCCCAGACTGTGATTAAACTTGGAATCCTCATGCCTCCCGGTCTCCCAGGGTGCTAGAATCCTGACCAGTATCTTAAATGTCAATAAATGGCAGTCAAGAAAGAAATGTTTCAGGACATGCACTTAAATCTACAAAATCCTGAGAATTAACATACATATGCACATACAGGAGAGAAGACAACTAGTAGGTTTCCTAACCTTCCCTTTTTCTCTTTGAATAAGTGAAAATGGCTTCTGAGGAGAGGAAGGAGAAGTGGGCAGGATGGGGTGGGCTAACTTTTGGCGATGGCAGGGGGACTCCAGGAAATGCCAAGCTGGAGGATGCTGCAGGCATGTAGGCTGTTTTTCCCGTGGAATGGGGTTCATCAGTCGTGCCAGAGTGAAATCTGCAGCAGACGCTTCCCAAACCTCAGAAGTGACTGCAGAATTTAGGAATTCGGACAAAGGCTTCCTGCCACCTCTCCTGAGCTCTGCCCTTTCTCATTCTTACAATGAGCATATATATCAGAAAAACTGCATGCAGCATAAAGTGACAGCCTTAAAACTACACTCAATAGGAAAAACAGGGCTAGAGGCATAGCTTAGCAGTCAAAGTGCTTGCCTAGCATATGCAAGGCCCTGGGCTCAGTTCCCCAGAACCATATAAGGCAGATGTGGTGGCATATGCCTATAAGCCTGTAATTCTATGTAGTCCTATCACCCAGGAGGCTGAAGCAAGAGGATTTCTGTGAGTTCGAGGCCAGCCTGGACTCCATTGTGAGTTCAGGACCAGCTTTGACTACAGAGCAAGGCCCTGTCTCAAAAAGGAAAAGAAAAAAAAAAAAAAAGCTGAGAACTCTTTAAATGGAATGGAAGTGGTCCAGAATAAGTTTTACCTAAAATGAAGAATTAATCTCTAACTTTTTTATTTTTTGAGACAGAGTCTTGCTCTGTAGTCTAAGCTGGTCATAAAGCTGGTCTCTAACTCAGGGCAATCCTCCTTTCTCAGCCTCCCACATGCTGGGCTTACAGGTATGTGCCACCACACTCAGCTTATGTGGTGCTGTGGAATTGAACCCAGGGCCTCGGGATTACTAAGCCAGCACTTTGACTGCTGAGCTTTGCATACAACCTCACGTGGCTATTTTTGGATGGTAGGATTTAGTTTTTTTTTTTTTTAAACTGTCTTCCCTCTAGGCTTAATTAAGGTATAATTTTCAAATAGTGGTACTTAGGGACTTTTTTCTTGGGGAAGGAGGGTTTTTGGTGTTTTGTTTTTGTTACGAGTCACTTTTATTTGCAATATGTATTTATTTTTTTGAGACTGGGTCTTGCTCTGCGGCTCAGGCTGGTGCAACATGTATTTTTTAAAAAGTGATAAACCTTTTTATTGAAACATAAAACAAACTTTCACCTCTCTCCCTACTCATCAGATTTGGTTCAAGCTTTTGTTTTCAAAACAAGAGCCCAAATTGTCCTCCCATATTTGCTGGATCCAGTTTATAAGGGGGTTCCCAGAAACCCCTGCTCCTTTGTGCATCTTTGCCCAAATCATTTCTTCCAGTAGGAGAGGGCTTGCCATCCTTATTCTGCTTGAACAAATTCAGCTTATTCTACAAAGAACAATCCTTGGTTCATCTCTCCTGCTGCTCTGTTTGTTTGAGACAGGATCTTGCTCTGTAGTCCAGGCTGGTCCTGCACTCAGTATGGAGCCCAGCCTGGCCTGGAACACATGGCAGTCCTCCTGCCCCAGTCTTCTCTTGACTGAGGGCTGGAATTACAGGCATGACCACAATGCCCAGCTATTATGTGATGCTGGGGACCAAACCTGAGCCCTCTGGCTTCCTAGGTAAGCACTCTAATCAATGAGCTTTGCTCCCCAGCTCTCTCCTACTGACCTTCTCAGAGTCCTCCAACTTTTTTTTTTAAATAAAAACTTTTTTCATTTTCTTATTAAATAAATCAATGGGTTTTATATTTGTCAGGTTCCTACATACACATAATATCATTTCATCATTTTCACACTTTCCCCACAACACTTTTAAGTTAAATAGTTAAGGGAGGCAAAGGCAGGAGGATTGCCTTGATTCCAAGGCCAGCCTGAGCTCCATAGTGCGTACAGGACCAGCCTGGAATATAGTTAGACCCTGTCCCCCAAAAAACATTAAATAGTTAAAAAAAAAGTATCTACATAGAGAAGTTCAGAAAGTTCTTACTTCCTTTTGGTTTAGTTTTAAAAGGAGGGATTTAGTGGAAGACTATAGAGTTCTAATAGAAGTTATTACCAGATTGTTATTTTAATAAGGAAACTCTGGAGCTTAAAATAATAAGGAAGAAGAACTTGCAAAGCCTGAATTTCAATATGACTTCAGAGAGTACTGAAAGTTGAAATGCTGGCTATTAGTTCCCTGATTACAAGTCATATTGCCAGGAACAGCAGGAACATAGAGAAGGACCTGAGTGCTCATAACTTTCAGATTTCTCAAAAAAAAAGTCCCTGATTTCTTTTTTGTACACAGGAAACGAAAACATTTTTCATAGATTAAAATTCATTCATTCATTCATTTATTTAGAGAACGGTCTATCTCTGTAGCTCAGGCTGGTCCTGCAGTCACGGTAGATCCCAGGCTGGCCTTGGACTCACAGCAATCCTCCTGCCTCTGCCTCCTGACGTAGCACTTGCAAGGCAGGCGCTGTAACTGCTGATCCATTCCTCCAGCCCCAGATTAAATTTTTAAAATAAAATCGGTTGCTATTGTGCTAAGTGCGGTGGTGTGCTCCTATAATTCCAGCACTTGGGAGACTGAGGAAGGAAAATTGCTGTGAGTTTGAAGCCAGCCTGGGCTACTGGACTACAGAGTGAGACCCTGTCTCAAAAAAATAAAAAAATAAAAATAAAGGATTTCTTGTTTGTACTATTGAGGACTGCAAAAGTGATACTAAAAAACTTGGTTGTGATGCCGCTCAGGGGTAGAATACATGCTTAGCATGTGAGGCCTAGGTTCTACCCTGCAACCAGGAAAAAATGTTAGATTAGACATGCCATCTGTGGTACAAAATTTTTAAGAAAATCCACCCTCTTTTCTATCTATACAGCATCGTTCTTGATTCCTATAGTAGCTTGAAGGGAAACTCACTCATGATGTCTGGAGGTGTGACCTCCTACAAATGGAAGAGGAGGATGTCCTCAAACTTGAGCAGCAGGGTCCCCCTCGGGTGCCACCCACCCGGATTCCATATGGAGCAGCGTATCTACAAAAGGACAGTGGACGACTCTCCATCACCCTGAAGAGGACCTGTGCGAGGCTTCTGCTGGCAGCTTGTGCCATTGTTGCCGTTGAAAGCTCTGCTGATGTCAGTGTCATATCTTCTAGGAGCTCTGGCCAGAGATCTGAGCTCAAGTTTGCAGCTGCCCCTGGGCTTCACTCCTGGAACCTTCACCAGTACAATCCAGGCAGCCTCCTCGCTGTATGGTGCTGTGACCCCAGAGCCCACCACCAGCCACTCAGAGGCATCCTGTGTCAACCTGCCTACTGTTGCTCTGCAACAGAAACGCTCCTCCACACTGTGAGGACATTGCCATCCTGTGCAACAATAAGGGAGCTCACTCTGTGGGTCTGATGTGGCGCATGCGTGGCACCATCCCCTTGAACACCCATGGGAGGTCCTGCCTGATCTCTACTACCCGGGTCCCTAAGAGTTTGAAAAGGAAGAGGGGGCTGCTGCTGTGAAGGCTGTGACCAAGGAGGAACTCCAGGGGCTGGAGGAATGGCTCAGTGGTTAAAGCACTTGCCTAGCAAGTTCTATGTATGGGAATTCAATTCCCCAGCATCACATAAGCCAGGTGTGGTGCCGCATGCTTGTAATCCCAGCACTTGGGAGGCTGAGACGAGAATTGCCATGAGTCCAAGGCCAGCCTGGGCTCCATTGTGAGTTCAGGACCAGCCTGGGCTCCATAGTGAGTTCAGGACCAGCCTGGACCACACAGTGAGACCCTGTCTCAAACAAAACAAAAAAACCAAGGAGGAGCTCCAAGGAGAATGGCAGCGCCCACTCCGGAGTTCCCTGTGCCCCAGTTTGAGGTTGCAGACAGGTCTGCAGCCGCGCCACCCAGGCTCCTGAGTCAGTAGGAAAGACCACCAAGTGACCCAAGGAACACTGTGTCATCCCTACTCCTTTCTGTTTTATTGAGATAGGATCTTGCTAAATGGCCCAGGCTGGCCCCCAAGCTTGCAATCCTCCTGCCTCAGACTTGCAAATAGATTCTGAAAATTTTTACCATATGTACATGTGTGCTTGTGTGTAAACACACAAATGTTTGAATTTTTAAAGGGTCATTGAAGAGAAGATAAAGTCTCATTTTCTCCGTATTGGTGACTATTTCTGGATTTTAGTTTTCCTAATGTTTTTCTCTCTTTCTTTCTTTTATTTCTTTTTGGAGGCAGGGTCTTACTTCATACTCCAGCCTGGTCCTGACTCAATATGTAGCCAAGGCTGGCTTCAAACTCATGGCAATCCTTCTGCCTCAGCTGGGGTTGCAGGCATGCGCCACCACGCCCAACTTATGTGGTTTCGGGGAATTGACCTGAAGTACTTAGCTTGTGACTTAGCACTTGCTAGGCAAGCGCCTTAACCACTGAGTGATTCCTCCAGCCCACTCTTTCTCTTTTTGAAACAGGATCTCTGTAGTCCAGGCTGGTCCTGAACTCGCTATGCAGTCATGCTGGCCTCTAACAGCAATCCTCCTGCCTCAGACCAATTTAAAGATCTTGTATCTAAATAAATAAATGAACAAATAAATAGTGTTGAGGTTGCAGTTCAGTGGTTAGTAACCCTGGGTTTGATCCCCAGTACTAGAAAAAGAAAAGAACAGAGGAATGAATGAAACCAAAAGTTGAATCTTTAAAAAGAACAATAAAATGAACAAATATTTATTTAAATGGACTTGTAGGAGGCTGGAGGAATAGCTCAGCAGTTAAAGTGCTTGCCTAGCAAACTCAAGGCCCTGGGTTTCATTCCCCAGCAGCACATAAGCAGGGCGTGCTGCTGGACAGCTATAATGCTAGCGCTCAGGAGGCTGAGGCAGGAGGTCTGTGTTCCAGGGCAGCCAGGGATACATAGTGAGTTCAGGATCAGCCTGGACTGCAGAGGGAGACCTTGCCTCAAAAATAAATAAATAAATAGGTGAGGAAGAGTGATGATTCAAAATACTAAAATTGGAAATGAAAGTGAAAGTATCATAACTATACAGAAATAAAAGATTATGAACAATTGTACACAAACATTGGATGAAATGACTGAATTTCTAGATACACAAAACTTACCAAGATTAAATCATGAAGAAATAGAAAATAAATTCAGTAAAAATAAAAATAAAAACTCTCCTCCACAATTGAATGTGATAATATATGCCTAAAGTCCCAATTACTCATGAGGCTGAGACAGGAAGATTGCAAATTCCGTGTGAGCCCTGGCAGTTTAGCAGAATCCTGTGTCCAAAAAATAAATAAATAAATAAAAGGGGCTGGAGGAATAGCACAGTAGTTAAAGTGCTTGCCTAGCCAGCATAAGCCCCGGGTTGATTTCCCAGCACCACATAAACTGGGTGTGGTGGTACATGCCTGTAATCCCAGTAGTGGGGGCCTAAGGCATGAGGATTGCTGTGAGTCCAATGCCAGCTTGGGCTACATAGTGAGTTCAGGACTAGCCTAGATGGCAGAGCAAGACCCTGTCTCAATAAATAAGTAAATAAAATAAACAAATCTCAAAAAATGTTAGGGAGGTTGTGGAGAAAAAAAGAACTCATATACATTGTTGATGAGACTGAACTAGCACAACCTCTGTTGAAATCAATATGGCAGTTTCTCAAAAAACAGAATAGAAATTATGTGTGACTCAGCTGTACCTCTTCTGGGTACCATTCTGAGAAGCTAAGCCATCATATTACAATGACACATGTATACCCATGCTTATAGAAGCATAACTCATAACGTTCAAATCTTGGAGGCAGCCTACAGATCCATCAACAGATGAATAATGAAAACACTATATATATATAAAGTGCTCCTCTCCTAGAAAGGTAAATTTGAGTCATTTGTCAGCAGATGGATGCACCTTCAGAGCATGGTGCTAAGCAAAATAAAGCACACAGAAAGCTAAATAGTACATGATTTCTCTTACAGGAGAAACCCAAAACATAAACAACTAAAAGCAAAATAAAAGAGAGCTGGTAGGAAACAGGGAGGTATATTATGTGGAGGTGGGAGGGGCACCCAGGGCGGGAGATGAGAGGGCAGAGGGGGGAAAGAAAAAGGATTAAGATGTGATATATACAGGCATCAATTTCTCAAGTTGAATATAATTATTGCATGTCACAAACACGGACTATAAAAATGATTTTGGAAAATAAAAATTACATGATCATCTCAATTGATGCATGTCATGATTTGGATATAAAATGTCCCTCCAAAATCTCATGCATTCAGAGGTGGGGCTTTGGAATGCGAGTGGATCATGGTAGTGCCATTCTCATAAGTGAGTTAATCCAGCTGAATGTGTTGCTAGGAGGTGGGTCACTGGGCTTGTGACCTGAAGGTATGCTTCTGTCATTGGCCCCATCCTTTGTCTGTTCCCTGGTTGTTACAGAGTGAGCGGCTACCTTCTCCCCGGCATTTCCATGACGCCACTTCTGCCTGATTAGATGTTTTATCCTATCAATGGGAAAGTGACTAATACAGTGCAGGAAAAGCATTTGATAAAATTTAACACATTTTCATGATAAAAACATTTCAACAAGGAACAGATGGGAAAAACTCAAAATAACAAAATTGCATATGAAAAGCCCACAGCAAAAATGATATTCAATAGTAAAAGACTGAAAATCTGCCCTCTAATTGATGTGTACGCCCACCATTTTTTTTTTTTTTTTTTGGTTTGTTTTTGAGACAGGATCTCGCTCTCTAGTTCAAGCTGGTTCTGAACTCACTATAGTGCCCAGGCTGGCCTCGAATGCACAGCAACCTCAACCCTCTTGCCTCAGCCTCCTGAGTGCTGGGATTATAGTCATGCACTACCACGCTCAGCATTATGTGGTACTGGGGAATGGAACTCAGGGTCTTGAGCTTGCTAGGCAAGCACTTTAACCATTGTGCCATTCCTCCAGTCCCACTTTCATCCAACATGATTCTGGAAGTCCGTGACAAAGCAATTTGATTTAAAAAAATGAGTACTCTGGGCCTGATGGTGCAGGCCTGTAATCCCAGCACTCTGGGAGGTTGAGGTGGGAGATAGTAAGTTTGAACTCTGCCTGGGGAACTTGGCAACTTAATAAGATCCTGTCTCAAAATGAAAACCAAAAAAAATGGGCTGAGCGTGTAGCTCAGTTCAAAGGCCCTGGGCTCGATCTCTGTTAGTGACAGTGCTGCAGTTCTTCAGTTGTCCAGGCTCATGGGCTCTCAAGTTAATCATGAATAAGACAACTCAGATTCCAAAGGATGACTCAGAGCAAGGAAAGTTTATTGTACACGGTGAGAAAGAGGAGAGAGAAAGCTCTCAAGGGAAGCTTGAGAGGGAGGTCTTAACTGAGATTGCTGGCTCGAGATGGAGAACTGGAATCTTTATGAAGTTTTTATCTGTTTATGTATACAGCAGTTTAGCTTTCTGTAGTGAGCCAGCTGGAGCTGAAAAAAAAAGGAAGAAAGAAAAAGAAAGACAGTTGACCTATTGCTAAATTTACTGTTTATTGAAGATAAGGGAGTGGGGAGTTTCTTACTCTCATTGATCCTGTGTCCCTGGCTTCTTGGGCAGGGAGGGGCATAATTTGCACCTGTTTTCATGGCCACTGGAACACCCTGCCACACTCTTTTGATCAGTCTTATTCTACTGTCCTATCTATTAGTCTCTAATACCACCAAAAACTGTTACAGGAACTTCCTGGCAAGATGGCCACCAAGTAGGAGTCCTGTTCCACGGCTTCTCAACAGGCTCATCCAAAAGTGGAGATACAGTTAAACACTGTGTGCCCAGCTTAAATTGGAGAGGGAGGAGAGCCCCAGCAATTGAAAGGAGGCCCCACAGGATGGTTGGAAATACCGTTGCCATATCAGATACTAAAGAATATGCCAGCCTGGGGAAGCCACTTCAGGATTTTTGGAAAGGGCTGTGAGTAGTGGGCAGCTGCAGACTAAGGTCAGCCCAGAGCCAGAAGCTGTGGGAGCTGACAGCAGCTGGTAGCCTAAGCTTCCAGAACCAAGCCTGAGGATAGTGTAAACTACCTAGGCACTGCAAGGTTCCCTTGTACAGGGAAGCAGAGACCAGCACAGGAGAAGCAGAGCTCAGAAGCCACACTAGGAAGTGATATAGGTAGGAGCCATTTTGAAAAGAGTCCAAATTCAAACTGTTTAGGGTAAAAGAAGCAACAGACATAGGGCTGGAGGAATAGCTCAGAGGTTAAAGCACTTGCCTAGCAAGAGCTAAGACAAGCGCTAAGTACTGGAGTTCGATTCCCCAGCACCACATAAGATGAGCACATGCCTGTAATCCCAGCACTTAGGAGGACGAGGCAGGAGGATTGCCTTGAGTCCGAGGCCATCTTAGGCTTCATGGTGAGTTGAGGAGCAGCCTGTGCTACAGAGCAAGACCCTGTCTCAAAACAAAGAGGAGGAGAAGAAGAAAGAAGGAGAAACAGCAAAAGACAGGCCACATACCAGGGGCTTGGGGATATATATACATGTACATATATATATATATATATATATATATATATATATATATATATATTTTTTTTTTTTTGAAACAGGGTCTCACTCTGCACCCCAAGCTGGTCCAGAATTCAGTATGTAGCCCAGGCTGGCCTTGGACTCAAAACAATTCTCTTGCCCCAGCCTCCTGAGTGCTGGGATTGCAGGTGTGCTAACACACTTGGCTTATGTGGTGTTGGGGAATAGAACTCAGGGACTTGCACTTGCTAAGCAAGCATTCTAACCACTGTGCTATTCCTCCAACTCCTGAGGACACTTTTAATCAGTGCTTAGGAAGGGACAGGGAAGAGTTAGTTGCAGAACAGGAGAAAGGCCTACAACTTCCTAATCCATTCTGGGAATAGTGAGAACACCTCAGAGGGCAGGCAGCCCACTCTTGGGGGAGGGAAGCCAGCACAGACGGGAGAGCTTTGCTTATGGGTCTAGGTGTAAACATGACAGTATAGAGGCCAGTGGACTGTTAGGACCCCCTTTCACCTACTGTTCCCAGCACAGAACTCAATGGATTTTCAGCTCGTCCCACTCTATACCCTCATACACGTTCAAAGAAACCTCTCAGCTAGGCCGTTACAGTGAAGTCCCTCAGCAATTGAATCATGGGAAAGCAAAGCACTAGGACACATGCAGAAACATCTGGCTCCCCAGAATATAATGTCATGCACCCTGAAATAGTGGAACTCAAAGGAAAGGAATTCAAAAACCAAGAGGACCAATTGGTTTATGCAATCAACTCAAACAAGACTTTCTTAAAGAAACACAAGTAATGGTCAGTGGTCTTAAAGAGGAATTTTCTAATTAGCTGGACATGGTGGCATATGTTTGTAATCCCAGCACCCAGAAGGCTGAGGTAGAAGGATTATCTTAAATTCAAGTCTAGCCTGGACTCCATAGTGAGTTTAGGACCAGTCTGGAGTGAGGCCCTGTCTCAAAAAAATTTTTAAAAGACAAATTTACTAAACAAATAGTAGTCCTAATGAACACAAGGTTAACTGAGTATATTATATAGAAGACATAAATAAAAAGATGGCTGAGATAAATAAGGCAATACAAGATAAGAAGGCACAGGTCAGCCCTCCGCCCCCTCCCACTGCACTCAAGGGATCATGGCCTATTCTTTTGTGAGACAGATCAAGTCCAGCATGGTAAAGCGAGTGATCAAAGAAAAAGTGATGTATGAAAAAGAAACAAGACAACTAGTAAGACTGAAAAAATGAAAGCTGAAGATGGTGAAAATTATGCCATTAGAAAGCAGAGATTTTTCTTATAGGCAGAGATCCTCCAAGAGTGTCAGATGATGATCCCAGACTGCCAGCACAGGTTAGAGGCTGTGTACACTGATCTTTAGCAGATACTAGAAGGCAAAAAGGACTTGGAAGAAGCTGAGGAATATAAAGAAGCACGTTTAGTATCAGATTCAGTGAAGGTAGAAGCCTGAAACTTTTCTGAGGCCCATTCTACAATTCATTATTTTTTAACTGCTTATGTTCAAGCAGTATGGGAATGTGATTCTTTTCATGCAGTTGCATTTTTTATTTGCATAAATTAATGTGTCAAATGATTTTATCTAATAAAATTGTTTATTTCATGCTTTTAAAAAAGATATGAAGAAACATGTTGGTAGAGAAGTAGAAAATCTGAAAAGAAATGTAGCTGAAGTTCAGGATATGAAATATTCATTTAAAAGCAGAGGAAGTTGGACACAGTGGTGTACATCTGTAATCCCAGCATGTTGGGAGGCTGAGGCAGGAGGATTACTGTGAGTTCAAGCCAGCCTGGGCTACATAGTGAGCTCAGGACCAACCCTGACTACAGAGTGAGACCGTATCTCTAAATAAATAAATACATTTTTTTTTAAAGAAAGCAGACGAACACTGTGAACACTGAAAGGACAGAATTTCAGATCCTGAAGATGAAGTTAAGAAAACTAATGCTGCATCAGGCTTAATACTAAAATAAAAAGTGAACAAGGTTGCTGGATATACGAGCTGCTGGATGACTCAAAGAGAACCAACCTCAGAATCAGCGGTGCGAGGGAAAGAGTAGAAGGCAACATAAAAGACATAAAAAAGTTATTCACTGAAACCCTGGAAGAAAATTTCTCAAGTTTAGGAAGAGAAAGTAATAATCAGGAACAAGTAGCTCATTATCAAATAATCTTGACTAGAAAAGAACCTTACCACAACACATTTAAATCAAAACCTTCGATATTCAACACAAAAAGAAAATATGAAAAGCAGTAAGAGAAAAACAGACATTATTCTACCAAGGCAACCCTTTCCAAATTATTGTAGATTTTGTTATTATTATTTTTTGAGACAGGGTCTCACTCTGTATCCCAGGCTGGTCCTGAACTCACTATGGAGCCCAGGCTGGCCTTGGACTCACCACAATCCTCCTGCTTCAGCCTCCTGAGTGCTGGGATTATAGGTGTGTGCCACCACATCCGGCTTATGTGGTGCCGGAGAATCAAACTCTAGTACTTAGCATTTGACTTAGCACTTGCTAGGCAAATGCTTTAACTGCTGAGCCATTCCTCCAGCCATCCACAGTGTTCTATCCAAAGTCAACAGAATACATCTTTTTCTCAATAGCATATAGGACTTTTTCCAAAACAGACCATATGCTTGACCAAGTGACATGCTTAAATAAATACAAAAAGAAAAGAGATGTGATATGTAAATAATAAAACAAAAAAAGAATTTAAATGATTTTCTGCACACTTTCAGATCATAGCAGATTTAAACTAAAAATCAGCACCAAAAGGACCTGCAAATACATGGAGATTAAGTAACATATTATTGAACAAGCAATGAATCACAGAAGAAACCAGGAAAGAAATCAACAATTTCCTAAATTCAGATGACAGTGGAAGGGCATCAAATCAGAGTCTTTGGGACACAGTGAAAGCAGTACTAAGAAGGACACTTATAGCTATAAATGCATGTGTGAAAAAAACCCCAGAGCTATCTGAAGTAAACAATCTAATGATGCAGCTCAAAATCCTAGAGAAACAAGAACCAAATCCAAAAGCAGTAGAAGGAAATTATAAGAATCAGAGTGGAGATCAATGAAATTGAAACTAAAAAAGCCCAGATCAATAAATCAAAGAGTTGGCTCCTTGAAAGGACAAACCTCAAGTCAAACTCACCAAAGAAAGGAAAGAAATTCACATCAATGCAAATATAAAAAGTGAAATCACAACAGAAACTGTTGAAATCCAGAGCATTATAAGAAACTATTTTGAAACCTATATTCCAACAAATTTAAGAACTCAGAAATGGATAAATTTCCTGGCACATACAAGATATCAAAATTGAACCAAGAAGATATAAAAACTCTGACTACAGCAATAACCAGCCGTGAAATTAAAGCAGTAAGAAAAGGTGAACCAACAAAGATGGATTCACCCCAGAATTCCCTCAGAACTTCAGCGAACAGTTAGTGCCAATGCTTCTCAAACTCTTCCATGAAATTGAAAAAGAAGAAACTCCTTCTGGGAAACTAGTATCACCTTAATCCCCAAATCAGATAAAAGACCCAACAAAGAAAGAAAACTACAGGCCAATTTCCTTAATGAATATAGATGCAAAAAAATCTTTCTTTACTAGGTTACTTGCAAATAAAATGCTATGCTATTCCTCCAACCCCAGAATGTAACAAATTATTAAAAAGACGATGTGCCATAAATAAGTTGGCAGGATTTTGGGGATGCAAAGTTGGTTTAACATACATAAATCAATTAATATAATACACAACTTTAACAAAGCAAGCACAGAAATCATGTGGTCATCTCAATAGGTGCAGAAGAAGCCTGTCGCAAGATGCAACATCCCTTCCTGATGAAAACAGGCATAGAAGGACAGTACCTCAAGCTGATAAAAGTAATGTGTGACAATGCTATAGCAAACATCATCCTAAATGGGGAAAAACTGAAAGCATTTCCCCTCAAGTCAGGAACAAGACAAGCGTGTCCACTCTCAGCACTTCGATTTAACGTAGTGTTTGAAACCTTAGAAGGGCAATCGGGCAAGAGCCTGGAATAAAGGGAACACACATAGGAAAGGAAGAAGCCAAATGTCCTTACTTGAGGATGACATGATCCTATCATAGAAGACTCCCGAAAACTCCCCCAGAAGACTCTCAGAATAAACAAATTCAGGGGCTGGAGGAAGGGCTGAGCAGTTACAGCACTTGCCTAGCAAGTACTAAGTCAAGTGCAAAGTACCTGAGCTCTATTCCCCAGCACCACCACATAAGCTGGGTATGGTGGAGCACACCTGTAATCCCAGCATCAGGGAGGGTGGAACAGGAGGATTCCTGTGAGTCCAAGGCCAGTCTGGGCTCCATCGTGAGTTCAGGACCAGCCTGGGCTACAGAGTGAGACCCAGTTTAAAAAAAAAAAAAACCCAAAAAACCTAATACATTCAGCCAAGTTACACAATACACAAAAATCAATAGCATTCCCCTC
Source organism: Ctenodactylus gundi (assembly GCA_004027205.1). Taxonomy (NCBI): domain Eukaryota; kingdom Metazoa; phylum Chordata; class Mammalia; order Rodentia; family Ctenodactylidae; genus Ctenodactylus; species Ctenodactylus gundi. The sequence goes on along the minus strand of PVKB01001243.1, from coordinate 195,408 downwards.
ATAGCAACAATGAAAACACCCAAAAAACATCAGAAAAACAATCCCATTCACAATAGCTTCAATGAAAATTAAATATTGAGGAATCTAACTAAGCAAGTAAAGGACCTCTGTACTGAAAACTATAGTGCTCTGAAGAGAATATTAAAAAATGAAAAGACATCCCCTGTTCTTGGATAGGCAGGACCCACCTGGTCAAAATGGCCATGCTACACAAACTGATACACAGATTCAATGCAGTCCCAATCAAGATGCTACCAGCATTTTCGCAGACTAGAAGATCTGAAAATTTCTTTGGAACCAGAAGAGATCCAGAATAGCCACAATAATTACAAAACACAAAACAAAAGCAGGAGGCACCACAGTATATCAAGTTACATTATAAAGCAACAGGGATAAATGGTACTGGCACATGAACAGGTGGATCCATGGAATAGAGTTCAGGATGCAGATACAATCCCAAGTACCTCCAGCCATCTGATCTTTGACAAATGGGCCAAAAACATATGGTGAGGTAAAGTTAGTCTCTTCAAAAAATGGTGCTGGCAGCAGTTAAAATGCTTGCCTAGCAAGCTCAAGGCCCTGAGTTCAATTCTCCAGCACCACATAAATATGGGCTTGGTAGCTCTCACCTGTAATCCCAGCACTTGGGAGGCTAAGGCAGAAGGATTGCCTTGAATCTAAGGCCAGCCTGGGCTACATAGTGAGTTTAGGACCAGCCTGGGCTATGGAGCGAGATCCTGTCTCAAAAATAAATAAATAAATAAATAAATAAATAAATAAATAAATAAAGGTGCTGGGAAAACTGTCTAACTAGATGCAGAAGAATGCGACAAGGCCCATATCTTTTACCACGTACCAAAATGAAATCAAAGACTTAGAAATTTAAACAGAAATGCTGGAGGCTGGGTGATTGACACAGCAGTTGGGGAGCTTGCCTAGTGAGCAAAAGGCTCTGAGTACCATTCCCCAGCATCATTTTAGCCAGGACTACAGAATGAGACCCTGTCTCAAAAAAAAAAAAAAAGTTCTGAATGCACTATGTGGCCCAGACTGACCATGAACTCACAGCAATCCTCCTGCCTCAGCCTCTCAATTGTTGGGATTATAGGTATGTACTGCCACGTCAGGATTATATGGTGCTGGACCTTGTGCTTGCTAGGCCTCTGCAACCCTGCAAACGTACCAACTTGCCCAAGTGATTCTGCTGTCTGGCCTGGTGAAGGCACTATGCATATTGCTAGCGAATTTCTCACCTTCTGTTTTCCCTTGGCAAGCCCAACTTCTCAGATACCATCTTTTTCCCAGTTCTAGAACCAGTCAGGCTCTGCAACTCTGCTCAGTCCTGGGCCTTAGGTGCTTGAACACCCAGTGCATGACCTCAAACATCTGACAAGATTCGTGTGGTTGTTCTGTGTGGATGTGGTACCTCACTTGGCAGAGAGAGGGACAGCTCAGGAGACTGTAGGGCTTGCAAAGATTGATAAAAACCCAAGGAAAGCATCAAGACTGACAGAAGGGATCATCTTAAGTCAACTAATGTTGGCCTCTTGTGAAAGACAGGGTTGTCAATAGGGCTGATTGGAATCTGATTTGATGGGCAGCCAGCCAATGAAATAGACACACCTGCACATTTCAGAAATGGGGAGAGATGTGATTGACATGTTCAGTAGCAGCAGACATGAGTGTCTCCTAAGGAGGAAGCCTGTTCCTTCCTCTAGAACTCAGTGCCTACTGACCAAGAATACGTCCTCAATTAGAAAATTTGGTTCCACCTTATTCTGACTCCTGCAGTGTCATGTTTCCTGTATTATTACTATATTCTTTTTCTTTTATTTTGAGACAATGTCTATGTCTATGGCCATGCCACCCTGAACTGTTGCGGCCCTCAGGGCCTGAGAGCCTCAGCATTGCTGACCTTGGGCAAGTTCCTTTAAATCATGTGTTGTTTTGCTTGTGTATGGTTTGAAATTCCAGGTGTTGCTTGTTTACTAAATTTAAGTCACGTGTTTTGGTTTTCGTTTGAAATTTGGATCAGGTGTGGAAACACGTGACTGTTAACTAGCGGGAAGGCAAGGAGGGTATAAGAGCAAGACTGTAGATAATAAAGCGTCTTCTGCAGCATCCCTTGCAAGAGTCCAGCATTCTTCAATTCGCACTCCCCCTCTCGCATTCTCGCCCGCTCAGTCAATGAGAATGCCAGTCAATAAGAACGCTAGTTAACAGTCACGTGTTTCCACACCTGATCCAAATTTCAAACAGAAAACAAGCAAAACAACACGTGACTTACATTTAGTAAACAAGCAACACCTGACCTCAAGCAATAAACAGGCAAAACAACATGTGACTTAAATTTAGTAAACAAGCAACACCTGTAATTTCAAACAGTAAACAAGCAAAACAACATGTGATTTAAAGGAACTTGGCCAAGGTCAGCAATGCTGAGGCTCTCGAGCCCTGAGGGCCCCAATACTGAATGCACCTGATCTTGTTTGATCTCACAAGCTAAGCAGGGTCAGGCCTGGTTAGTACTTGAATGGGGGACAGTGTCTCAATTCTGTAGTCCAGGCTGGCCTCGAATTCACACCAACCATCCTGCCTCAGCTTCCCGAGTGCTGAGATTATATATATATATTTCTTAATAACCAATGTTTGATGGATCTATTTGATGTTTTAGAAGACAAATAGAAATGCAACAGGAAAAAATACTTGTTCTGTGAAAATATACCTTTTCTCCATTAGCTTTCATCCTCATATTCCAGTAAGTTATTTTTCTGTTTTAACAAACAACAATAAACATAGCAACAAAAATAGAAATATATACCTGTCCGATTGGAGAATTTTAATTTTTACCATGGTGAAACCAAGAATGATTTCATAACTTTTTAGTATGTCACCATTAACTTGCCTTTAAATAGTGATACATTCCTATAAAAATAGTTTTTAAGTCAAGCATCCTGTTGCTTAAATAAACTCTTTGTTTTGGAAAAAAAAAAAACCAAACAAAATGTATGGATCTCTCTGTAAACATCAAGTCAGCATCTGATCGACCATCCTTTGAAGGCAGAAAGAATTTGAATCCAAGCCCTTCATTATGGCCCTTGAAGAGCATACAATTTGCCTCCTAGTCAGTCTTCCAAATTCACCTCAAACCACTCCCTTTCCTACAAAGCCAAAACCGTATTTCTTCCAGGTAAGGACCTGGCATCCCACCTTTTCAGGATGTTGAAATAGAAGGATTACAAGTTTGAGGTCAGCATGGGCTATTTGACTGTATAAATAAACCAACAAACAGATAAATAAATGGTCTGGTCATGTATCTAAATAATAACGTGCCTCTGATTCAATCTACAGTAATTTGAGCAGACAAACAAACTGATTTTTCCTTTTTTTTTTTTTTAAACAGTCTTGCTCTGTAGTCCCAGCTGGTCCTGAACTCACTATATGGTCTCTGCTGACCTTGAACACATAGCACTCTTCCTGCTTCTGCCTCCCGAGGGCTGGGATTACAGCTGTGTGCCACCATGCCTAGCTTTAAAAAGGTTAAAAAAAAAGTTTTATCATTCTTCCAGCAAATATTGCAGTTGTTTTAATTGTTTTGGATACTGCCTTCCAGATCTTATCCACATGCAGATGTCTCTTCAATGTTTTGAAAACTGAAAGAACTTTTCCTGCCAGGTGCAGTAGCATACACCTGTAATCCCAGCTATACAGGAGGTTAAGGCAGGAGAATCTCAAATTCAAGGCTAGACTAGACAACAAGACACCATCTCAAAATAAGATTTTTTGAGACAGGGTCTTGTTCTGTGGCCCAGGCTGCTTCTGAACTCGTTATGTAGCTCTGGCTCACTTTGAAGTCACAGCAGTCCTCCTGCCTCAGCCTCCCAAGTTCTGGAATTCCAGGTGTGCATCACCATGTCCAGCATTATGTGGTGTGGGGGAACTGAACTCAGGGCCTTGGGCTTGCAAAGCAAGTGCTCTAACTGCTGTGCCATTCATTCACCCCTCAAAGTAAAATTTAAAAAGACTAGGGAGTTAGGTAGAATATTTGCCTAGCATGCATGGGACCCGGGGTTCAATTCATAGTCCCACAAACAAACAAGCACCATTTTCCTTAGAGAACATTCCAAGACCCAGGTCTCAGCTTAGATGGAGGCTGAACATTTGGAGGTTCCCTGGGGACAGAGACTCTGCACTAAGTCCTACATATAAGACAGTTGATGGTCACTTGATGAATCCAGATAGATATTGCAGAAGGCAGGGGCTTAGTTGTTTTTTTTTTCATTCATCTAATAAGTATTATGTTCTGCTATAGAATCTCTTAAATATTTTCTTCTAGAAAAACAAAGTGAAACGGGGGGTCAGGGAAGGGAAGAGAAAGGGCGGGAAGGGAAGGGGGAGGGACAAAAGGAGAGTGGGAAAGCCCTTGTCACCTTGACAAGACACACACGTGCATAAAAGGCTCAACTCCATTGTAAACCTTAAATTTTGCATGTATACATATCACTAAAACGGGGAAGATATTTTCTTCTATTTCTATAGGCGCTACTGTTTTCATTTATTTATTGACTTGTATTAGTTTGGGTTCTTTAAAATGGAAGAATTTACAGAAATTATAACAAAAGGGATCTGCTCAGAAGGCTTACAAGTCCAAAATGGTGGTGTGTATGTGTGAAAGCTGGAGTGTCCATGACGGCTGTTCAGCTGCGAGGTAGATCTCCCGTCCAGGACTGCAGGGCAGCCGGTGAGACTCTGCTGCAGAACCTGGTCGTTCAAAGAACAATGGTGAAGACTGGAGCCTGAAGATCGGAGACTGAAGATCAGCAGTGGGCAGACAGGCGTAAGTTGAGACTGGAGTGAATCTGTGATGAAGATCTGTGGTGTGTAGCAAGTTGACAGCCAAAGACAACTGAGAAGGTGAGCGCTTTCCCAGAGGAAGAAGCTGTAACAATCTTTTTTCTTCCTTTCTTCTATACTGTTTGAGTTCCAGTTGGGCCTCTCACATCCAGGTGGGTGCTCTTCCCTCATTCGCTGGCCACAAATCACTCATACTCTAATCCAGGCGGGTTCTCAATTCCCAATCTAGTCGTGGTTCCCAAATCCTAATCCAGGTGTAGTTCCTGATTACCTCCAGTTGACATAATCTCTCCAATAGTCACATTTATTTACTTATTTCTGTTGAGGCAAGATCTCACTCAGTAGTCCAGGTTGGTCCAGAACTCACTATGTAGCCCAGGCTGGCCTTGAACTCATGATAGATAATTCTCCTGTCTCAGCCTCCCAAGTGCTGGGATTACAGGTGTACACTATAATGTCCAGTTTATGTGGTGCTGGGGATTTGAATTCAGGGCCTTGCACTTTCTAGGCAAGGACTCTGACCACTGCACTATTCCTCCAGCCTGAGAATGTCTGTTTCTCAATATTAGTTCTAAGACTTATTTATTTAGAGATAAGGTCTTGCTCTGTAGTCCAACCTGGTCCTGAAATCACTATGTAGCCCAAGCTGGCCTTGAACTCACAGTAATCCTCCTGCCTCAGCCTACAAGTGCTGGAATTACAGGCATGTGCCACCATGCCTGGTTTATGTGGTGCTGGGCAATCAAACTCAGTGCCTTGCCCTTGCTAGGCAAGCACTTTTACCACTGTGCTATTCCTCCCACTCCCTATGACTTATTCTTTGTGGTAGCTTGGAGAGGTTACCTAACTTCTCTGTTTCTCAATATTTTGTTTGTAAAACGGGATCCCCATTACCAACTCACCCATAGGATTGTTGTGAGGATTGAAGGAAATAAATTACACATAAATTGCTTGGGCTTGACTTAGTACTCAGAAAAGGATTGTTACTATCATTATTAGTTATTGACCTGAGAGTAACTTTCAGGATATTGTGGGTATGGTTGTACAATTCTATAACATTCACTTAAAGTCATTAACCTGTATACTGCATAAAAGGCTGTCACTAGGTATGGCTATGTTGTTTTCCTAAATTGCATTTTTATATCATTCCCATTCTCACCTCAATTTTGTCATTCTCATTAGAAATAGGGTTGTTGGGGATGGAGGAATAGCTCAGTGGTTAAAGCACTTGCCCAGCAAGCTCAAGGCTCTGAGTTCCATTCCCCAGCACCACATATGATGGGCGTGGTGGTACACGTGTGTAATCCCAGCGCTAGGGAAGCTGAGGCAGGAGGATTGCTTTGAGTTCATTGCTAGCTGGGCTACATAGTGAGTTCTGGACCCGGCCAGAGTGCAGAGCAAGACCCTGTCTCAATAAAAAGAAAAGAAATGTAGTTAGCTTTAGCTGAGAAGGGTCAATCAGAGTTCTAAATATGCTTTGTCTTGCATTTTTTATTACTAGCAAGGAAAAATATTGTTACAAGTATCGTGCACTATTTATCTACTGTTTTTCAAGTTCTTTGTCCATTTAACTACTGGGATTGAATCCCTCTTGGACAAATGATTCCACAATATGTCTAATTCTGTCATAATGGTGAGCTGGTCTCTAATAAGAAGAGATTTAAAGAGCTGATTGTTTGCTCCACAAAGGGCTCTTCATTGCTTGACTAGACCCACTTTCCTCATTAGGTCAGGCTCTTCCCAATTATTAGAGTTTCTCCATAGCCTTCCATCCTGATGTTCCTGGACATTTTGCCTGGGAGTAGCACTCTAAAAACAGGCAGTGAGGCGGGGGTGCCAGCTTGCAACCCAGCACTCTAGGAGGCTGAGTAGCAGTATCATAAATTTAAGCCTAGTAAATGCAAAGCTGAGTTCAATTCTCCAGCACCAAATAAGCCTGGCAAGGTGGCACATGCCTGCAATCCCAGCACTCGGGAGGCTGAGGTAGGAGGACTGCAATGAAAGGCCAGCCTGAACAACACAGCGAGACTGCCTCAAAAAAAAAAAAAATTAGAGATGTGATCCAGGAATAGCCAGTGTTTCAGGAGAGATCTCTGGCAGCCTGAGGGAGGACATTGCTGTTGGGAGAATGCCTGGCAATTAGGAAGAAAGAGATTGTTGGGGCCATGGCTTACCCTGTGTCTCCTAGTATCTGGTGAATGAGACCCCTTCCCCTCTTTTTAGAAGCCTCATGTCTGGAGGGCTCTGCTCAGTTGTCTTTTGTGAGTCGACTAGGAGGAGCAGAAATTTCTTCCATCTCTAGTACACCTGCCTCACTTGGGAGCCATTCAGAGCAAAACATACCAATAATTAATAAATATTCTCTTCGATGAGCATACTCTTGTCTGCTGAGAAGCAAAATAAAATGCTGGCGATTTATCCCCGGGAAGAGCTCTGGGATGCTCAAAGCTCATACTTACTGGCTGTTGGCCAGAAACAGTAAACCATACAAGTAAAAAGAATCCACTTAAATGGACGCAGTCGGTTATTTCCTTAGAACAAATAAAGCTCTACTTATAAGTAAAATAGAAAATGCACACAAGATTATTTCCCTCTCCTGAGATTATTTTACCCTAAGAGCAGTTATCAAAACATGCAGACTTTCCAAGGTAATTGAATTCTTATGGAGCTCAGCAATCCCTGATTTCTTCCTGCCTGCCCCAGAGTTGTTTGTTTTTACAACAGCTACCAGAGTTACATGACTCAACGGTCTGTAATAGTTACATGTACTTCATAATAAATAGATACATTAAAGAACAAGGATTAGCAGCCCTCAATAAAAGAAGATAATTCAGTCACTGGAAACATATCTTCAGGTAAGAAGAAACTAGATAAATGCATTACATATTTAAACAGGTCATGCAGAAACACCACAATAGAAAACTTATGATGGAGGATGTAGCTTGCCTCACATATGCCTTCTAAAGGGCTGGAGGAATAGCACAGTAGTCAGAGCACTGGCCTAGAGAGAAAGGCCCTGAGTTTGGTTCCCCTGCACCACATAAATTGGCACAGTGGTGCAAACCTATAATCCCAGCACTTGAGAGTCTGAGACAGGAGGACTGCCTTGAGTCCAAGGCCAGCCTGAGTTACATAGTATCACAGTTAGGATCTGGAATGTCTCCCCAAAACCCACACATATTTGGATGTTATGGACTCTCTATAGAATTGTGTGCTGTTGGGAGATGAGCGCCTGGTCTGGAGGGGTGGATTATGGGTTTGTGGTGAAGGCGAGCCATGTGGCAGACTGGATTATAGGCATGTGGTGGGGGCTTACCACATCTTCCATACCTGGAAGGGGTGGAACACTGAGGCTGGACCCAGGACGGGCAGATCATTGGGGTGGAACCTAGAAGGATATTTGCTGCTTCCTGCCTTGCTTTGGGGGACTTGGCTCGGCTTCCTGTTTGCAATGTTGTGAGGAGCCACCTCCATCTCTCTGCCTCTGCCATATACTTCCACTGTTGCTGGCTGCCCCTGAGTGGACTGTGACCTTCTGAAACTGTGAGGTAAAATAAACTTTTCCTCCTCTAATTTTCAGGTGTCAGATATTTATTTATTTATGTGGAGACAGGGTCTCACTCTTTAATCCTGGCTGGGCCTGAACTCATTATGGAGCCCAGGTTGGCCTTGAACCAAAAATCCTCCTGCCTTAGCCTCTGAGTGCTGGGATTACAGGTTTGCACCACCATGCCTATCTTATGTGGCACTGGGGAATCAAACTCAGTGCTTTGAGCTTGCTAGACAAGTGCTTTAACCGCCAAGCTGTTCCTCCAGCCCCTGTGTCGGGTATTTAGTCACAGTGATGAAAAAGTAACTAAGACACACAATGAGTTCAGGATCAGCCTGAAGTACAATGAGACCTTGTCTTTAAAACACACACACACACACACACACACACACACACACACACACACACACACACACACACGCACACACACAGAAAAAGTACGCCCAGGTGAGTCAGATTTTAAGAAACAGGATTTGACTGAAGTCATGCAGTATGTCTTTAGGGTTTTTTTTTTTTTTTTGTTTTTGTTTTTTAGAGAAAGAGTCTCACTCTGTAGCCCAGGTTGGTCCTGAACTCACTGTAGAGCCCAGGCCAGCCTTGCACTAAAAATAATCCACTAGCCTCAGCCTCCCAAATGCTAGGATTATAGGCATGCGCCACCACCTGCACCTTTCTGCTGTGCTGGGGAGTCAAACTCAGGGCCTTGTACTTGCAAGGTCAGCACTCTAACCGCTGTGCCATTCCTCCAGTCCTGTGGAGTATGTCTTTGTTCATTTGGCTGATTTCACTTATGCAGACAGTTGAACTGACTTTTTATCTCAGTTACTGTTCCAGTGGACTCCATAAATATGTACAATTGTGCTAATTAAAAATAAAATAAATAACTGAAGTAGAAAAGTAATGGAAGCATATACTGAGAAAACCCATCAAGTTTGAAGCCAAATCTGACTCCAGAGCCCACATACCTCACCCAATTGATACATGTTTTTGTTGTTTTGTTTTTGAGACAGGGTCTCACTCTCTAGTCCAGCCCAGTCCTTAACTCACTATGGAGCCTAGGCTGGCCTTAGACTCACAGCAATCCTCCTGTCTCAGCCTCCCTAGTGCTGGGATTACAGGCATGCACCACCACGCCTGGCTTATGTGGTGCTGGGGAATCCAACTTGGGTACTTAGCACTTGGTTTAGCACTTGCTAGGCAAGCACTTTAACCACTGAGCCAATCCTTCAGCCCTCTTTTTAAAATATTTTATTTTGGAGCTGAAGGAATAGCATAGCAGTCAGAGCACTTGCCTGAAAGGCCCAGCGCCCTGAATTCGCCTTCCCAGCACCACATAAGATGGGCATGATAGCATACCCTGTAATCTCAGCACTCAGGAGTTTGAGGCAGGAGGACTGCTGTGAGTCCAAGGGCATCCTGGGCTTCATAGTGAGTTCAGGACAATCTTAGAATGCAGAGTGAGAGCCTGTCTGAAACAAACCAATATTTTAAAAAAATATTTTGAGACAAGCTCTTACTAGGTTGCCCACACTGGATTTGAACTTGTTATCTTCCTGACTCAGCCACCCAGAATGCTAAAATTACCAGCATGCATAACCATACCAGGCCTTTTAGGATACTTCCTAAAGTCATAAGACACGATGGGTTCATGGGATCAGGAACAATTCTGAAGAATCAACTTTTTTTTTTTTTTTTTTGAGACAGGGTCTTGCTCATTAGTATAGACTGGTCCTGAACTCACTGTGTAGCCCAGGCTGGCCTCAGACTCATGGCAATCCTCCAGCCTCAGCATGCTGAGTGCTGTGATTACAGGCATGTGCCACTATGCTCAGCTTATGTGGTGTCGGGGAATCAAACTCAGTGACTTGTGCTTGCTAGGCAAGCACTTTAGCTGCTGTGCTATTCCTTCAGCTTTATTTATTTATTTATTTATTTATTTTGAGATCAGAAATTGCTCTGCAGTCCTGGCTGGTCTTAAACTAACTATTGTAGCCCAGATTGGCTTCAAACACATGGCAATCCTTCTGCCTCAGCCTCCTGAATGCTGGGATTATAGGCTTGTGCCACCACACCCAGCTTATGTGGTGCTGGGGAATCAAACTCAGAGCCTTGGGTCTTAGCAGGCAGGGGGCTCTAACTGCTGTGCATTCCTCCAGCCCTGAAGAACCACCTTTTACAAATTTCATTTGGTCTAAACTTACTAAGCTGTTCCCTCTTCCATCATAATTGAATCCTGCCTAGTAGCACATAAACAGTAGTGGGTGGAAGGAGATTTTTGACCAGGAGAGATAGGAAGAGGATGCCACTGTGGCAAGTTAGGGGGTATATTCTTAGGGATGGTGAGGATTTGCTGCCTTACCCTCCTATAAATAGTTCACGACATCTTGGAACATCACAACACAGAGCAATTTCCCATGGGCCCTGGTACAGTCCTCAGAAGTGCCACCAGGAACGTGTGATACTCTTACACTGTTATTTCTTGTCCAGAATCTAGCAATCTACCAAGAGAAAATAAATTCTGAGGACATTTTCCATCTTGCAAATATGCTCTTAATGGAGAAGGAAACATAGAAACAAGGAAATCAAGCTAGAGTGGTTAAGGACTGTGGGCCTCTGAGTCCAAAGTGGGGGCCTGGGCTTTTTTTTTTTTTTTTTTTTTTTTTTTGAAGCAGGGTCTCTCTCTGTAATCCAGGCTGGTTTAGAACTCACCATGTAACCCAGGCTGGTCTTTAACATATGGTAATCCACCTGCCTCTGCCTCTGCCTCCCAAGTGCTCCGATTACAGAAGAGTGCCGCCATGCCAGAGTATATGGTGCTGGAGAATTGAACCCAAGACCTTGTGCTTCTTAGGCAAGTGCTCTAACCAAGCATTCCTGAGTACCTTCCGCCATCTGATCTTTGACAAAGGGGCCAAGATATATCCTGGAATAAAGACTGCCTCTTTAACAAATGGTGCTGAGAAAACTGACTAACCACTTGCACTAGAATGAAGCTAGACCCATAACTTTCACTATGCACCAAAATTAAATCAAAATGGATCAAAGATTTAGGCATTCAAATGGAAACTTGTTGAAAGAAAAGGTAAGCAAAAACCTTGAAGACTTAGGTGTAGGCAAGGACTTTCTCAGTATAACACCCAAAGCACAAGAGATAACACCAAGAATCAACAAATGGGATGATATGAAATTAAAAACCTTCTGCACAGTAAAGGAAACAATCAGCAGAGTGAAGAGAGCACCCACAAAATGGGAAAAATATTTACCAGCCACTCCTCAAACACAAGAATATTATTAAGAATATGCAAAGAACTGAAAAATATTAGACTTTTTACATTAAAGAACCCCATAAAAACATAGGAATCTGAGATGAATAAACAGATATCAGAAGGATTCCAAATGGCCAATAAATACATGAAAAGATGTTCAACATCTTTAGCCATCAGAGAAATGCAAATTAAAACAATGCTGAGGTTTCATCTAATGCCAGTAAGAATGGCTGGTATTAAGAACTCAAAAACCAACAAATGCTAGGGAGGCTGAGGGGAGGGAAGGAACCCTCCTACATTGCTGGTGGGACTACAAACTGGTACAACCACTATGGAAGGCAGAGTAGAGATTCCTCAGAACACTGAGTGAGCATCAACATCCCATTTGACACAGCTATACCTCTTCTGGGTATCTTCCCAAAAAGAGTTAAAGTCATCATACTGTAGCGATACATGCATAGCCATGTTTATAGTGGCACAATTTATAACAGCCAAATCTTGAAAGAAGCCTATATGCCAGAGTACAGGTGACTGGATAAAGAAGATGTGGTATATATACACAATAGAGTATTACTCTGTCATTAAGAATGACAAATTTGAGTCATTTGTATGAAAATGGATGCACCTTGAGACCATTATGCTCAGCAAAGTCAATCAGACCCAGAAAGTTAAACGTCATATGGTTTCTCTAATACAAGAAAACTAACCATAAAAAGTGTAAGAAATACAGACGAAAGTAAGAAAATGGACTTTATGGAGAGGGAAAAGGGAGGGGGGATGAAAGGGAGGGAAGGGGAAAGGGAGGTGATATGTAAATAAAAAATTTTGAAAGACAGTGCTAGAGGAATGGCACAGTGTTTAAAGCACTAGCCTTTCAAGCCAGGGCCCAGGGTTTGATTCCCAGCACCACACAAAGCTTGGGCCTGGTGGCACACACCTGTAATCCCAGCAATCAGGAGGCTGAGGCAGGAGGATTGCCGTGAGTCCAATACCAACCTGGACTACACATGAGCTTGGGAACAGCCTGGGCTACAGAGCAAAACCCTGTCTCATTTTGTAAAATGCAGATATCAATGGTTTATTTCTTGTGGTACTGGAAATAGAACTCAGGGTCCAGCAAATGCTGAGGCATGCACAAATTAGGGGAGGAAAAGTTTATTTTAGCTTACAGTTTCAGAAGGTCACAGTCCATTCTTGGAACACCAGCAACAGTGGAAGGCCACTGTGGAGGCAGAAGTAAAGGCAGTTCTTCATGGCATTGCAAACAGGAAACCATGTCCCGTCGAGTCCCTGAAGGAAAGCAGAAAGCAACATATATCCTTCCAGGTCCCATCCCAGTGATCCACCCCTTCTGGGTCCAGCCTTAGTGTTCTGTCACTTCCAGGTTCAAGCCCCCACCACACACCTGTAATCCAATCCACACACCTGTAATGTACAACCTGCTACATGCCTGTCCTTTACCAAACACCCACAATCTCGCACACGCCTATGACCCACCCCTCCAGGTCAGTAACTGCACAATTATTAAGCATCAAGCATCACACCAGGACTTGACACGAATCTATTTTCTCACTTGATCTTTAAAAGCCTGGGAAGAATTATCATCCTCATCTGACCACGTGACTCAGAAGTACAGCTGATCTCACCCATTGTGAATACAAATACACCTCACATTTAGCAGCATTATAAACCTCCAAGTTCTTTTTAGAAAATTCTTCTACTAGCGCATATTTACAACACACCATAATAACACATCATCTTAAGAAATTGGGACATCTACAGATCGTATTTTGATCTTTACTTCCCTTTACCCTTCCCACCTCTCCACCCCCAGTGTCCCCTTTTCTCTCCACAAAGTCTATCTTCCTACTTTTTTCATCTCTTTACTTTTTATCAATTACATCTCCCCTAATAGAGAAACCATGCAGTATTTATTTATTTATTTATTTACTGAGACAAGGTCTCAGTATGTATAACTCACCATGTATCACAGGCTTGACTCGAACTAGCAGAAATCCTCCTGCCTCAGTCTCCTAAGTGTTGAGATTATAGGCATGAGCCACCATGCCTGGTTTAGGTGATGCTGGAGTATCAAACCCAGGGCCTTGCACTTGTAAGCAAGCACTATAACTGTTGAGCTATGCTCCCAGCCACAATATTTAACCTTCTGTGTCTGATTCATTTCATTAAGCACAATGGTCTCAAGGTATATCCATTTTCCTACAAATGATTCAAATATACTCTTCTTTATGGCAGAGTAGTACTCCATCAGGTAAATATACCACATCTTTTTTCATGCATCTGTTGATGAACATATCAGCTGCTTCCACGATTTGGTTATTACAAGTTGTGTTGCTATAATCATGAGTATGCATGTATTGCTCTTGTAGGATGAGTTTAATTCTTTGAGGGAAGATACCCAGACTATAAACCTCCAAGTTTTGAGCAACCCCCTACATGTTTAAGTATACTAAAGACAGGCTTTCAACCTGTTCTCTGTTCCAGTTGTTAGAAATTACTGGACCTCCCACTGTCACTCTGCTGCTCAGACTACCGACTTGGCTGTTGCCTGTGCTGCCCTCTCCTAGACTAGGGAGCTCGTCACCTGTGGCCTGCTGCTCTGATGGGGCCATTCCCACGGATGAGCTGGAGCCTCTCCTGACTCTGGTATGTCTGAGTAGCACATAGAGATCCTCAAGGGCTGGGGGCTGGAGGAATAGCACAGCAGTTACAGCACCTGCCCAGCAAGCACTGGCCCTGGGTTTGATTCCCCATTACTACCTAAACTGGGTGTGGTGGCGCACACCTGATTCCAGCACTTGGGAGGCTGCAGCTGGGAGGACTGCTGTGAGTTAGAGACTAGCCTGGGCTCTATAGTGAGCTGAGGACCAGCCTGACTACAGATTAAGACTCTATCTCAAAATAAATAAATAAACAAATAAATCCTCATATATTCTTGGGATTCCAAGTTTGTTGTCCCAGGAATAAAATTCCTCTAGGGGGCAGTGCAGATAAACTTCTTGTGTCCACCTAACATGATCCCTCTCCCCATTAAAATTCGATTACACATAATTCGATGTACCCTGGGACTTTAGAGAAACTAAAAATTTGGCCAAGATCACCAGCTAGCCAATGAGGAGTAAGATCCAATCTTTGTTTCACTCCAGAACAATAGCTTTCATTCTGTGGCGCTACCTTCCTGTCCATTCTTGATATTCAAAGGAGGAAACACAGCAAGTAAATCATGTGGAGCATCTATTCTGTGCTTAATGCATGAAGTGAGCAAAAGAAAGATACAAGCTGGGCCTGGTGGCAGAGGCCTGTAACCCCAGCACTGTGGGAGGTTGAGGCAGGAGGATTGCAAGTTCAAGCCAAGCCTGGGCATCACAGCCAAATCAAAAGTGAAAGGGGGCAGTGTCTGTAGTTCAGCAACCCGAGCACACAGGGGAGAGGGGATAGTGGGAAGGGATTTTGCTGACAGCAGATCATGAGTTTGGTGCTTTATAGTCATTCAATCACTCGCTGTATTCTGCAAATCTGCAAATATTTATGCTTACTACAGCTTCACACTGTGCTAGGCACTGAAATCGAGAACAAATAGATGTAAACACTGCTTACAAGTTTACAGGTTAACAGGGGATTACACAAGTAAATACATACTTAAACACACAATTTTGGGGAAGTGCCATGAGATAAGATTTGAGAAGACAAATAAAATCAAAGAAGCAATTTAAGGCAAGCAGTCTTAAAGATTGAGGAGGAGGGCTGGAAGAACACAGCAGTTAGACTGCTGGCCTAGCAAGCACAAGGCTGTAATCTCCATTCTCCAGTAGCACATAAACTGCACACCTTAATCCCAGCACTTGGGAGACTGAGACAGGAGGATTGCACGTTTGAGACTCTATAGTCCAGGCTGGTTCTGAACTCACTATGGAGCCCAGATGGGCCCTGGGCTCAGGATGATGTGCCTACCTCAGTCTCCCAAGTGCTGGGATTACAAATGTGTGCCACCATGCTCATTTTATGTGGTGCTGGAGAACTGAACTCAGGTACTTAGTGCGTTTGCTAGGTAAGAGCTTTAACTGCGGAGCTATTCCTCCACCCCACCTCCCACTGTGTACACAAATATCCCCAATGCCAGTAAACAAATAAAAAGGTAAGCTAAAGATCTGGGTTGCAGGGTTGGTGGGAGTAGCTCACTGACTACTAGAGCACTTGCCTGGGAAGCGAGAGGCCCCAAGTTGGATTCCCCAGCATCACATAGTAGCTGGGCATGGTGGTGCATGCCTGTAATCCCAGCAGTTGAAAGGTGAGGCAGGAGCATTGCCAGGATTTTGATGCCAGCACGAGAAGCTGAACTAGGGTGTGGTGGCTCATGCCTTTAATCCCAGCACTCAGAAGGCTGAGGCAGGGATATTATTTGAATCCAGGAGTTTGAGAATAGCCTGGAAAGACAGCAAGCACTTGTCTTAGAAAAAAAAGAGAGGAGATAGCTGGAGGAATGGCATAGGCGTTGAAGTGCTTGCCATCAAGTGCGAGGACCTGAGTTTGACTCCCCAACACCACATATAACCAGGGGTGGTGGCGCACGCCTCTTAATTCAACTAGGGAGCACTAGGGAGGCTGAGGGAGGAGGATTGCTTTAAGTTCGAGGACAGCCTGAAGCTACCTACTGAATTGAGGACCAGCCTGGACTCCACAAGAGTGACTCTGCTCCAAAAAAGGGGAGGCCCTAGATTTGATTCCCGTCCACATACACTGAGCATAGCAGCGCGTGACTGTAATCCCAGCATGTAGGACGCTGAGGCAGGAGAAATACTATGAGTTTCTTTTGGAAAAAAGTCTCAGCGCCGTTTAGTGAAGTTATGCCTTTCCTCACTGACTCCTAGCGCCATTTCGGCCCTAAACCAAGTTCCCTTGGAGCTAGTTTTTTATTTCGGCCTAACAATCTTTGCTTATTTTCCTTCGACCAGGGACACCTTCCGCTTATTCTTCAAACCTCAACTCAGCTGTCATCTTCCTCATATCTGCATTACAGGGAGTTTCCGACTCCGTGACTCCGACTCCACGAGCTCTGGGAGAACCGAGGCGCCGAGTAGACGTTGCTAGGCTGTTGCTAGGGCGGCAGTCGCGGGGGCCAGGGAAAGCAGCAGCCCGGGCGCCCTGGTGACGTAATCAGGCGGGCGCCGGCGGCGCCAAGGGGCGCGTCACCGTGCGCTGGCGATTGGGGGCGGGGCCGGAGCCAAGTCACGTGGCTCGGTTGCCTACGCGCTGCTGGGCCGTGGGAAGATGGCGGACGGAAAGGGAGACGCCGCCGCCGCCGCCGCCGGGGCCGGGGCTGAGGCTCCGGCGGTAGCGGGAGCCGGAGACGGAGCGGAGACCGAGGCCATGGCTCGGAGTCATCGCCCTGCCTCTCCGGCGTCCGGAGTCCCAGGGTTGCGACCGTGTCTGTGGCAGCTGGAGACAGAGCTGAGGGAGCAGGAGGTGTCGGAGGTCTCATCTTTGAACTACTGCCGGAGCTTCTGCCAGGTGAAGGGCTGGCTGACGGGCTGAGGGCTGCTGGGCGGGGAGGCCGGGGGAGGAGGCCGTGGGTCCGTTGCTGCCGCCGAGGCTGCACTGACCGACACCACCCCCTGTGTCGCTGCGACCCGGCGGGGAAGGCCCGTCGCCGGAGCTCCACCGCTAACCCCCCCTCCGCCACGGCCCAACTTGGGCCACGGGCGGGGTGGGTTGCGCGGGGCCGTGTAGAGCTCGGAGCGCGCCGGAGGCTCCCTGGACGGGCAGCGCCCGGTTGCCGTTGCCTGTGTCCTGGCCAGGTGGTTAGAGCGCCACTGCCCCCTCAGGGCTTGATTACCCGTTCTTGTCGGGAATTTTTTTTTTTTTTTTCAGTAGTGTCGACCTCCGAATTCGAAGACCTAGGTTGTTCCTCCCCGCGCCCCACCAATAATCAGGAGAGGCTTTGGGGGTAGAGACTTAACTTACCTTTGGAGTCAGCTGGTGACAGGTGGCTTTGAGTGGCATCTGGGGGTTTCTGATTAAGGATTGCGGACTCGATTGGTTGGTTGATTGTTTTTGGTCCATTTTTGTGAGGAGGGAGGATACGTTTATGCTGTTATTTAAGCTCTTTTGTGTTCATTTGAGGGTTGTGTTACCGGGAATGAGGTTGGGAGCCTTGTAGTGGCTGTTAGTTTTTGAGTAGAAGAGCATCGGGAGTGAGATGTAAAGTGTGGCCTCTTCTAGCAGTGGTGCAGTCCATCATTTCTGTGACATGGTGGACCCCAGCCTGTGGTTACATCTTTGTGGATGTGTTCAGTTTGGTTGCATGGTCACTGTGAGATTCTTCTCAATGTTTTCAAGCCTCTGAAAAGTATTTGCTATTATTACTTCTGATGTTTGGTCTATCAGGCCACCCCTTTCCTCCTCACTGGAGATACCTTGGGGAGTACAAAGTAATTGTAGTATGTTGGCATTTGGACTTTAGGTGAGCACTGTGTGTCAGTACATTGTAGCATTCCAAGGTGTTAGTTTTGGTTGGAGTGGAGGGAGTTTACTGTGTTGGTTCGAAGCAGAATCAAAAGTTGGCTTGGTACAAGAGTTCTGCTGCTGCTGAGCTGGCAGCTCCTCGCTGTCCTTACTGTCTTTTCCATACATTGGGTCACTCCAATTTGTGTGTGTACAAACTGCAGCGTCTTCTGCATTTTTACATACTAAAGTGGGATTGTTCTCAGCCTCCACTGCTTATGATCTGTCCTGTTTAGTACCTTCATTTATTGTACACATTCTTACCAATTCCTTAGAATGGTGGTGGGGACTGTGTCAAATGATGAGCAACAGGATACACTCTTGGTGAGATTACAGTTGATGGGATGTTATAGAAATGACAAGGTATTTTTAACATAATTTTGGTAATAATAGCAAAGGAGGTGTTGTAAGGACAGTGGTGAGGAGAGAGGGTATCCCAGGGAGATGGTTAGCTAGTAAAAATAGCGAAAAGTAGACAATATCTGGTCCTAATATGTGCTTAGAGATGGGAGCCACTTAAGATAAGCCCTATAGGTGAAAGGACAAAACCCAGTCATTTGAAGGTCTGGGGGGAACAGCAGTGCAGTTCTAAAGGTAGAGATGAGAAAGGGACACAGCACATTATGGATGAAGTGGGAGCTGACTGCAGGGGATTATGGATGTTAAGTCTTCTAATCTTGATTGTCTTCTTGCAAAGATAAGAATGATCTGAAGTTTGTCAAGAGATTCTGTACATTTGTACTCGGTTTTATGTCTTGTGCTGTAACTCCAGGCTTATTTTTTATTATTTTAAGTTTATTTATTTATTTATTTGAGAAGGAGTCTTGCTCTGTAATCCAGGCTGGTCCTGAACTATGGTGCCAGGCTGGCCTCAAACTCATGGCAGTCCTGCCTCAGCCTCCTGAGTGCTGGGTTTACAGGCATGAACCACCACGCCTGCTTATGTGGTTCTGCGAAATTGATCTCAGGGCCCTGCACTTGTTAGGTAAGTGTTCTCACCACTATGTTATTCCTTTAGCTCCCAAAAGTTATATTTTTAGTGTATGTTTTGAAGTCTGGAGGCTCTGTAACACTTGGAGATAGAAAGCCCAAGTCAATCTTACCTCCTATAACCCCCCCCCCCCCCAAAAAAAATACTTTAGTACTTCGTTTTCTTTTTCTGTGAAGTTTTTTCCCTGAAATTTTTCCAAAAAAATTTTGTGAATTAGTAAATAAGAACAGGTGCACAGTGTTAGGTTGTGCTAGGCACACTGGATTGGGAGTGAATTTGATCCTGTTTGCAACCTGGCTACTTCTTAGCTAATACATTGGACAAACTATGACTGCAGACTGTATTTACAGTACTTCATCACACAGATGAGATTGGGCACATTTAGGGTAATATGGCCATAGATACAAACAGAACAGTGTGTGTACAACTACTATCAAAATTTGTAATATTTTGTCACATTTTTACCAGTACCCTATATAAAATCATCTTTGTCCTTGACCAACAGACCCAGAGAAAAAGTATATATTTTATTGAGCATGAAAATTTTCACTTTTGAGTTGATTGAACAGCTCTTGATATTGCATTTGACATGCTGATATTTTAGGCATGTGCCACTATGCCCAGTTTATATGATGCTGGGGAATTGTACTCTGGGCCTTGGTTACTAGGCAAGTGCTCTAACCACTGTGCAATTCCTCCAGCCCTGCCCTGTAACAGCTTTTCAAGACTTTGAAGTAAACCATTATTGGGGCCTGGTGGTACACTCCTGTAATCCCAGCATTTGGGAGGCTGAGGCAGGAGGATTGCCAGTGATTTTGAGGCCAGCCTGGACTATAGAGGGAAGCTGTGTCTCAAAAATGATAACCCCCCCCCCAACTATTAGGTGAATATAGTTTGAGAATGCCAGGCAAAGCATGAATAGACAATATCTGGTCTTGTAGTCGAGACAGGTCCTGAAGTACTGTGTAGCCCAGGCTGACCTCAAACTCACAAGCAGTCGACTTTCTAGATTGTTATTATTATTTTTCTTTTTGAGACAAGGTCTTCCTCTGTAGTTCAGATTGGTCCTGAGCTCAGTATATGTAGCCCAGTTTGGCCTACAAAATCATGGCAGACTTCCTGCCTCAGTCTCTTGAGCGCTCTTTGTAGATTTTAATGGTTAAATAAGTAACTACTGCATGTATTTGTTTTTCCTAGATTAGGGTTTGAGTCTCAGGACTTGGTGTCAAATACGGTACATAGTCGTCTTCCTTTATGCACGGGACTACTATCCAAGACTACCATGGAATGTCTCAAACTATCCCTGTACTTACCTATGATAAAGTTTAATAAATTAGGTACAGAAAGAGTTTGACAATAACTAATGATAAAATAGAACAAATGTAACAGTATACTACAATACAAGTTATATGAATATAGTTTCTCCTTTTTACAACATCTTACTGGGCTATACCATTCCTATGATGACGTGAAATTATACATTGCCAAGGAGACAGATAAGTTAAGTGAAAGGGATAGGCATTGTGACTTAGCTTCCACAGAAGGGTTACTTGAACACGGTCTGTGATACCTGAGCTGGCTACTGAAGTGACTCATGTGAGGGTACTATATACAGCTTGGAGTGCTGTACAAGGGGTGACTGACTTATGGGCTGGGAGGCCTTGCTTAGTGGTTAGAGCAATTGCCTAGAAGCATGAGGCGTGGTTTCATTGCCTAGCACCACATAAACTGCAAGGTGGCACATGCCTGTAATCCCAGCATTTGGGAGGCTGAGGCAGGATTGCCCTGAGTTCTAGGCCAGCCTAGGCTACATGTTAAATTCAGGACCAGCTTGACTACAGAGCATGAGACTGTCTCACAAAAAAAAAAAAAAGGTAAGAATGATTTATGTCACATGTGGTTCAGAGCTGGATGATAGATTTCATTGCACCACTTGGAATGATGTGTGATTTAAAACTGAATTCATTATTTACTGCTGGAATTTTTCATTTATTGCTTTTGAGTGTAATTGACCACTGATAACTGAAACCTCAAGTAAAGAGGGGGTCCTGCTGTACTGGCCTCATCCTTTAAGCTAGCTCTTGATCGCTTGCCTTGCAAGCTCAGGCCCTGAATTTGATTCCCCAGCATCGTCTAAGTTAGGTGTGGTGGTACATGCCTGTAATCTCAGCACTTGGAAGGCTGAGGCAGGAGAATTGCTGTGTGTCTGCTAGCCTGGGCTGTGTAGCGAGTTCAGGACCAGCCTGGAGTGAGACCCTGTCTCAAAACAAATAAAAAGCCCCAGTTATTTTCTTTGAACTCATTCACACATTTTTATTTTTTTATGTAAAACACGTTGTGAAGATTGAATGAGGCACTCTCTTTAAAAAAACAGTGACATTATCTGAGATACTCTTTATTTTCTTAGCTTTGGAATAAAAAGTTTCAGAATAAAAATAGTGTCAGCCTTACATCTCTCACATACCTAATCACAGCAACTCAATCCCACTTTTTTTTTTTGAGACATGATCTAGTTGTCTGCCTTCAGACTCTTGGTGTCCTCTGGAGTGCTGAGATTGTAGGCATGTACCAACTGTACTGTTTGTGTGGTGCTATAAAGTCAACTCAGAGCCTTGCACTTGCTAGGCAAGTGCTTTAACTGCTGAGCTATGCTTCCAGCCTTCCTCTTACTCCCATTTAAGTCTTGTTCACTTGAAGTCCATGACCACAAGTAAACAGTGATTATTGTTATTTTTATTAAATAAAAAATGTGTTACTGTAGTGGAGAAACAGAGCAGCAAGCCTGTGGAAGGACTTCCCAGCTGGTAGAGCTAAGAACAGGGATGACTTCCCTAATAAGCAAAGGGGTTTCTTTTATAAGCGTTTCCTCCCATAATTACTATTTTTACTAATGTATGTTTACAGTACATAGTAATCATATTCATCTTGGGGAGTTGGTGCATGTAAATATCTCATCTTAATAATTCTTGCTTTGTTAACAGTTTTTCCTGTGAAAAAAATTTTGCCTGTAGGGCAGGGGGTGTAGACCTTGTATAGATAGCATGCTCAAAGTCCTGGGCTCCATCCCCTGCACCTCATAAAGATTAGCTTGATGTGGTGGCGTATGCTTCAGGAGGACTTTCGGTAGGAGGACTGTTGTGATTGTGAGGCCAACCTGGGGAGCTGCCTGGTCAGTTCAGGATCAGCCTGAACTACAGAGTGAGACTTTGTCTCAGAAAAAAAGTTGGCTGTGAGTTGCCAAGTGCATTATTTTGAGAAAGATTATTCCAAGTTTTGATTCAAGATGGAAGACAAGGTTTTCAGTAAATACTTAGAGCCAGCTGATATCCAAAAAGATAGCATTACTGTATCAAGTACTCTGTCTTTCCCTTTCATTATGCTTTTCTACCGTTTTTATTTCTTGCATGGCATATTTTTCTTCTTTGGAGCTCAGTACAAATGTCATCTCCTGTGTGAATCTTTCTCTGATTTGTACAGATTTCCATTTCCTTTTTGTTGTTGTTGGTTTTTTCCTCTTTTTCCTTAAGACAGGGCCTTGCTCTGTAGCCCAGGTTACAGAATTATATGGGCCAAGCTGTCCTTGGACTCATGGCAGTCCTCCTGCCTCAGCCTCTCAAGTGCTGGGATGACAGGCGTTTGCCACCATGCCCAGCTTTATGTGATGATGGGGAATTGAATCCAGGGCTTTGTGTTGCCTGCACTTCAACCACTGTGCCATTCCTCTGGCGACTTTTATTTTTCTCAATAGTTTGTGCATAGTTTTTTTTTTTTTGAGACAAGTTGTCACTTTGTAGCCCAGTTGGCCTTGGATTCATGGCAGTACTCCTGCCTCAGCCTCCCTTGTGCTGGGATTACAGGTGTGTGCCCCCACGCCTGCCTTTGTGTATGTGGTACTGGAAACAAGGTGATGCTGTGTAGTCCAGGCTGGTCCTGAACTCACTGTGTAGTTCAGACTGGCCTCAGACACAAGACAGTCCACCTGCCTCAGCCTCCTGAGTGTTGGTGTATAGACTTCTACCATCACCACTCGTTTATGTAGTGCTGAAAAATCAGCCCAGGCCTTTGTGCTTGCTAGGCAAGCACTCTAATCCCTGAGCTACACCTTCAGCCCTGTTCATAATCTCAACTGTTATTTCCCCCCCTTTCAAGGTGTAGGACAGATGTTTATTTAGAAATAAAGGAGAGGGCTAGAGTGATAGCACAGAGGTTAGATCACTTGCCTAGCAAGTACAGGCTTTGAGTTCAATTTTTCAGCAACACATAAACCGGTCATGGTGACATATACCTGTCATCCCAGCACTTGGGAGGCTGAGGCAAGAGGATTGCTGTGAATTCTAGGCCATTGTGGGCTACATAGTGAATTTACGACCAGCCTGGACTACAGAGTGAGAACTTGTCTCAAAAAAAAGCACAAGAGAGAGAGGACCACAGAGAATCCTGAATGAATGGAGCTGCCCTTCCCCTGCTTAACTATTAAGATTCTTGCTGTCACTGGAACAGCCTCTTCCCTGATCTGTCTTGCTTATCTCGTGTCTTAGTGTTCTTTCTGAATTGTAAATAGAATCTTGTTAGACAGTTTACTTCGAAAAAACTTGAACCGTTTCTTTCCCTAAAGGCAAGCTACTAACCTAGATGTAGCAAGCCTTGTAGAATCCATAAGCTCCCACATTTCCACCCTTGTTTGCTTTGGTCCACTGTCACCATTGTTCATCTCTCCCTCTGCCTGATCAACTCTAGATTTTTTTTTTCCACTTGGCTATTCATCCTTCAAGATCTGGCTTAAATATAGTGGTCTTTTGGGGCGGGAGGAATAACTCAGCTGTTAAAAAACACTTGCCTAGCAAGCTCAAGGCCTTGGGTTCATTTATCCAGTATGATGTAAACTGGGCATGGTGGCCCAGGTTTGTAATCCCAGCACTCAGGAAGGAGAAGCAGGAGGATTGCTATGTGTTCGAAGTCAACCTGGGCTACATGGTGAGTTCAGGACCAGCCTGGACTGCCGAGCTAGACCCTGCCTTAAAAGAAAAAAGAAAAAGAAACATGGTGGTCTTTCAAGAATGAGGTGATTATGAACGGTTCTCAAATACCTGTTTCCAAGATTGCCTCTTGTACTGGCAGGTAAACCAAAAGTACTGATCGTGCTCATTCTCTTTTGTACCCTTTCTGCCTAGCAGTTAACAACGGATGCCTGGCACACAAAACTAATTTGTTGAATGAATTATATTGTAGGAGCTGTATTATAATACTCAAAAGATGAGTACTCAAGGAAATGCCTAGGAAAAATAAGGATTCCCTACCTATATGGGTGTAGCTCAGTTACAGCACCTGTTTAGCATGCAACAGGTCCTGGATTCAACCTCCAGCCAAAAAAACAAGACAACAAAACAAGACATTAGGAACACCTAATGTAGTAAGTTTGAGTGTATAGAAACAGCATTACTAAAAGAAATACTGTAAAAGAACAAGATAGGAGGTTTTGGTCATTTCTTGGAGGGCCCACTATTTCAGTGTGAGCTTATATTCATGTATTTATGTTTGCATGGTGAGAAGTAGTGTTGATGGACAGAGAAAATGGAAGGCATAATAGTATTGCTGAAGAGGCAGTCACCAAATAGGACCACTGTTTGGGGATGTTGAGATAGGAAGAATCATTCTCGCTGTTTGAGGATGGTGGCCCTAAAGACTCTTGAGTCTAACCTTTCATGTATTTTATTTTATTTTATTTTATTTTATTTTATTTTATTTTATTTTATTTTATTTTATTTTATTTTATTTTATTTTTTGGAAACAGAGTCTCACTCTTTCCCAGGCTGGCCAAGGATTTATGGCTGTTCTCTTGCCTTAGCCTCCTGGGTGCTGGCTGGGATTACAGGTGTGTGCCACCATACCCAGCTATTATTTGGTGCTGGGGAATCAAACCTCGGCCCTAGCACTTCTTAGGTAAACTCTTCTCTTCTGATGCTGCCTTCTCTTGGGAAACAAATAGAAATTGCATAAGTAGTTATAGCACAAGTAGCTTTGACCAAAGTATAGCATGTATGTGACTTATAAAGCAGTGAAAATTTTGGGTGCTATCATCTACTGTCATAACCATGTCTTCTGCTGGTTTTGGTTTCTCTCTGTGCATCAACACAGGCCAATAAGAAATCTTAGCATTCTGGGAGGCTGAGGAAGGAAGATCACAAATTTAAGCCCAGCCCTGGCAATTTAGCAAGAATTTGCCTCTGTCCCCCACCCCCTCCAAAATAGGACTGGGCATGTAGCTCAGTGTAAAGGCCCTTGGCTTAATCCCCACTGAGGTGAGGTGGAGGGCCAAATAGAAACACTACTTTTTGCTAGACTGCAGAATCATTGGTAAACAAAATGTATTTTGTTTTCACATAGTCCTAGGCATCTGTTACCTTCCCAGAATCTCCTCTGTCTTGCTACTTTGATTCTTTAACTTGGAATCCTCCTGACTCAGCCTGTCAAAATGCTAGTATTATAGGCCTGCACCACCACTGGGATATAATATAATATATATAATATACATAATATATATAATATATATATGTAGGTTAGTTTAACTAAAACAGTATTTTGCTTCATTAGCACTGCTTTATTTGTCTTCAAATCACTGATTACTGTCTGATACCCTGATGTGCCTGTCTCCTCAAGTGGAAAGCAAGTCCCCTGCAAGTGTTGAGTATTTTGTTAATGGAGTGCTAGACTAATTCCTGGCATTTAGTGCGTACTCAATAAACGCATGCTGACTGATCTTTATCTTTTCCTTTCTTTAAGTCCCCTGCTATACCTTTATTTTCTTTGAGATTGGTTCTCCCTCTGAAGTCCATGCTGGTCCTGAGTTCACTGTATAGCCCAGGCTGGCCTCAAACTCACAGCAGTCCTCCTGTCCTGCCTCCTAAGTGCTAGGGTTATAGGCAGGTGCACCATGCCTGGTTTATGTGTGCTAGGAAGTAGAACTCAGGGCCTTGCACTTGCTAGGCAAGCAAGCACTCTCTGGCTGCTTTACTTCCTCCAGCCTCTCCACTAGACTTCTTGAAGGTAACATTGAAGTCTTAACCATTCTCTGAAGAACCATTGACTTTTTTTTTTTGTCAACCAGTTTATATTGCCTCTGCAGTTACCAAATTTTGTTCTTTGAATACATTTTCACCAACTAAGAGTAGAAGTTTTATTCTTTTTAATTTTTTTTGAGACTGGTTCTTGCTCTGTAGTCCAGACTGTTCCTGAACTCACTACATAGCCAGGCCGACCTTGAACTCACAGCAGTCCTCCCGCTTCAGTTTCCTGAGTGCAGAATTACAGATAGCTGGCTTATATAGTGCTGTCGATCAAACTCAGGGCCTTGCTCCCGCTAGACAAGTACTCTAACCACTGTGATATTCTTTCATCCACTGGAGCCTTATTTTTATATGAGTAAAAACTTATACAATAAATTTATGTAAATAAGTTTAAGATTTTCTGTTTTGTTTTGTTCTGAGGCAGTGTCTTGCTGTCTAACCCAGGCTGGTCTAGTACTCACTATGGAGCCCAGGCTGGCCTTGGACTCATGGCAGTCCTGCCTCAGCCTCCCGAGTTCTGGGATTACAGGCGTGAGCCACCACACCCAGTTTAAATTTAAAGTTTTCTGTAATAAAGTATTCCTTGCTGGCACAAAGCCAACATGTAAACCATTACATGAAAAATTAGAGAGGTAAAAACTTAACAAGCATCTTTGGTGTGCCAGTGACTAATATTGGTGGCTTTCTTCCCTTTGAGTGTATCCACACATGTGAGAGGGAGCAAGAAAGTGGTCTGGAACTATAGCTCAGTGGTTAAAATTGCTTGTCTGGCAAGTGCAGGGCTCTGGTTTGGATCCTTCAGTATCATGTAAACTGGCCATGGTGGCCCATGCCTGTAATCTCAGCACTCAGGAGGCTGGGAGATTGCTGTTTGAGGCCAGCCTGTGTTCTATAGTGAGTTCAGAATCCTGACATATGTGTGCACAAAATACTCAAGCTCAATGTAAACATTATGTATCACATAGATAAATATTAATAAAATTTAATAAAAGAACCAGCCTGGACTGCAGAGCAGGACCTTGTCTCAAAAAAGGAGCGGGTATGCTGTAGGAATAGCACAGCAGTTACAGTACATGCCTTGCAAACATACAGCCCTGAATTCGATTCCCCAGCACTATAGAAACTGGGTGTGATGGCACATACATGTCAAACTGGTCTTACTAAACTTTATAATATAATCTAATGGGGAAAAAATTGCTACCACATCAATTTGTGCTGTAATAGCTTTTATTCATTTATTTATTTATTGAGACAGGGGTTTGCTCTGCAGCTCAGATTGGTCCTGAACTCACTATGTATCCTAGACTGGCCTTGGACTCAAGGCAGTCCTCCTGTCTCAGCCTCCTGAGTGCTGGGATTACAGGCGAGTGCCATCACGCCCTGTTTATGTAGTACTAGGGAATCAAACTGGGGTATTTAGTGCTTGACTTAGCACTTGCTAAGCAAGTGCATTAACCACTGAGCCATTCCTCCAGCCCCTACGTTTTTTTTTCATGTGCTGTTTGTTGTCTTTGACAGTTTAAAATATCATTAGTTAAAAACCATTAAAACTGGATTTTGGTCTAATCACTGAGTATGAACATATAATCTTGGGATTATGTAATCCTTTGAGGGACTCAAGAAGCAGACTACATCCTCAAGAAGTACGAGCTACCCAGCCTAACCTGACACCAGTGAAATGTGCAATGCCATTTAATGATTGTGAGTGTAAGAAATTTGTCAGTATAATCATTTATTGATCAGATACTAATCTTTTATGTATCAAACTCTGGGAAAGCCAAGTTGCAGCTGAACAACTAAAAAGACCCTACTGCTTTCCATTAGCTCATATTTTCTTATTTATTTATTTATTGTGGGGGACAGCATCTTGCTCTGTGGCCGAGGCTGGTCCTGAACTCATATGTAGCCCAGGCTGGTTGTGGACTCACAGCAATCCTCCCGCCTCAGCCTCTTGAGTGCTGAGATTACAGGCATGCACCACTGTGCCCGGTTTTATGTGGTGCTGGGGAATTGAACTCATTGCCTTACCCTTGCAAGGTGAGTGCTTTAACTGCTGTGTCATTCCTCCATCTGCAGTTCGTATTTTCTTACATTTTGACTCTTGTAAGTTTTCAGATGGAGGGCTGACACTAAAGGAGTATGTGGGGCCAAACCATCTTATTATCTAGGACCCTCAAATTGCTACTTAAATGAGATGAACTTTAAGTTGATTTTAGTCTGAAATTATATAGTTCTATTGAAAAATGTTTGCTTATGATTATTTTATTTTTAGAGATTATATTCTAAGTCATTTCTAAATATTTCTCTATTATATATTTGTCATAATAAATATCTTAAGTTTTATTTGTACCATACTGACTCATTGTATAAATAAGAGAGCAAACCCAGAAATACATAGAGAATGAGTTTTTTTAAAAGCTTATTTAAATACACATATTTATTCTTGCCCCACCCCAGGTGGGTTATCATTTACCCTCTAGAGCAAATGCTTGTCCCAGTGGAAGCTGCTCCAATAATTTGAACCAAAATTGTTTGTTTCCATTAGTTGTTCTTACTCTCTTTACTTGGTTCCTTCTTTTGTAGTGAAATTTTGATTTTAGCTGTTAAAGGACTTGGTAAATGAAAATATTAAGTCTAGAACAAATTATCCTATAAAGTTCTGACAGTAAATGTGAATAAATATGACATTTGGATCAGTCTCCTGTGTATTATTATATGAGGTAAAATGTATATATCATTTCAACCAGGGCGCACATGTATAATCCCTAATTCTGGGAGCATCCTGGGAGGCTGAGGCAAGAGGATAGGAATTTTTTTTTTTTTTTTTTTTGAGACAGGGTCTTGCTCTGTAGTCCAGGCTGGTCCTGAACTCACTGTGGAGCCCAGACTAACCTTGGACTCGTGGCAGTCCTCCTGTCTCAGCATCCTGAGTGCTGAGATGACAGGTGTGCTCCACCATGCCAAGTTTAGAGGATAACAGATTTGAGCCCAGCCTAGGCAACATAGTGATTTAGGAAGGCCCAAGCTCAAAATAAAAACTGAAAAGGTGGGCTGAGTATATAGCTTAGTGGGAACACCCTGGGTTCAATCCCTGGCACCACTCAAAAAACAACCCTCACTACAGTAACTCTTTTACCTAAAACCTTGCTTTGGATCTCTATTTTTATCTATTAAATTGGAAATGATAGAATGTTACCCTGTTGGTGATTGGGGCAGATCAGGTGGGATCAGGTGACACTGCTCTGACCATTGCTTTTGGTGGAAGAGAAATGCTCAGTAAGTACATTTCATTATATCCTTCATGTTTTTTTTAAAGTTTTTTTCTGTAAAGTAGCTTTCCTAGTTTCCTGTCAATGTATAGCTAATTGAAAATAAACTGAAGTTTCCTAGATTTTTACAGAATCCTTATTAGTATAGTTTTAGATTCAGAAGATCATAGGATAAGCTTTGTGGAACAGAAGCATGAATTACTGTGAATTTCTTACAGGTTGAAGCAGAAAGATTCTACTGAGGGTTTATAGTGAATATAGTGGTCTTGACCTGTGATAGCTAACATACCATTCTTTATAAAGTATGTTTAATTCATTTGCCAGTTGCCTTTAACTTGGCATTTTTGGTATTTAAATTATGTGTTCTGTTTTATTGGAGTATGCATTTATAAAAAATGATTTGTGTGTGTGGGAAAAGCATGCCCATGTTTTCATGAAGTGGTAGAATCTTGTGAAGTAAAAACTCTCAGAAGTTGTTTAGTGCATTCACTTCTCAGTTTAAAACAGTGAAGGGAGAAACTCCCTGTTCTCTAGAATGTCAGCTGAGGGTTGAAATAAGTTATACTATTTACTGTATTTTTATCACCCAACAGAACCCATAACTAGTATATCACTGTAGCCTGATGTGAACACCCTTCTAAAAATAAGATGTTAGCATTTCTTTTTTTTAGAACTTCCACAAGTGCTGTTTGATGAACATTATGCTGTTTGCTGTTACAGAATCTGAGGTCAGGGGTTGGAGGAATAGCTCAGTGGTGAAAAGCACTTGCCAGCAAGTACTAAGTACCTGAGTTTGATTCCCCAGTACCACATAAGCTGAGCATGATGACACACACGTGTAATCCCAGCACTGGGGAGGCTGAGACAGGAAGACTGCCATGTGAGTCCAAGGCCAGCCTGGGCTCCAGCCTGACTTCAGGACCAGTGTGGACTACAGAGCGAAACCTTGTCTCAAAAGAAGAGGAAGAAGAAGAAGAAGAATCATCTGAGTGAAGCAGTAAGACTTTGGAGTCAAAATTTCTTTTAACATATAGACATTTTTAAACTCTTATCAAAGACAGATGTCTGAAAAACTTTTATTATTATTATTATTTTTTTGAGACAGTGTCTCATTGCAGTCCAGGCTGGTCCTGAACTCACTATGAAGCCTAGGCTGGCCTCTAACTCAGGACAGTCCTCCTGCCTCAGCCTCCAGAGCACGAGCACCACTAGGTTTATGTGATGCTAGAGAATCGAACTCAGGGTCTTGAGCTTGCAAGGCAAGTGCTTTAACCTCTGTGCTATTCCCCTAGCCCTTCAGTAGTCGTCGTCGTCGTCGTCGTCGTCGTCGTCGTCGTCGTCGTCGTCGTCTTCTTCTTCTTCTTCTTCTTCTTCTTCTTCTTCTTCTTCTTCTTCTTCTTCTTCTTCTTTTTTTCAAGGCAAGAAGATGTTTATTGAGAAAGTAAAAGCTCTCAAGAGTTTGAGAGGGGGTTTTGAGTGAGGATCCTCATGTCTTAAATTTTGAAAACAGTTAACTTTTTTTTGAGACAGAGCCTCACTCTCTAGTTCAGGCTGGTTCTGAATTCACTTTGTAGCCCAGGCTGGCCTTGAATTTATGACAGTCCTCCTGCCTCAGCCTCTGAGTACTGAGATTACAGGCATGTGCCACCACACCCAGCTAGTATGTGGTGCTGGGAGGTCAAACCCAGGGCCTTACTTTTCTTAGGCAAGTGCTTTAATTATTGAGCTATACCCCCAGTTCTCTCTGTGTTCGTTTTAGTGGAGAAGATAAAATGATTTTCATATTGTATTGGTTTTTGGTGTCGTAGAGCATTAGAGTTTAATGATCATGTATATTTACCTGCCTTCCAGCCAGCTTACTCTCAGTGAACAGAAACATAAGTGAAATAGTTCTTAGGGGGTTGGATATGTAGCTCAGTGGTAGAATACTTGCCTAGTGTGCACAAAGCTCTTTGTTCCATTTTCAGCATCACAAAACAAAACAACAAAACAAAAACTGCCTCGGCTGGGGCCGTAGTTAGTTAATTACAGGGTTAGGGTGCTTGTCTAGCAAGCTCAAGGCCCTGTGTTTGATCCCCAGCATCACATACTAGCTGGGCATGGTGGTGCATGCCTGTAATCCCAGCGCTTGAGAGGCTGAGGCAGGAGGATTGCTTTGAGTCCAAGGTCAGCCTGGGTTATAGAGTGAGACCCTGTGTTGAAAACAAAACAAAACAAAACAAATAACCTTCCGAAAAGCCCAAGTAAACAATGTGCGGCTTGGCCATAGTGCAGCAGTTAGATCACTTGAAAGCCTAGGCAAGGCCCTGGATTTGATTCCCCACACCACGTAAAATTAGCTGGGTATGGCAACACATACCTATAATCCCAGTACTTGGAAGGCTGAGTTGGGAGGATTGCCGTGAGTTTGAAGCCAGCTGGGTTACATAGTGAGTTCAGGACCAGCCTGGACTACAGAATGAGACCCTGTCTCAAAAATAAAATGAAATAAAATAAAATGTGTAGTTTTTGGTGGTGGTTTGGAATTAGAATAGGAATAGAGACTTTAATTTCTTTGTTCTATATACAGTTTAAAGTAATTGGGAATGTGTGTGAATGTGCTTTTTTTTTTGGCACCATGATGCCCAGCTAGTTTTTTTATGGTGCTAGGAAAATAATGCCAGGGCATTGTGCAAGCTCTTTAACCACCGACCTGCATGTTCATGAATTTAGAGGCATTTACATTAACTGCTGGGGTGGATGTCTTTTCCAGTATAAAGTGTAAAAATTTCTCTAAAGCATATAAACTTAAAGTGGAATTACTGGGTTCGTGTATAGCCTTTTATCACCAACTTTCATAAATACTACCAAGTTGGTCTGTAATGTATTTGTCCCAGTTTGTGCCAGTTATCAGTACATAACAGTTTTTTTCCAATGTGTAATACTTAAGCGCTGTTGGTGCCCAACATTATTATCAGTATGTCGCGTTGTCAGTTTAATTTGAGCCGTTCTGGTGAGAGGACTATCAGAGATTATTACAATAGTTTTAATTTGTATTCTTCCATGAGGATTTGCTTATATTTTTAATGTATTTGCTACTACCTAGATTTCATCAATGAATTGTCTTTTCTTTTTGTTGGCCCAGTTTTTCAGTTGTCTTGTCTTTTTCTCAACAATTTTTGTGAAATTGTAATGGCTTTTAGAACAGTCCTTGGTTCTGTACTGTGGAATTAGTTTATCTTCGCTCTTTTTATGCTATGTCAATGCACAGAAGCTTTATATTTTATTGTAAGATATACTTAAATTTTTCATTTGAAGTGTGAATATTTTTACTTGAGTTGGCCTATTTACAGTTTTAAAAATAACTTTATTAAGATACAATTGATGAATAAAAGCAGTTCATATTTAAAACATATAGTTTGATAAGTTTTGGCATGCCTTACACCCATGAAAGTACCACCATCATAATCTGGGTTGTGATTCTACCCATATCCCTAGAAGTGCTTCCTGTTCTTTTTTATTCCTTTCTACTGCCCTTCCTTACACATACTCCCTCTCACACAACTAGTCTGCTTTCTCTGTCTATAGACTGTGCTTTTTAGAATTTTATGTAATTACAGTCATCGTTTCCTGGCCTCTTTCACTTAGTATGATTATTTTGAAATGCTCACTGTACGTTGACAATAATGTCTTTTATTAGTAAATAGGTATTCATAGGTACGGATTTGTTGATTCATATATAGGTATTTGAGTTGTTTCCAGTTTTTGGTGACCACAGACCAGGCTACTATGAGCTTTCTGTTGTATGTATTCATGTAGACAACTTCCTTTTCTTTTTCTTGGGTGAATACTTAGCAGTAGATTGGCTGGTTTATATAGCAAGACTTCCAGAGTACTGGTATCATTTTATGTCCCCATTAACAATGTATGAGAGTTCTAGTTTTACACTTCCTGGCTGCTACTTGGTGTTGCCAGTTGTTTAATTATAACCACTCTAAAATTAGTCGTTACTGTGGTTCTAACTTGTGTTTCCTTGATGAATTATTATGTTGAGTACTTTTTTATGTGCTTATTTCTGTCCTTTTGTCTTTTTTGGTGCAGTGTCTGTTCACGTCTTGCTGTTGTATAAAAAATTTTTTTTTCTTACTGTTGAGTTTTAAAAGTTTTGTGTGTGTCTAGATACAAATTCTCACTAAATATGTTTGTGAAGATTTTTTCTTCAGTTGTATTTTTTCCATTCTCTTTAATAATTATTTCAAATAATATTTAAATTTCGAGAAAATTATTTATCAGCTTTTTCTTTTGTAGGTTATTTTTTCTGTGATTAGAAATTTACCTATGACCACTAAAGTATTTGTGACCTTGTAAAGATCTTACAGTTTTAGGTTTTACGTTCAAGTCTGTGACCCATTTGGAGTTTATTTTTATTTTTATTTATTTATTTTTTAAGACAGGGTCTTACTGGGCAGCCCAGGCTGCTTCTGAACTCACTATGGAACCCAGATTGGCCTTGGACTCACTGCAGTCCTCTTGTCTCAGCTTCCCAAGTGTTAGAATTACAGGCATGTACCACTATGCCCGGTTTGTGTGGTACCTGGGGAATGAACTTGGTTACTTAGCTCTTGCTATTAGCTGAACTCTAGCCCTGGAATTAATTTTTATGTAGTTTGAGAGATCGATGCAAATTCTTTTTTATGTAAATGAATAGCTAAAATTTCCAATGCCAATTTTTGAAAAACTTACTGTTTTTTCCACTGAGCTGGTTTTTTTCAGCTTGTTGACAATTAGCTTATATATAGGAGTTATTTCTAGATTTTAAATTATCATCTGTGTGTCTGCACTGATGACAATTCCACACTCTTGCTTTTGCTTTTCCTTTTTTTTTTCCTGTAAGACTTAGCCTACCCTATCCTTCTCACCTCACTTTCCTCTCCCCAGTAAGCCATTTTCATGTTTTCAAAGAGAAAAAGAGGAGATTAGGAAACCTGTTAGGGACTGGAGGAATGGCTTAGCAGTCTTGTGCTAAGTACTAGAGTTTGATTCTGCAGCACCACATAAACTGGGTGTGGTGGCACATGCCTGTAATCCCAGCACTCGGGAGGCTGAGGCAGGATTGTGGTGAGTCCAAGGCCAGCCTGGGCTCCATAGTGAGTTCAGGACCAGCCTGAGCTACAGAGCAAGACCCTATCTTTGGAAAAAAAAAAGAAAAAGAAAAAGAAAAAGGAAACCTATTAGTCTTTCTTGTTATGTGCATATGTGTGGTAATTCTTAGGACATTGTAGGCTTAATTGCGTATTCCAAAACTCCTCTCCTCTCCTCTCCTCTCCTCTCCTCTCCTCTCCTCTTCTCTCCCCTTCTTTCATCTCCTCTGTTTCTTTCTCTCCTTCCCAACCCCCATCTCTCTCTTTCTAGACAGGGTCTCTCTAGTCCGGGCTGGTCCTGGTCCTGAACTCACTGTGAAGCCTAGGCTTGTCTCTGATTCATGGCAATTCTCCTGCCTTTGCCTCCCAAGTGTTGCTGAGATTACAGGCGTGCACTACCACACCCAGTTTTGGTGCTGGATAGTCAACCCACAGCCTGTGCTTGCTAGGCAAACCCTTTACCTGCTGAGCTATATGCCTCCAGCTATATGCCTTTGCTTTTTAAAGCAGAAAATACTATATAAATTGTATTGCATATAAAGACAGGAAGTAGAATGGTGGTGCCAAAGGGCTATGGGGAGGGGCAATATGGAGTTATTTTCTACATGTTAAGAGTTTTCATTTTGTAAGGCAAGAGTTTGGCTAGGGGCATAGCTCTGTGATTAAAGTGTTTGCCTAGCAAGTGGAAGGACTTGGATTCGATTCCCCAGCAACACATAAGCCATACATGGTGATGCATGCCAGTAATTGCAGCATTTGGGAGGCAGAGACAGAAGGATTGCTGTGAGTCCAAGGCTAGCCTACATAGTAAGTTCAGGACCAGCCTGAAATACAGCGCCAGATCCTGTCTGGGGAGTGGGTTGTGGAAGATAAGAGTTGATGAGTGAATGTTGATGACAGTGGCACGACAATGTGAAAATACTTAATAGTACATGATGGTACACTTAAAAATTGTGCAGTTGATAAATTTTTATTTATTTTAAAGCAAGGAGTTTATTGAGAAAGCAAAGCTCTCAAGGAGAGATGGAGAGGGGGGTCTGGAGTGAGGATACCCAGTTGGTAAATTTTATGATACATGTATTTTACCACTTTTATTTGAAAAGCATTGTTGCACAGTGTCTGGTACAAAAATCAAGAGAGATTATCTTATTAAAAATGATGGGGCATAGATTTGAGCCCAAACAGCCAAAAGGCAGATTCTTTGACTGTGTTATACAGTTGTCTCGGGATTTTAGTTCTTTTTCCCCTTGTGTTAAACCTTGGCTTTTAAAATCTCCTGACTAAAGAAGTCTTGTAAATGAATCCTTTGGTGATCAGTGAATAGTCACTTCTATAGCAAAGATGGAGCATAATTTATATTTATCTCTATCCTTTCCCCTGTAGTCTTTCTTTGTATACTCACTTTTTTTGAGTGTTTCTAACTTAAAATGTCAAGACTTGGTGTTAATTCTTACGGGGGATTATTTTTTTGTTGTTGTAAAATAGACATAAAATTTACCATTTTTATTTTGTTTATTTTAATTTTTATTTTATTGATTGAGGCAGAGGCTTACTCTGTAGTCCAGGCTGGTCCTGAACTCATTATGATATCCAGGCTGGCCTCAAACTCATGGCCATCTTCCTGCCTTAGCTTCTGAATGCTAGTATTACATGTGTATGCCACCATGCCTGGCTTATATGGTGCTGGGGAATGGAACTTAGGGCCTTGTGCTTGCCAGGCAAGTCCTCTAACCACTGTCCTATTCCCACAGCTCTTTTTTTTTACTTGAAACATCTTGCTGTGTTGCCTAGACTAACCTTGAACCACTGAGGCCAACCAGTCCTTTTTCTTTAGTGTTCCAAGTACTTGATTCAGTAGCTATAATTACGACATTCACAAATCATCACCTTCATCTGTTCATCTCTAGAATTTTTCAGCTTCCTAGGATGAAACTCTGTACCCATTAAGCACTAAATCTCTTTTCCCCAGTCGTTAGCAGCCGTACTTCTGCATTTTGACTCTGAATTTGACTACGCTAGTAGGTAGCTTGAGTAGTTATAATTATAGTCTCTTTGAAACTCTAATTTCCATAGCATAGTGTCTTTGGTGTTCATCTTGTAGTCTGTGTGAGACTTGATTTCTTCTTAATTCTCAGTGACATTCCATTCGATGTACATACTACATTTTGTTTATCCATTCATCTATCTGTGGATACTTTGAATTGTTTTCAACCTAGTGGTTATTGAGAATATTGGTGCTATGAGCATAAGTATCCAGATATATCTTTGAGACTCTGCTTTCAGTTATTTTGGGTATATACCTGAAGTAGAGTTGTTGGATCATGTGGTAAATCTGGTTAATTTTTGGAGGAACCACCATGTTGTCTTCTTACAGTGTTTTGATTAGGGTTCTTAGAGACTCAGATTAATAGAAATTATATATAGATAAAGGATATTTACTCAGAGGGTTTACAAGTTGGAGGAGAGGTAGTCCAGAATGGCCATGTGCATGTGTGAGATCTGGAAGTTCTGGTGGCTGCTCAAACTTGAGTCAGAAGAGCCTGAGGGCCTTGTACTTTCTAGGTAAGTGCTCTAAGCACTGTGCCATCCCTCCAGCCCTCAAGCATCTTTTTATCTGCTTGTTGGCCATCTATGTGTCTTTAGAGAGCCATCTGTTCAAGTCTCTCGCCCATTTTTAAGTGTTTTTGTTTTTCTTTCTTTTTCTTTCTTTCTTTTTTTTTTGGAGGAAGAAAGCCAGTGTTGAAGGTTACAAACAGATCCTCACATAGACTAAGCAAGTACTCTACCCTGAGTATATTCCTAGCAGTACTGGGGATGGAACCCAGTGTCTTCTCCTAAGCTACATCTCTAACCCTTTTTATTTTTTGAGACAGGATCTCACTAATTTGTCCAGGTAGGATTCAAACTTGAGATCCTCCTACTTAAGTCTCCTAAAGTTCTAAAATTTGTTTTATTTTGGGACAGTGTCTTGCTAAGTTGCCCAGGCTGGCCTTGAATTTGTAATCCTCTTGCCTCAGCCTCCTGAGCAGCTGGGTTATAGATGTATGTCTGTCACATTTTCCAGCTAATTGGTTTTTGAAATATTGGGTGTTAGGAACTTTAAAAATATATTCTAAATATTAATTCATCAACAGATACATTATTTTGAATATTTTCTTGTATTCTGTGTGTTGCCTGCCTTTCTGGCTTGCTTGCATGCTCGCTCACTCACTCTCTCTCTCTCTCCTCTCTTTTGAGACAGGACCTCGCTCTATATAGCAGGCAGGTCCTGAACTCACTAATTAGAGGATTGTGAATTCTGTGCCAGCCTGGGCTACATCGTAAGTTCAAGACCAGCCTGGACTAAAAAATAAACAAATAACGAGATCCAACCTTCATTCTTTGGAAATATGGATATCCAGTATTCCTACTGTTAATGTACAGGCTGTCCTTTTCCTCTATTAAATATCTTAACATACTGAAAATTACATCACAAGGATTTATTTCTCTGTCTTCTATTGGATTCCATTGGTCTCTGTCTTTTATGGATAACTGTTAAAATTTAAAATTATATTATTAAAGGAACACAAAATTATGTTCAGCTGCAATAGTGGTAAAAAAAATTATAAGTTGACTAAACATTCTTTCCCTTTCAAACAGATCTTCAGACAAGTATGCTTAATTTTATCCATTTATTTATTTATTTTGAAACAAATCTTTCTCTGCAGTCTAGACTGGTCCCGAACTCACTCTGTAGCCCAGGCTGGTCTCACGCTCATAGCAATCATCCTGCCTCAGTCTGCTGATTGCTGGGATTAAAAATTTATGCCACCCCACCTGGTTTATGTGGTGCTGAGAAATTGAACCCAGGACCTTGCGCTTGCTAGACAAGAGTTTAACCACTGTATTATTCCTTCAACCCCTGTGTTTACATTTTAATATCTTGTAACCAACACCCACATGTCCAATAGGAATGTAAATTTGAACAAATTTTCTAGAGCGGAGTTGGGTACTGTGTAAACTCTTAAAAGTTAATACACCCTGCAGTACTATTTATAGAACATTATTCTAAGAAAATTGTCATGGGTGTGTAGAAAAGGGCACGTGAGTGTTCATCTGAGTGTTAATATGTAATATTGCAAAGTTAGAAACCATAGTGTTCACAGAAAATTGGGCAATAAGCTGTAGAATCCACACACAGCTGTACACCCATGAGAATACTGATATTGATTAAAACTTTACAATGAATGTAAAGATATATAGCATAAGTCTATTAAAATACTTTGATCAAGTAGCTGTGAATGATGGTGCACAGCTGTAGCATTTGAAGGGCTGAGGCAGGAGAATTTGGACTTTGAGGCTGGTGTGAACTACATAGCAGGTTCAAGACGAGTCTGGATTATGTAGCAAGATTCTGCCTCAAGAAACAAGAACACAACTTCAACTTAGGTATTGAGCAAATATACCCTGATAGTAAGGGTTTATTTCTGTGTGCTGGTATTATGAGTTACTGAAAAAAAAATTTTTTTTTGAGACAGGGTCTTGCTCTGTAGTCCAGGCTGGTCCTGAACTCACTATGGAGCCCAGGTTGACCTCAGACTAATGGCAGTCCTCCTTCGTCAGCCTCCTGAGGGCTGAAGTTGCAGGTGTGCACCACCATACCTGGCTTATGTGGTGCTGGGAAATTGAACCCAGGGTATTGAGCTTGCTAGGCAGGTGCTTTAACCACTGAGCTATTCCTCCTTTTTACATGCAACACTAAGTAATAATACTATTATGACAAAACAGTAAAATAAATTTTAAAAAATTGAAAATGAGGCCTGGGGGCATACCTCAGCATTGACAGCACTTGCATGTACAAGGTCCTGGGTACAATTCTACAGCACCACATAAACCAGATGTGGTGACGCACACTTGTAATTTCAGCACTCAGGAGGCTGAAGCAAGAGGATTTTAGGCCAGCCTAGACTAGAGAGACCCTGTCTTAAAAAAAAAAAAATTAAAAGTTGAAAATAAAACAAAGCTAGAAGGCATAATTAAATCCCATGACTGAGTTAATATTTAATTTTTTTGTTTGCTTTGTTTTTGACTTTGGGTCTTGCTCTGTAGTCCAAGCTGGTCCTGAACTCATCATACTGGCACTGGACTCACAGTAGTCCTCCTGCCTCAGCCTCCTCTGTTCTGGGATTATGGGTGAGTACTGCAGTCACAGGTGTGCGCCACCACACCCAGCTTTCTGTGGTGCTGTGCAGTCAAACTGAAGATCTTGCACTTGCAAGGCAGGTGCTTTGCTGTGCCGTTCCTCTAGTCCCAGAATCAGTATTTGAAAAGAATCTTGGTAAGTTGGAATGATGGACTAAGTCCATTTAAAGTAATTGAAGATGAATGAAAAATTGGAGAATAAGAAGTAAGTCACAACTGCAGTTAATATAGAAAGTATGGTTTGGTCACAGTAGCAGTTTAAGTGTCGTATTTGTTAGGTGGTAGTCATCTCCTCTGGATCCCGACTCTTACTCTGTAGGAAAAAAATAAGAGATAATGAAGCAGTCATTTAAAAGATTTACTGTACGCAGAAGCTCCTTGTAGCATAAATTAAGTTATATGCAGGAGATAGCAGAACAGCAGTGCAGAAGTTCCTAAAGGCAGGAGGGGACCCCATAGTTGGGAATCTTTCTTGGGGCAGTCAGAT
The DNA here is from genome assembly GCA_004027205.1 of Ctenodactylus gundi. Classification (NCBI taxonomy): domain Eukaryota; kingdom Metazoa; phylum Chordata; class Mammalia; order Rodentia; family Ctenodactylidae; genus Ctenodactylus; species Ctenodactylus gundi. The sequence continues at coordinate 155,104 of PVKB01001243.1, read as the reverse complement.
TCGTTTAATGCATTTCAGCTTTTCTCTCTGTTTGGGACAGGTTGGTGGCCATGCCGGCAACTTAATTTGTAGGTTGGCCTAGTAGTGATGGGGGACAGTGACATGAACCTAATTTCTTTTCCCTTCTTTATTTCTTTGGGCCTGCCCAGCGAGAAACCTTTCTCTACGAAACACTTTCAAGAGAGGAAGAGCAGGAAATGGATGGACAAGGGAGAACCCGACATTTTAGACTGTAGTTAGTTTCTGAGGCAGTTTGATCTCCCAGTTTAGTGCTCAGAGGACATACTCCCTAACCTGGACCTGCCTCTCCTGTCAGCTTCCATGAAGTTGAAGGTTTTTAATTTACTTTCTCAACTTAACATAAGCAACCAGCTGTTCTCATTTAGTTTCCTCTCACAATTTCATCTCTTCTTGGGAAACATCCAGAGCTTCCTCATTCTATTCCTCATGGTATTTAAAAGTCTCTCTCATCATTTATCCTGGTCTGTCCTCATCATCTATTCATTCTGACTTTGTGGCTATGTGGTGTATATATCCTACTGCTTTTATGCTGAAATCAGTGCATCATGTTACCATGTTGAATCAACACTGTAAGTAGTTATAAGGTTCTGGCATTTGTGCATTTAAATATATCTAAACATTGAAAGGCATTGTATTAGTCAGCTTTTCCGGACAGCTGGACAAAATACCAGCCGCTCACAACTTAAGAGAGTTTATTTTGGCTAAGCATTTCAGTGGATTCAGTCCATGGCAGAAGCTGTGTGGTAGAATGGCATGACTGAGGAAAGCTGGTTACCATATGATGGCCAGGAAGCAAAGAGAGAAGGGTGGAGCTGAGAGAGAAGAATGACCTTTTCTTGTCACCCCTCCTTCTAGTGATATGCCTCTTCTAGCCAATCCCCACCCTCAAACATGAGACTTTTGGAAGCATTTTTAGATCTAAACCATAGCAGGTACAGTAACCATTAGGAACATTTCAGCTCTATAGTAGCTTTACAGGATTGTCGTTATCTATGCAGCCTGTGACTATGGTGGCATGAACGCTCTTAAGAAAGTGTGTGATCCATACCATGTGTTTGATAAATATGGTCATTTCATTACGAAAATTAGTAGTGAACTGTGCATTTTAAATTGGAATACATCTATTGTATACAAATGTGATCATACTAAAAGAAAATTGTTTGTTTTTTTTTTTTGAAATGGTCTTGCAGTGTGGTGCCAATCTTGAATTTACTGTATAACCCAGACTGCACACAGCTCATGATCCTGCTATTTCACCATCCCAAGTTTTGGGAATACAGGCAAACACCACTGCTCCTGGACAAATTCTGTCATCTCGGTAGTTTCAGAGAATAGGCTAGATGCTCCCAGTCTGTTTGAAACCAGTAGTGAGAAATATAGATAGAATTGGGGATGAGAGGACTTATTTTTTCTTTGTAAATGTAATTATACTTATTGCAGAAAAATGAGGTTTGATAAGTATGAAGATGATAAAAATTTTCACATAATCCTGTTACTTCCTCAGTAGTAACCTTATTAGCATTTTAGTTAAGCTTCTTTTGATCTTTTTTTTTTTCCCATGTGCATTAACATTTTTTTTTTGAGACAGGGCCTTTCTCTGTAGTACAGATTTGTCATGAGCTCACTACGTAGCCCAGACTGGCCTGGAACACAAGGCAGTCCTCTTGGCTCAGCCTCTCAAGTGCTGGGGTTACAGGTGGGTGCCATTGGGCCCAGCTTATTTGGTGCTGGGAATTGATCCCAGGGCCTTGGGCTTGCTAGGCAGGTGCTTTAACCACTGAGCTACACCCCTAGCCCTGCATTCATGTTTTTAATGCCTAGAAATGTGAATATAACACACATGCAGAACTGGGTGGTATTTAGCCTACAGAAGTAAATTGTAGCAGTCTAAATAAAGAATGTTGGTTTTAGGTCACTGGCTGACACAAAGTGAAGGCCATTAACTTGATGTCTATAGAATGCCGTTAAAGTGGCAGTAGGGGAGTATTTTGTCATTTATTATTGTCCTTTTACTCTTTCAGTTCGGCTAATGTTCTAAAATTAATTAGTTTGTTTATTTTGAGATAGGGTCTTGCTCTGTAGCCCAGGCTGGTCCTGAACTCACTATGTAGCCCAGGCTGGCCCTGGACTCAGGGCAATCCTTTTGCCTCAACTTCCTAACACTGGGATTACAGATGCGTGCCACCACCCCCGGCTTTTTTAGATGGTGCTAGGGAATTGAACTCGGCCTTGCTCTTGAAAGGCAAGCACTTTAACTGCTGTGCCATTCCTCCAGCCCTATTCTAAAATTTAAAAGAAAAAGAAGAGACCTCTTTTTACTTCTGATGGAATTTTGCTTTTATGAGGTACTTAAAAGTGACATTTGTTTGGTTCTAATTTATTCAGCCTAATCTTGGATTTTAAAAAAATGATAGTGTTCTAGGGGTAGAGCCCTTGCCTGCTATGTACAGAGTTTTGGGTTCAGTCCCTAACACACTCCCCCCAAAAGATGAGCGAGATTGTTTCAATGATTGTCCTGTTTTACAGGGTATGTTCATAATTGAGACTTCATTATTTATTTTATTTTTATTGTTTATTTTGAATTAAAATTGGGGGTTGGTAAAGGTTTAGGAATATAAAATAATATAGAACAATATAGGGCATGCTATAAGCATAAATTTCATAAAGTAGTAAATATTTGAAATTGCATATCTTGTGTCTTTTTTCTTTTTAATTCTACCTGAGACAAAGTCTTGCTCTGTAATCTAGGCTGGCCTTGAACCCACTGAATAGCCCAGGTTGGCCTCAAACTCACAGCAATTCTCCCGCATCCCTCCCTTTCCCTTCACCCAAGTTCTGGGATGAAAGGTGTGCACCACCACTCCTGACTGGTGTGGTGCTGGGGAATAGAACCCAACTCAGGTCCTTACACTTGTCAGGAAAGCACTCTTAACAGCTGTGCTATTCCTTCACCCCAGCGTAACTGATATTTAAGTGTGCAAGGATCACATAATACAATGTGTTAGTTAAGAGTACTTCTGCTTTATAAGGTAGTTTTATCATGTTTTTTTCTTGTAAGAGTTTTTTAAATTTTAAAGTAACCAAGATCACACATTGTCAGTTCATTATTAGAACTGATAATAGAAACCATTAATGTGGAAACTAAAGCTGCAGAAGATTCAGTGGAATCTTTAGTGTTACCATATGTATTTGTAGTTATTTAGGTTTAAAAAAATGAAGATAAGACTCTTTAAAGAAATTTTTCTGGGATTAATGAGTTCGCATCAAATATAATTTGTTCAAGATAAAGCTGCCCTCTGAGAATAACACCTATAGAAGTAGCTCTAAACAAAAGCTTATTAGGAGCTGTCTGGCCCAATCTAGGGAAATAAATATCAACTGAGCATAGCCAAAACATAATCAGTCGACAGAATAAATATATTAACAGGAGGGCTGAGGAAGTAAGTGGTAGTGTGCTTACCCAGCCCACCTGAAGCTCAAGATTCAGTCCTCAGTACCTCAAAAGAAAAGTATTAAGAGAAGAATAATTCTCTTGAACCTAAAAAAGTGTTGTCAAAAAAGAACTTGGCAGTAAGTTTTCAACATGTTCAAAGAAAGCAGACCCAGCTTTCCACCCTCATTTGAACAACTTGTTAGTGATATGATACATAAAATTGATCAGGTTTTACCACCATCCTATCTTCTTTTTGTTCAGATTTCATAATCACCAAATAACTTCTCACCATGGTATGGGGAATAGGAAATCTTGCATTACACTAGTATAATCATTTCTCATTGTAATCAAACTGGCATTTGACCTTTGCATTAATTTTTAAAATAACCTTTTCAAAGTAAAATTATAATATTTACCTTTTATAAATTGATTAGCACAAATTAACCCCTGGAATCTTAACAAATTCTCTGTACAGAGAAAAGGTAGATTTTTGTGGAGCCATGGTGCTGATGGCCACACTCGATAACCTCTCCTTCCTGTCAGTCTTTTCCTGCCATCCCTCTCAAATTAGTTTTATTTAAATGAGGCCTATTATTGAATTGCAGAAATGGTAAATCCAGAGTTAGAGTGAGAACATCTGTAGGTATTTTGTGGTCCTACTTAAATGTATTCTCGTGTCAGAAGAATAGTTCTGCCTTTAACTCAACTGAAACAGTTCATTCACCAGAACCTAAAAAGACAAATAAAAGGTGTATGTATCTATTACTAAAAAAGAAGAAAGAGGTGCTGCATTGAGAACAAGGACAATCTGTTTCATTTTTTTAAAAAAAATAATCAAGTGTTTAATTTTTTTTTTTAGACTTTATTGCAATATGCAAGCAACAAGAATGCATCAGAACATATTGTGTATCTTCTGGAGGTGTATCGACTTGCCATCCAAAGCTTCGCCAGTGCACGTCCATTTTTAACTACTGAATGTGAAGACGTCCTCTTAGTGCTTGGCAGATTAGTATTGTAAGTTGAAGAATTTAGAATTATAAAAAATGAGTGTCTTTGGTATGTTTGCCTAATTTCTCTTTACAATGACTTTATAATGACTGTTCATAGCATCATTAAAATCATGCCTTTGAATGAAGTTTCCTTTGCACTCAGCCCTCACTTGCCAGGAGATGTAGTCCAAGTGAAGTTCTTAGTTCTTAATTCTTAGCTGTTTTATTTACTTTTTGTCACTGTGACTCAATTCCCAACACCCACAACTTTAGGGAGGAAAGATTTATTTTAGCTCACAGTTTCAGAAGGTCTCAGTCCCTTTGTAAGTGGGCGGCTGGGAAGTGGTGGAATCACATGGCAGGGCTTGCAATGGGTCAGGGCCAGAGCCGGATCTCCAGAGATAGAGATCCTTTTGCCATCGGGTAACAGAAGCCTGGGAGGAAGGGCAAACCAGCACATGCCCCTCCAGGTCAATCTCAGAGCATCCGCCCCTTCTAGCCAGCCCTCACCTCCCAATACTACACAGTGTCCATAGGCATGTGAGTCCTTTGGGGGACACTCCAGATCCAAATCCCGACAACAGCATAATCTTTATTTGCCTCTTATTTTACTCAGGCACGGGATCCAAGAATGCTACATTTTCTTAGTCTCTAAGGTATAGGTTGATTCAAATGATGGAATGTGTGGATCTGTCTTTGGTGGTCTTTGAGAAGCACTATATATTTTTGGGGGAAATGCTACAAAATTCTGTAATTTGATTATATCATTTGGTCCAAGAAAAATTTCACCTGCAGTAAATGTCAGGGTACAGTATAAGATTATCATCCTAGGAGTTCATGTTTATTTAGTTTTTATTTTAATTATTGGCTGCCTAGTAGCTGACAAAATGACATCTTTAATTATATCTTCATCTGCAAATTGAAAAAATACTGTAGCTGTTCAGGTTTGGATTGACATTACCTTGTTCGTCTGCTTAGTTGTTAGCTTCTAGTCTAGGTGGTTCATTTTATTTTTCTTTGATCTAACCTGTTTTTCTTCCTGTTCTCCAAAGCGTGTCTTTATGGAACATAAATGCTCCTGCTGTTATAATCCTGTGTTTTCTCCTACCAAATCCCAGTTTCTCTGTTACCTTTCCAAGTCCCTAAGGGGTAAAATAATAGTCTGTGATTGTTTCCCCCGAGTCCTGGGCATGATTACACGGCCTTGGCATTGAACTTCATTCCCCACCCTTTTTATTTTGAAACAGGTTCTCACCGAGCCACTAAATTGCCCATGCTAGGCTTGAACTTATGATTTCCAGCCTCAGCCATTAGTCTGTAAGATTTTAGTCATGTGTTGCTTGATTGGTATTTTGAATTCTTCTTTACTCATTATATAATTCCTTTAAAAAAAAAAACTCTACAGGTTAGGGGCATAGCCCAGTGGTTAGAATGCTTGCCCAGCATGCATGAGGCCCTGGGTTTGGTAAAGATAAGCGGGGTGTTATTGTGCACATCTGTACCTTGGAGGCTGAGGCAGGAGGATTGCTGTGAGTTTGAGGCCAGCCTGGGCTACATAGTGAGGTGAGGAACAACTTGGACTACAGAGCAAGACCCTGTCTCCAAAACAAAATAAAACAAAAATTCTTCCTGTTACTTCTTCCCTATGCCTGGAAAATCATTAGGATAGAAAGAAGAGGAAACTTTTTTTTTTCTTGCTTGCCTTTTAGAGATGAAGAAATGACTTGCCAGTCATTATGCTTCTTCTGCAAGTGACAGAAACCTATATAGATATAGATGATGGTTACATCCAGTTATCACCCCATCAGTGAATTAACAATAGCTTGAGCTCCCCTTTTTGATTTATGGAGTCAAAATTATTTCTGTGTGTACCTCCCCACACTCAACAGTGAGCTACTTGAAGTATCATTTCTAAAGTGTTTGTATTCTTACCAAATGTGTGATTCAGGCAGCAGTGTAAGTATAAAATAGCCTTGTGGTTAAATTTGAAAAAACAGTATAACAACTTGAAAGAAAAATTTAAAGAGCACAAAAAGTTTAAAATAATCTAAGCTAAATAATATGTGTTTAGTATTTCATACTGTACTTAATTATTACTGTAACCATCTTTAATATACTTACTTAGTTATTTGTATTGTAGGAGTTGTTTTGAATTATTGCTTTCAGTGTCTGAAAGTGAATTGCCATGTGAGGTCTGGGTACCATTTCTTCAGTCTCTACAGGTGAGTTGATTTAAGTAAAAATTCTCTGTATGGGTGTCCAGCACACCTACTTAGTTACTCCCAGCAAACTAAAATTGGAAACTTAGAACAAAAACAAGCTCATTATATTTTGATATTAAGTTCATGAGATGATGGGGCTGTGAATTAAATTTAAAACCATCATGCTTCTAGAGTAAGGTATATGTATTATTCACCATACTATGTATGTAAAACCCTGTATTTCATTACATCTAAGGTTCACTTTTCTCCCTAACACTTCATGGATTACGGGAAGCATTTCAAGTCTCTGAAACAGCCAAAATAGTCACCATAAATTCTATTTATGCACTTTACTTACAGGAAAATTACTTCTGCACTTACATTGGCTTATCACCTTTGTTAGGCTGGTGAGCAGTTCAGAAAGTAGCAAGTTAGGGAGGGAGAATAGTGTAGGGGGAAAAGCTGCATAGCGCCAGCCAGCAATGTGTACAAATTTATGTGTTATGTGTACGGAAAACCAACCAACGTTCCTTCCTTCCTTCCTTCTTTCCTTCCTTCCTTCCTTCCTTCCTCTTCTTTCCTTCCTTCTGTTCTTTTTTTCTCTCTCTCTCTCTTGCTTTCTTGAGAGAGGGTTTTGCTCAGTATTTCAGGCTGGTCCTGAACTCATTATGTAGCCTAGACTGTCCTTAAAATCATGGAACTCCTCTTGCCTCAGCCTCCTGACTGCCCAGTTTGCTTGGTACTAGGTGAGTGGTCTAACTGCTGTGCTATTTCTATAGCCCCTGCTCCCACTTCATTTTTTTTTTTTTAATAGCATTGGGGATTGAACCCAGGGACTCACAGGTACATGTTTCCTAAGTGCTCTACCACTAAGCCTTCTCTTTTTTTCTTTTCTTTTCTTTTCTTTTTCTTTCTTTCTTTTCTTTTCTTTTTTTTTTGAGACGGGGTCTCACTCTATAGCCCAGGCTGGGCTTGGACTCACAGCATTCCTCCTGAGTGCTGGGATCACAGGTGTGTGCCACTTGAGTGCTGGGATAATAGGCATATACTACCACATCTGTCTAATCTTTATATGTGCTGGGAGCTCTTGTTAAGTGCTTTAAGCACTGTGTTACGTTCCAAGCCCTGCTGTTTAGTTTAAAGGGTATTAAAAGGAGTGAACAGCTGTTTTTCTTTAAGAGTAAACATCTTATGCTAGTATTTCTGTATTACCGATTTCAAGATGTATAGTTTAGGGTATTTTTACCTTGAACAGTGATATTCTTAAAAGGAATATTTATGGGTAGGGGGAGGGACAAAAGGAGAGTGCGAAAGTCCTTGTCACCTTGACAAGATATGTATGTGCACAAAATGCTAAACTTCATTGTAAACCTTAAATTTCGCACTTATACATATCAATAAAATGGGGGAAAAAAGGATATTTGTGTGGCTGAGGGAATAGCTCAGCAGTTAAGACCATTTGCCTTGCAAGCATGAGGTCCTGTGTTCACTTCCCAGCACCACATAAGCAGGATCTGGTGGTACATGCCTGTAATCCCAAAACTCGGGAGGCCAAGCCAGGTAGATTGCTGTGGGTTCGAGGCCAGCCTGAGCTACATAGTGAGTTCAGAATCAAGCTTGATTATAGAGCTACAGAGCAATACTGTGTCTCAAAAAAAGGAAAAAGTTATTTATACCCTCTCCCATTTTATTGATATGGATAGTTGCAATACATAATGTTTATGTTGATCTTGAGTATTTTGTGCATATATGTACCACAGCAGACTTACAAATACTTTCGTGGCATTGGTATTCTGAGTGAACTTTATCTTGAATTAGAACAAATGAAAAAGCCACAAACTTAAAAATAAGAACATAAAATGACTTATAATTGTTGTGTAGCATGGTGATGATAGTATTTCCTACCAAACTACAATGGTGTAGTCATGTTAGGTACTACAGATTTCATAATCCGACACAGCGAATTATGAGTTTTTCATGTGGGATGTTTGTCTTCACTACAAAGTAAATATCTATCTTAATTTAAGAAAGAAGTATGACACCGGGTCAGTCTGACAGTAGAAAAGCATTAATTTTATTCGCAAACCATTGATTAGAAATACCTATTTCTTTATTAGTTTCATACCTTAAACTCCTGGCAAATGATAACTTAGCATGTTGAGTGTGTTTATGCGTGTACTAAAAGTCTGTCAATTTATGAATGTTGAGAGGGAGACATTATGCTTGAATGAGTATTAAAGTATATTGTTAGGCATGTGAATATTTTTCACTTATAATTTCCAATGGAAAATTACCATAATGGAAGCTAATTATATGACATAAAACTAATTTGCAATGAGTTAAATTTATGACCCCCTTTTCCTTTGCTCCTGTGTATAACTACTTTAAGGAACAAATAATGATTACATTGTGTGTGTGTAGGGATAATAATCTACACTTTCATAACATTTTGTATGGAGCCACTTATTTAAATAATAATTTAATAGAAGCTAAGTAATTATACAATTAGTATTATTAAGTACCATTTCTTTTGATGGCAAAGGCTTCCTATGTGCATACACAGAATCTTCAAGGAAAACTGTTCTCTTGGCCTTAAAATAAGTAAATCAGTCATCAAGGCCATTAGGGCTTTGGAGACTCTGTCCATCTTAACAGTAGGTCATTCCAAATATCTAATAGTGATGTAATGACCTTAGCTGATTGTGGTAATAATTTTACTTGAGCAAAATTTAGGAAAACACTTTAAGATGCCATTTAACTGAGTAAAAACATCCTAGTTTTGTGAAAAAGCAATAGAATTACACAGAGTTTTGAGGATAGTCTTTTTCTTTGCTTGTTTTTAGGAAATCCAGCTTTTAGGTTATTTCATCTTGTAGGTGTTTAGATATATTAAAAAGGCAAAGCTTTTCATCTTATTTTGTTTTCTGGATATACTCTTTGTTTTAGGAGTCACATGATGCATTGTTGGAATTTGGGAATAACAACCTACAAATACTGGTTCATGTTACCAAAGAAGGGGTGTGGAAAAACCCAGTACTTCTCAAAATTCTGTCTCAACAGTCAGTAGAAGCAGAAGAAGGTAAGTAATAAAAATTTACAAGTAGTATTTAAGGAGAGTCGAGGGCTGGGCCATATCCAGTGGTTAGAACGCTTTCCTACCATTCACAAAGTCCTGATTTCGATTCCCTAGCACCACATAAAAACTAGCCAGGACTGATGGCATACACCTGTAATCCTAGCACTTGAGAGGCTGAGACAGGAAGATGCCATGAGTTTGAGGCCAACCTGGGCTACAAAGTGAGTTCAGGACCAGTCTGGACTATAGAATGGAGATCTTGTCCCAAAAATAAATAAAATAAATATACAGGATTGAAATTGATCACGGATTACAATTTTGTGAATCACACGCACATACATGTTGGGTAATTCTGTCCTGTTTTGAAAAATAAAAATTAACTTAGCATTTCAGTAAGGCTTTTTTGCATTTTTAGGGAGTATTTTATGTATTCCTTTGCATATGTGTTATTGTATTCCTCTCATTGCTAGGTATTGAACCCAGGGCTTCACATTCACTCAGCCCCTTTCTTGCACAGATTTAAAATGTCTGTCTGAATGATAAACACTATCTTATAAAGTCCTTGAGGTAGAAATGAATAGTCTATCCATCTTTGGTACTTACTTTGCTCATACTTTGTACACAAGCTGTGATAGCAGAAGGCCATGAAAAAGGTGCTTTTAAATTTTACAGTTATGAAACAATTAGAATTCACCGTTTTGTAGAGAAATATAAAATGAAAATTTTGATTTGCAAAATTTCCAGTGTAAAACCAAAATACTATGGATCTAAGTTCAACATTTGCAATTTAGATATACAGAAGTACTTAATGTAGCCAGCAGGTGTACTTCATCTGCCTCACATCTGTGGGAGGTGCAGAGGATTCATTCTGTTAGTGAGTGTGTTTCTGGCATAAAAATAGATCTCAGAGCAATTACTTATTTGAAAACAACTTTAGTTTGCAAAGGTTAGAAGCACTTTCAGTGTAGATGCCTGAAATGTTGCGGATAGCCAGTTTATTCACTAATTTCGACCACTATGCACATGCTATTCAGGCCTTCCTGTGTAGTGGAAGAATTGACCTAAGAGTATGTTTAGATTTTCTCTCCTATTGTCCTATTCTATTGTGATTTTCATGTTTATTATCTGCATTGGGAAGAAGAAGAAAATAAGAAAGCGAGCTATTAATAGAAGAGAGATTGGTGGGTTTTGAATGTAGAAGTGTTGAGGTCCTCAGTAAATGGCATCTGTTTGTAAATACAGATGAAGATTAAAATATCACCTTTATTACTGTCAAAAGCCGTTATGGGACAGAGCCAGCCACAGTCATGTACCATTTTTCAATGGAATTATGTTCTGAGAATTATGTCGATAGACTGTTTCATTGTTATGTAAACTAAAGAGTGTGTTTACATAGTCATTCTAAGCATTTACAGATGTGGTTAATGTGAAGTATATGAGGCTGTCGGCGTAATACAACATACTCAGAAAACTTATTTTACTTTTAGTTTTCATTATTTTAAAATGTCTTTTCTTTTATGAGCTAGGGTCTAATTCTGTAGTCCAGGCTGGTCCTAAGCTCGTTGTGTAGCCTAGGATAGCCTTGAGCTCACAGAAATCCTCCTGTTTCAGCCTCCTGAGTGCTGGGATAATAAGTGTGTGTCACTATACCCAGATAATCTTTATATAGTGCTAGCCAATGAAATCCAAGGCCTTACATATGCTAGATAAGTATTGCCACACCCCTAGTCCAGTAAAAATTCTTTAATAAGTTGATTAATTGCACTCTATTAAAAAGTACATGTAAACCAATAACAGTTACTTATTGTTAAGTGTTGCTTGTGTACTGTACCTAATTCAGTGTTCTGTACTTCCATAAGAGTAGTAGTGAAGTAAGTTTGTTTACACCAGCATCATCATCAAAAATAAGCAAAGAATGCATTACGCTATACTGTTATGATGGCTGTGATGTCCTTAAAGGGCAGAAGTTTCCAACTGCATCGTAATTTTAGGTGACCGCAGTGATATGTGTAGGTCTTCATTGACTGAAGCTTAAGTTTAGTACTTTCAAAAGTATTTCAGAATCAGGCAGATCCTAGTCGGGTAGTCTTGACTGGGCCATAGAAGAACTCCTGCTTTGTGGAAGCAGCCCCAAACCTGAGAGGAAAAAGGATGGAATTGAATTAATCATCTCAGATATAGCTTCCCTTGATATGCTAATTAATGTCACCTTACCTCAGGAATTACAATAATTTTTCACCTAGAAAAACATTAAGAAATGGGAAGAAACATTACTCACCCAACATCCTATGTCATTTATTTATTCTGTAAAGATTAATTAAGCATCCATTATTTATAAGACTCTAAATAAGGAACGTGGTACATTAATAAGGAATCATGCTGAAGACCACAACATAAATTGTGGGTAACCTGTGATCTGCCTACTTTCGCAGTTGTCCCTTAACTTTGCTTTTGTCAAAAGACTAAAAAGCAACACTGAACCTTCAGGATCTAGGTGTAGGCAAGGACTTTCTCAATAAGCACCTAATGCAAAAAAGAGCTCCCAGAATCAATAAATGGGATTATATCAAATTTAAAAAGTTTCAGTACAGCAAAGAAAGTTATCAACAGAGTGAAGAGAGAACCAGCAGAATGGGAAATAATTTTCACCATGTACACCTCAGATAGGAGGCTAATAACTAGAATATACAAGGAACTGAAGAAAAACAGACACATCATTCAAAGACCCAATTAAAAAATGGGCAACAGAAATGAATAGACAATTCTCAGATGAAGAAGTTCAAATGGCCAGTAAATAACATGAAAAGATGTTTAACATCCTTAGCCATTTGAGAAATGCAAATCAAAACATCACTAAAATAGCATCTAACTCCAGAGGGAATGGCATGTATCAAAAACTCAAAACAGCAATTGATGCTAGAATGGCTGTGGGGAAAAGGAGCCCTCTTACACTGCTGTTAGGATTGTAAACTGGCACGACCACTAGGAAGAGCAGGATGGAAATTCCTCAGAAAAGCTGCAAGTAAACATCTTTTTTGATCCAGAATTACCTCTTCTGGGAGCCTTCACAGAAGAGTTAAAAACATCATATAAAAGAGATACACTATGTTCAAAGAAGCACATCTAACAATAGCTAAAATGAGGAAGACACGAAAATACCCATCTACAGACCAATGGATACCAAAATTGTGGTATATGTGTACAGTGGAGTACTACTGATCTATAAAGACAGATAATTTTGAGCCTTTTATAGGTAAATGTATGGAACTTAAGAACATCACATTCAGTGAAATGAATCAGACGCAGAAAGTTAAATATTGGTTTCTCTAATATGAGAAAGCCAGAATGCAGTCATTTCATAGAACTAAATGAGGGGGATCGTGGGACTTAAGTGGGGAGGTAGAGGGTATGGGAGGGTCATAAAAGAGAGAGGGGAAGGGTTTGTAATGCTGATGTGCTACATATGTGCACAGACTACTCAAGTTCACTGTAAACATAATATTAATAAAATGAAGGAGAAAAAGAAAAAATTGGCTGAGGATATAGCTCAGTTTGAAGATCATGGGCTTCATCCCCAGTACAATACATACATACTTACATACACACACACATACATGCATACATACATACATGAATAAATAAAATGTTAAAAAAGACTAGAAAGTTTGCCTTGTCTCTATTCAATAAAACAGTAATGGAAACATGTAAATGGAAATGTTTTTAATCTAAAATGGAGTACATATTAGCTTAGTTTTATTTTTTATTTAAAAAATAAAGCCAATAAACATTTCTTTTGGTCTTGAGTTTTGTGCACTCCTGTCCAAGAAAACAGTTTATATCTGAAGCATGTGATAAGTGCCAGTTGACACTTTTGCCTGCCTTGGTCAATAAAGATGTCATGAAAGATCTCTTTTTTAATTGGGCATTAAATGTTATTTTTGTGTAATGAAAGTATATACCAGATAGTGTCATGGCATTGTGACTTTCAAAGCATTCCTTCCTAGGGGAAAAAAAAAAAGGAAAGTAGAGAAGAGAGTACAGGAATTTTTAAATTTTTCAGGTTAAAATATTTGAAGAAATGATTAGGAGTGAGATTTCTGTACATTGTATTTTAATTATTTTTGATGATGTTGTTGAGATGGTCTCACTCTGTGTGTAATTTTAGGTGGCCTGAACTTACTGTGTAGCCCAGGCTGGCCTTGAACTCATGGCAACCTTGCTGTAGCCTCCCAAGTGCTAGGATTATAGGTGTGTTCCACCATGCCCCGTGTAAGTGGTGCTGGAGAATTGAACCCAGGACCTTTCACTTGGTAGGCAAGCGCTTTAACCACTGAGCAATGCTCATTGGCCTATATTTGATTGGTTGATGGATTGATTGGTTGAAACATGGTCTTGCTCTGTAGTCCAGGCTGTGCCTCAACTCATTCTGTATCACAGGCTGGTCTCAGACTCACAACAGTCCTCCTGCCTCAGCTTCCCAATTGCTAGGCTTAGGTGTGTGACACCATATGCGTCTTTTCCGTGGTGCTGGAGAATCAGACTCAGGGGCAAGCGCTCTTACTGCTGTGCTGTTCCTTCAGCCCCTATATTTTAAATATTGAAACACATCAATGGTTTTTGTTTTGTGTACAGTGCTGGGGATCAAACCCAGGGTCTTGTGCTGCTAGGCAAACATTTTGCTGCTGAGCAACATCTTTAACCCTTGGATTTTAGCCCTTTTAACATGTAAATTTAATTATATTAAAATTAGAAAATGGCAAACTTGGGCTTTTGTTAAAAATTAATATAGCAGGATTGGGGGCATACATAAGTGCATAGGGGCTTGCCTAGCAAACATAAGGCCTTAGGTTTGATTTCCCCAACATCACATAAGCCAAGTATGATAGCACACAACTGTAATTCCAGCACTCAGGAGGCTGAGGTGGGATGATGTGTGTTCCAAGTCATCCTGGACTACACACACAAAAAAAAGATATGACAATGATTTAGCTAATTGTAATATGTTGACTAAAATAGTTTTACCTCCTAGAAATGACATCTATGGTTTTTGGAGTGCACTGGCACTATGCTAGTATTTTCATATTTCATTTAATCCGTAAAACAGGTAAGAGATCACACATGCCCAAAATGATGTAGTTAAAATTGTGGAGGCAGAATTTAAATATGGGTGAGATGTTGAAATTTTTTGGCTTAGGATTGATAACCTATTATGTTGCTAAGTAAACAATTTTAAATATAAGGTATTGTGTATTGTGTTCAGTTCTGTAGGGCATACAAAAATCAAAACAGTGCATTTCATTGTAAAATGATGACAGTGTGATAAAAGATATAAAATAATAACAAGTACTATTGAACATTTATTCTGAGTCTGGCTTTGTGTTAAGTGCCTTATCACCATATGTGTATTTCATTCATGGTTCTTTCATCTGTGCAAAAGCATATCACTAAGCATTTTTGCAGATGAAGAAATTTGAGGGCTGGGCATGTAGCTCATTCCCCAGTACAAAAGAAAGGAAAAGGGCTGGCCGGACAGGGCAAAGCAAGGTAAAGAAATTTGAGCTTCAGAGTCCAGTTAATTTTTCTAAGGGTTTCATAGCTGTATCTTAAGTCATTGATTCTGATTATTGAGTTCTTACCTTTGTACATTTTAACTGTTTTATTATTACACTTCCAGAGAAAACTAAATTAGATAGAAGTAAGGGGATAGGATTGTGTAGATAGCATACCTATTTTCAGGTGTGCCACCTCCTGTGGATTTATACCTTTGCTTCAACCCTATAAGGTGGAGAAGTAGAGCAAAGTCTGATGTTAGGTAGAATAGGATCTAAGGGAGACAGACGGGGCAGAAAATAATATGGAAGAATTAAATTGCAGAGAAATTAAAAAGAATTGTGAGGACATAATAACTAAGTTGATTTCCTTAAAGAAGGGAGGTAGCAAGGAAGGATAATGCCAAGTACCAAAGCAGGAGAATGTCATCACTGAAAACACAGAAGGTATGAAGAGCTATTTGAGTGGGAAATACGATTTTGTGGAGTTTAGAGACTGTAAGACTAAAACAGAAAGGGCCAACTAAATGGGATGTTTTCCCTTCATGCTTTTTGATCTTGGCACTACATATTAAAGAACCTGTATAGAAGCAAAAACCACAAAACACGACCAGGATTCAGACTCTACATCCTAAATCAAAATCCATGCATTTAGAGATCTGCAGCCAAAACTTTTGAAGTACCTTAAGAAATGGCCACTTCTGGCCCTCCCTAAAAATCATAGAAGCCATATATGCTAAACCTACTGCAAATATCATAGTAAATGGAGAAAAATTGAAGTTGTTCCCTCTCAAATTTGAAACACAACAAGGCTGCCCACTTTCACCACTCTTACTCAACATAGTCCTTGAAACAATTGCCATAGCAATCAGACAAGAAAGTGAAATAAAGGGAATCTGTATCGGAAAGGAAGTCAAACTATCCTTATTTGCAGACGATATGATTATTTACATGGAGGACCCTAACAACTCTACTATGAAACTCTTGGAAATATTTAAAAATTAGCCAAATTACAGCCTACAAAATCAGTAGCTTTTCTCTACACTAACAGTGAACTTGCTGAGAAAGATCTCAGAAAAACAATTCTATTTTCAATAGCACAGCATAAAATTAAATACCTAGGAGTTTACCTAACCAAGGAAATGAAGGACCTATATAAAGAAAACTGCATTATATTGAAGAAAGAAGTTATAGGTGACATCAGAAAATGGAAAGGCATCCCCTGTTCTTGGATAGGCAGAATAAATATAGTCAAAATGACTGTACTGCCAAAACTGATATGTAGATTCAATGCAGTTCCTATCAAAATACCAACAAATTTTTTCAAAGAACTTGAAACAATAATCCTTAAATTCATATGGAACCAAAAGAGTAGCCAAAGCTATCCTGAGTAATAAGACCAAGGCCGGAGGCATTACAGTACCAGACAGCAGACTCTACTATAAAGCAGTAGTTGTAAAAACAATTTGGTACTGGCACAAAATAGATAGACCAGTGGAGCAGAATTAAGGTTGCAGAGACAAACCCAAATACCCTCAAATACTTAATCTTTGATAAAGGAGCCAAAAGCATACACTGGAAAAAGGATAGCCTGTTCAAATGGTTCTGGGAAAACTGGATGTCCACATGCAGAAGAATGAATCTAGTCACACCTGACACCATGCACCAAAATCAAAGTGGATCAAAGACCTAGACATTAAAAGTGAAACACTGAACCTTCTAGAAGACAAATTAGGCAAATATATTAAAGATATAGATGTAGGCAAAGACTTTCTTAATAAGACACCAAAAGTAATTGTCCCCATTATTAACAAATGGGATCGTGTCAAATTAGAAAGTTTCTGCACAGCAAAGGAAATTATCAACACTGTAAAAAGAGAACCAACAGACTGGGAAAAATATTCACCACCAACACCTCAGATAGGGGGCTCATAACCAGAATATACAGGGAACTGAAGAAAAGCAAGCCCCCCCACCCCCCCCCAAATCAAGGTCCCTGTTGAAAAATAGGTAAAAGAAATGATGAGGCAATTCACTCAGGAAGAAGTTCAGATGGCAAATAAATACATGAAAAGATGTTCAACATCCCTAGCCATAAGGGAGATGCAAATCAAAACATCACTAAGATACCATCTAACTCCAGAGAGAATGGTCTGTATTAACAACTCAAATAGCAATCAGTGCTGGAGAAGCTGTGGGGAGAAAGGAACCCTCCTGCACTGCTGGTGGGAATGTAAATTGGTACAACCGCTATGGAAAGCAGTATGGAGATTTCTCAAAAGATTGGAAATAAATATCCCCTTTGATCCAGCAGTGCCTCTCCTGGGAATATTTCCAAAAGTGTTAAAAACAACACATAACGGAGATACATGTATATCCATGTTCGTAGCAGCACAACTAACAATAGCTAAAATATGAAAGACACCAAAATACCCATCAACAGACCAATGGATACACAAACTGTGGCATTTATACACAATGGAATACTATGCATCTATAAAGTCTGAAAGCTTCGAGGCCTTTATAAGCAAATGGAGGAAACTTGAAGCCATCATGCTCATTGAAGTGAGTCAGAAGCAAAAGGTGAAATATCGAGTGGTTTCTCTGATACGAGAAACCCAGATCCCAGATCACAGTTATGTCACAGAACCTAAAGTGAAAAATAAAGGGAACAGGGGTCGGGGGGTGTGGGTTGTGGCAGTGGGTAGGGGGTGGATCGAAAGGAAAGTGGGGAAGGTCTTGTTACCTTGACTAGATACGTATGTGCACAAAATGCCCAAAACCAACGCAAACCTTAAATTTTGCACTTATCAATAAAATTGGGATGGGGGAATGGCTACTTCTGGGCTGGAGGAATGTCACAATGGTTCAAGTGCTTACAAGACCCTGGGTTCAATCCCTAGTGCCATATAAACTAGTGCCCTAGTGAGTTCAGGACCATGCTGGGCTACAGAGTGAGACCCTGTCAAAAAAAAAAAAAGAAAAGAAAAGTAAAGAAATGGGTACTTTCATGTTGGTGGTGGAAATACAAATTGATACAATTCTGAAGAACAATTTGGCAGTATGAGTCAATATTACAAATAAAGTCTTTATTAGTCCTATTTCTAATAACTTGTGGAGTTATTTTTAACCCAGGGCTTTTACCCTGAGCTACATTCCAGACCTTTATTTTGAGACTGTTTCTCGCTAAGTTGTTTAGGTTTGGCTCAACGTTGTGGTCATACTCCCTCAGCTTCCCCGAGCCCTGGTGACATACACCATCACACCTAGTATGCACAGCATTGTAAAATGCAGCATTATTGATAATTACCATCGATTGGAAAGAGCCAAGTGTGTCAGTAATTGCTGAAGTGAGTTCTGCATCCATAAAGTATGATACTGTTCAGCTGTTAAAAATAATGAAGTACTGTAAACATACTGATGATAGAATCACCTATGTGACATGTTAAATAGGACAAAAAATATGTCTCCTATCCTCATAAAGTATTCTGAATGGAGAAGAAATTGGAAGTATGTATTTCTCAGCCATGGCAACCAGGGCACTGGAATTAGAAAATAGAGGGGACCACTTTTAAGCATATGCCTTTTTGTGTGCTGTTTGAAATTTGTGGTTTCTATGTATAATGTGATGCTGGGATTACAGGTGTTCGCCAGCACACCTAACTTATGCAGTGCTGGGGAATCAAACTCGGGTACTTAGCACTTGACTTAGCACTTGCTAAGCAAGCACTTGAACCACTGAGCCATTCCTCCAGCCCTAGAATCTTCATTTTAATAAGGTCTCCAGGTGATTCAGAAGGTACTCGATCTCAAGTCTAACAAACAAGCGTATTAGATCAACCACCTTAAAGCACTGTATTCATTCTCCAGTTGTTTTGACATGCAGTATGTCAATCTCTGTTCTTTAAGTAGTAACGATGCAGTGACATACAATTGTTGAATATCTGCTATTCAGAACTTGGGAGCTTGTGCAGAGAGCACTGTATTCTCAGTGCTCAGGTTCTTATTAGTTGGTACTGCTTATGGCCATGTTTTCTAAAGTGTGTACTAAATGAGGAACTTATATTTTACAAGGTGCTAATAGTATCTATAAAAGGGTTCTCTGGTCAAATCAGTTTGGGAAGCACTGGGTTAAATAAAAGCGAACAGTTCTTTATTGCAGGGCTGTTCAAAGATTTGACCAAGGAATCCTTTTTTCTTCTAGGACTATCTCAGGTTCTTTGGTCGGTGGAACACACTTGAGATATGCCTGGTTTAGCGGAAAGAGCACCACTGGCCTTGGGATCCTTGGCAAGTTACTGAAGTTCTCTGAATATTAATTTTCCTAACTTTAAGCTGGGGGTAATAATACTTGCCTTGGTGGTGGTGTGATGGATACATGAGAGGTATATAAGAACATTTAGCTTAAAACTTTGTACCTCTGAAGTGTTCGATTAATACTTAATTATTGTGTAGGTCACTTCTGATTTTCTTGCATTTATACTCATAGTTCATATCACTGTTCCTTACTAGTCTCATCAGAAAGTGAGGGAGGAGTTGAAATAATTTTGATAAAATGTTGGTAGCTTCATTAAAGCCTTTGGTGTTCAGAATAAAATACTAATTAATGTGGAAATCATTAGCAAATTATTTTCCTCTGTCTTTTAGATGAGTGTTGAGACCAGAATAAATATTCATATCAACTGAATCTTCATTAACTTAAAGTAGACCAATAACAAAAGGATAATGAAGCTTTCATCTTATGTCTGGTATGTTACATAGTATAATATCAAACTATTTTACTTTTCTTTTTTTCTAGTCAATAAATTGATTGCACAAGAAGGACCTTCTTTCCTACAAATGAGAATAAAACATTTGTTGAAATCTAACTGCATCCCCCAGGCTACTGCTTTATCAAAGTTATGTGCAGAATCTAAAGAAATTTCACATGTGTCATCTTTTCAGCAAGCCTATATCACATGTTTGTGTTCCATGCTCCCTAATGAAGATGCTATTAAGGAGGTAAGTAAATTAAATAACACCATTCATTCTTCCTGCAAATTTAATTGGTTTGTATAAATGTTGTATTTATCTCAACCAGAGTGAAAAACCAAGATTTGGGGCTTTTTGAGACAAATGGAAAGTGTTGCTTTAGTTGTGTATTTAACTGTTCAACAGATGCATATTTGGGTGGTAGTTTTCGTGAAATCTTTAAATGCGAAAGATTTTTTTTTCTTTTTACAGAAAGTCATTTTAGTATGTTTGGGAAAGGCAGAAATTGTCAATGATGTCTGGAATAAACCACAGTAAATACAGCTTAATTTTGTCTTAGTTATGTTAGTCTTTTAACTCTATATGGGCTAATGTAGAACTATAGATCTCATGGATATATTTTGAACAATATAGTGGCCAAACTGGATACCATGGAAAATAGTGATGTGATTAATTGATAATATAATGTTACATCCTTTTAAAAAGAATTATTATTTTCCTTAGAAAATTTGGAGTTAGTCTAGTTTTTGATAACTTATATAGGAAAAAGAAATACTTAGGCTTTATTCCATCATCTTGCTTTAATTTTCTTACCTGCCAGATCTGACCATGGATTCTCTTTTCTACCCTGAAGTTTATTATTTAATGTGTGAATCTCAAGCATCTAGTTCTGTGCCATAGCAATTGTTAACTTATGATAATTTTACCTATAAATATCCTACTGTCTTCCGATTTCATTTCCTTGAATAGATTACACCATGTATTGATCTGATCGTATTACCTTTTCCTTCTGTCCTACCTCACTGCTGTGCTTGCTTCCCTCCTTGCTTCTCTGTAGTCAGTTCTTAATCACTTTGTATGTACACATTCAGTTCCTTTCCTGCTCTATTGTTTAATTTTACTTATTATGAGCTGTTTATTTTGAGATGTCACCTTAGTAGCTTTATAGTGGGAAACGGTAGCTTGGACATTGAAACTTAGTAGTCATTTGAATCCAAGAAGACTGTCTAGGCAGCTTATGTGTGGACAGAGACACAGAATGTTGTTCATTATTGTTTTGAGGATATGGCCCAAGAGAGGAGCCCCAGGTACAAACAAGACAGAGGTTATACAGCCACTTGGTGGTTGAGAAGAAGACAATTAAGACATATCTCTTCCACCTGGGGATTGAAGCTATAACTCCTGGGCTCACTGATATATGTTCTAATTTGTTGAGCTTTCTGATCATAAAGAACTTGGAAGATAAAATGCTTACTTTGCCCTGCCTATCTTTTCAGACATCCCTTTTGAACTTCAAAAATAATTACAGAAAACATTTATTGAGCCTCTCTCCTAAGCACTGTGTTCCTTAAAAGAATTTCTATGGAGTCTTAATTATAGCTACAAAACAGAGGCTTACAGAGACTGACCTGTGGTTATATGTACACTAAGGAGTGGACCCAGGACTTTCATCTAAGGTGGTCTGCCTGCATTGCTGTTGTGTGTATGAATCTCATGTTCACATTCCCATATACACAGTCTGTTTCACTGGTATGGCCATTCTTCTGTTGGGAGTCTTCCCTGAGTTCTGGCTCATAGGATGGACTTGATGCTCTGACAACTTTTTAGAAATTTCTTTTTCCAAAGGGGTTAGTTAAAACAGCCACACTTGTTTCTCTTAAGTCAGAAAAGATGAGATTGTCTGTAGGTTTCTGAGACTGCTGTGTGGCTGATTGGGGAGTATAGACAGAATGTGTTTTTCATAAGCTCTCTGAAGAAACGGGAGTCAGAATATAGGCTCGAGTCCTTGGCAGTTGCTCACTAGCCATACAGCCATGGGCATGTAGTTTTATTTTCATTAACTATAAAGTGAACAAAACAAGGCTGAAGGCGTAGCTCAGTGGTTAAAGCACTTTACCAACATGCTCAAGGCCCTGGATTTGAATCCTTAGCATCACATAAAGATTAGCTGGTCATGGTGGTGCATGCCTGTGATCCCAGAATTTGGGAGGTTGAGGCAGGAGGATTGTTGTGAATCTGAGGCTAGCCTGTACTACATAGTCCAGGACCAGCCTGGACCAGAGAATGAGAACTTGCCTCAGATGGATGGATGGATGGATGGATGGACAGACAGACAGACAGACAGATAGAGTGGGCAAAACAAAACTAATTATCTCAGAAGATGGGTAGGTAGTTCAAAAAAAGGTAAAACCAAAAGCATCTAACACAGTTCCTGGTATATCATAGACACACTGTACAAGTACAGACTCTAGAAATGGAATTCTTTATTGCTAGGGTGCTGAATCAGAGAGTATCAATCAAAGAGATTAGTCAGAAGTAAAATCTGGAGTTGCTCAGAGAAGCAGTGTGCTATACAGAGAGTTAACCTCCTGTGAATTTGTTCACATTTATAAAAGCATTCATAAGAGGTTAACAGCGAACTGAACTTAGGTACTGATATGGGTACAGTATCAAGTAGGGTAAAGAGATGGGCTACTAACACCTCATACATCTGCAGTATTTTGTGTCTGGGAAATTCAGTGAAAATAAGAACAGTAGCATCTGAAATATGCCAAAAGAATTCAGAAAAGTAGCAAAAATGCCACTTTTTGGATTTGACTATTCCTTATCCTGTAATAAACTTTCTTTAAATCTCTAACTTGCTTTTTTTCCTTTGTTTGCTTTTGTTTATTTAAAATATTTTATTTCTACCATGGTATTAAGCGTTGTCAAATATAGAAGATTGTGTAAGTCCTGGTTTGTTCGCTAGAAACAGTTGTAGAAAAGGTAAATAGTGTTATATAATATCTTACATTCACTAAAAATGTAGAGATAGTGTAACCATGTAGAACAGCATAGAAGAAGCTTCGTAGAGAATTTGATGCTTCAGTTGGACTTTGAAGTAATGGTAGGATATGAATGGATTGACAGAATGGTTTAGGAAAGACTGACTGATAATAAAAGCACAGAAATAAATGTGTACTTTACAGGGTTTTCTGGGAGAATACATTGCCTAAAACAGAGATTATGTGTTGGAGTCTTGTGAGAAGTAATATCTGTTTCATTGGAAAAAGGAGGGCCTTAGAAACTCTGGTGCATTACAGTTTAGATTTGATACAGTAGAAATTAGAAAAGCTTTGAAGGTAAGAAATGACATGACTAAAATCATGTTTTAGGAAAATTTGAAGGAGAGTGTATGTTAGAGTTAAGACAATAAATTAAAGTCATCAAGAGAGCAGACAGGACTTGATGACAGGCCAGAAATAGAAGATGATGTACAGAGATAAATACCTTCAGGAAGTATGTCAGGCATCAAGACTGGGAAAATGGTAGTATTGTGCTGCTGGTTAGAATTGCAGAGAAGAGGTGGAAGGACAGGGAAGGCATGGGAGGATAGGTCATCTTTCCTGGTTTATTAATATTAAGGAAACAGGATTTTTCCTGAAGTTATTTTATTTCACCAAATGTGTTGAATTTGTAAGGAACTGTGTTATAGGAAATATGGATTAATGCTGCTTTATAACGGGTGACAGCCTGACCTGGAAGTCAGATCCACCCAGGTACAGGCATGTATTTCTTAGTGATAGGGGTGTGTTCTGAGAGATGCATTGTTAAACATGTCTTCATTGTGAGACATGTGTAGTGTAGTTAACACTTGCCTAGATGGTATAACCTACCAACTTGGGCTAGATGGTATGTTCAATACGAAGTTTCATGGACCCCTTCATTCTCAATGGCTGCTTTCGTACTACAGTGGCAGAGTAGTTGTAGCAGTGTTGTTGCTGAAGTTCAGTGGAGGCTGAGAATATTTTGTCTGCTCCTTTACAAACACGTGTGTCAGCTGTGGTCCCCAAGAATCTTCTTCAAGTCTGTTACACTCATTTAACATCAGTTAACTTCTGTGATGTGTTAGTCCTCCACGTTCTGCTGATGAAACTGGAGCCATGATGGTAATGTTCTCTACACTCTGCATGCATTAAGCTGATTATGGAGTCCAAGCTCGAGAGAATGCTGGTCATCCGCATTTTTGGACTGCTCTTTCCACTACTGCTTTCTACAGCTTTGTAGGCACTGATGATCTCTGTATGTGCATGTGTGTGTGTGTTGTGTGATGTTGGGGATTGAATCCAGGCAGAACTGTGCCACTGAGCTGTATCTCCAGCCCTAAAGCTGTATTTTAATTAGGAGCATCTTGTGGTATCATTCTGCTTGTAGTTATAGATTGATACATATAGATGTGATTTAAGGCATTTTTACTGTGATTTAATTTATTGAATATCTGTGCAAAAGCATTTAACACATGGGTGGAAATTATCAAAGTGTGTTACATGCATGTACATATATGCCAGATTGAACTGTACAATATATGCATTAAAACATTTAGCACAGTAAAGGTAAAGGAGCACTGGTATCATGATTAGTTTTTAGTAATTGACAACAGAATTAGAGGGACTTCAGTTAGCTTTAGAAATGTACTAATGAATCACAAGACACGTTCATTAATTGGAGTTTAAAATCAGCATATGTTCTGAGGTAGCATAGTTACACATTTGGCATCTACTTTAGCTAATTTCAGGAGAAGAGTTAAATTAACTTGAGCAACAGCTGGGAATGAAAGCGCTTTGTATGTTGGCACCTCTGGGCATCCCAGTCGTGGGTCGGTGTAATGGGAAACTTCCACTGGGGACAGTTTTACCAGACACATATAATTAAGAATAATTGACTGGATCATGTGAAAGCCAAAATTCAGAAAACCTAGTGCATGCAAATTACTCCTTTCAGAAATCTGACCTGGTGGTGCATACCTCTAATCTCAGCTGCTCAGGAAGCTAAGGCAGAAGGAGCATGAGCTCCACATCAGCCTGGGCAACTTAGTGAGATGTGTGTCACGATTGAAAAGGACATACTTCAGTGGCAGAGCCCCTTGGGGTTGGTTGTTTTAAAACACGAAGTACTTCTATTTTAATGAGCCAAGAACTGTTTTTAGCACCAAATAGAGGTCCGTTTCACCCTTGATCCTTGAATGAACTACACCTTCAGTATGGCTAACTGACAAAATAGCAGAGATTACATCTTCTCCTGGTGGAGAAAGGAAAAGACAAACAGGATCTAATTTACTTAGCACTCTAACACTGTTGGGAATTAGCCCAATCGTTAAGTATAAGTGATAAACAGCAAGTAATATATAAACGGGTCCCAGTGGGGATTTAATTTGGAAGCAGGAGAAAAAGTCAACAAGTGTAACTTAAAATAAGAATCAAAAATAAGATGAATCTTAACTAAGGAATAGTTACAAGATATGTATATTTAAATATACAGTTTTAGTGTTTTTATTTTATCCTTATGATTATGTGGGAGAATAAAATATTACTCAGGAAATACACTAATGGTAGAGAAGCTAATGAAAAATTGAGGATTTGTATATCTAGATATTTAATTCTACTAACACAGTGGCACATGCCTATAATTGCAGCTACTCCGAAGGCAAGATTTCAAGTTCAAGGCCAGCATGGGCAACTTAGTGAGTCTGTGTCTCAAAATTTTTAAGAATTAGGGATGTGTCTCAGTAGTAGATCCTTGCCTAGCATGCATGCGTAAGACCCCAGGTTGGACCCTCAATGTGACAAAAATAAATAAAATATTTCTACTTTTAAAGCAGGGTTATTTTAAATAGCCTTGAGGAGACATCTTCTCGGAACTTAGTATTTGCCTGGATTTCACTTCTTCTGTCACTTTTATGGGTTGTATGTGGGTACATTGGTTGATGTATGGCGTACTGAAGAGGATATCATGGAGCTTCAGTCAGACACAATATTTTCCAGCATGCAGTGGGGGCATTTCAGACGTTTCTTAGCCACGGGTTTAAATGGAAGCACTGATGACTCTTTTGGATATGCATATGTGTCTGTCTTCCTGCTCTGCTCCCCTTCTTTGTCCTCCCCTGTGCCTTCCCTCCCTCACTCCTTTTCACATTTCCTTCCAAGTAGCTGTAATTGCAGGCTGTGCCATCACTCCTATGTTTAAAAAACATACTGTGGCTGGAGGAATGACTCAGTGATTAAAAAGTGCCAGAGTTCAGTTCGCCAGCACCACATAATCTGGGTGTGGTGTTGCATGCCTGTAATCCCAGCACTCTAATCCCATCACTCTCCAGGCTGAGACAGGAGGATTGCTATTAGTCCAAGGCCAGCCTGGGCTATAGAGTAAGACCCTGCCTAAAAAAGAAAAAATAAAAACAAACAAACATACCAGTGTCCACATGATAACATAGTGGTGGTATGTGGTATTGCTGTAGTTTTTTTTAAAAGTCTGATGTTCTTAAAACTGACAAATAGTTTTTTTTTCAGATGATATCTATGAACTATCTGAACAGATGATTTTTCCCAAAGGTAGGTCTAGAATAGCTCAAAATGTAACCATCCTATATGTCTGATCCTCAAATTAAGGATCAGATGAGATGAGTGAAGTATCTCAGTATACTTGAAACTGATCAAGAGCATGCTGCAGTGAAAACCACTGTTTTAGAGAAAGGTAAATAATTAAATGTGGCACTGACCAGAATACTAGTTTACATTAATAGCTTGTGTAAGAAACAAGTAAGTTCCCTTTATCCATGTCTGCTAAACCAATATTCTTCAATTGCCTGATTATTATGAAAGCCTTGTAACTGTGTTTTTCCCCCATTTATTTTATATAGTAGCCAAGCAATCTGTTTTCTTTCCCTTTTAAGGTAGAATTAATATTAGATATTTTGACATAATTTTTTTTTTTGAGATAGGGTATCTTCGTTGCCCAGGCTGTTCCTGAACTCACTGGTGTAGCTCAGGCTGTCTTTGGACTAACGATAGTCCACCTGCCTCAGACTCCTGAGAGCTGGGATTAAAGGCAAGTGCCACCACACCCAACTTTATGTGGTGCTGGGAAATTAAAATCAGGGCCTTGCCCTTTAACCACTGTGCCATTCCTCCAGCCCTTGAGATAATTTTTAGATTGAAATTCCCTTCTAGTTATTCAGTGTATATTCATTGAAAGACTGCCGTAGTTCCTGGGGATACAAAGATGAATACAACAGGGGAGATGAATAGCAGACAGTGTTTGCATACTATTAGACTTAAGGCAGAGATCTAAGCCATAAGTGAAAGGTCTTGGTCATCAGCATTTGAAGTTAGGAAATAAATGCAGCTAACTTTTTCAGTATTTGGAGGAATGACACAGCACTTGCCTAGCAAACGCAAAGCCCTGAGTTCAAGTCCCCAGCACCACACAGGCCAGGTGTGGTGGCACTAGCCTGTAATTCAGCACTTGGGAGGCTGAGGCAGGAAGATTGTTGTGAGTTTTTGGCCAGCCTGGGCTGCAGTAGTGAGTTCAGGACCAACAAGATAAACTTTTTCAGAATTCTGGAAATTAAACACTTACAATAACTTGAAGAGGTTTTATGAAAAACAAGTCTCAGAACAGTGAGTTTGGTGACATTTTAACTTGTCCCACTTCTTATCCCCTCTTCTCTGGATCCATCATAGCTTTGAAAATGAAAGGTATTATCACAAGAATAACTGAAAACCATCAACCCGAGGAGGCAGTTTGGTTTGGAGCTCTTCATTTCCCAGATTATTGTCATTATTTGAACTATCTGGCAGGCAGCTTACTAAAAAGAGCTTGTCTTTTTTCAATTCAGAGTTCACTCTTTGCCAAAAGTTCCATCCCCAAAACATGTCAGAAAAGAAAAAAAAAATCAGTGGTAATTATTTAGCAAGACAGGTATCTAAACAGACATCACCAGCAGTACTAACAAGACACTGATCAAAACAAAAGGAAAAGCTGGGATGTGAGATATCCACAGGTTGCTTCCCTCTAATTTAGTAAGCTTTAGATGGTAATATGCATGTTTAGGGCTTTTTATCTGCTAAGAAAGCACCTGAAAAGGCCCTTAACTCGTAACCTCCACACAGAAAATAAGGTCTAGGAAAAGTTCTAAGTTGCCTACTAAAATATGGAAAGTACACCATTACACACACACAGAACCATTCAGCAAAAGCAGAGACTTCCTTGTTAAGACATTTAAGAGAATTTGTATTGAATGTCCAGCTAATCATTAAGCTAACTGAGAATTGACTATGGAAACCACACATAATAAAGACTACAGACTCTACAGGATTATTTCAGAGACATCTCTAAAGTAACAAACTGTAGGAAGGTAGCGGGATCTAGTTTCCAGAAAATGTATACACATGTATCATACAAATGTGTACAGTATAAAATGCCCAGTTATCATACAAAGGATCATGATAGTTCATATATATGGCTAAAAAAGAAAAACAGCCAGTAGATATTATTCTTGAGGAAGCACAGAGGGGGGAACTTTGTAGACATAGATTTTAAATAAGCTGTTACAAATTCAGTCAATTCTTGTTACTCATGGTAGTTATGTTCTACAGAATTGCTGACAGTAATGAATTACTCAATATAGAGCAAGTACAGAGCTGGGTTCTCATGAGATTCTGGCCATATTTCCATTGACCATTTAGTACACAAAAGGTATTGCCCCCTTTTTTTTAAACACTGGAGTCATAGACAGTAGCACTGTAACTCATGCATGAATGAAGCTTCCTTACCACTTGTATTTTCTGTGTAAAGCAAATCACGTTGCACTCAGGAACACTAATCAACACTTTAGCACCAGATTTTAAATAGCATAATCAGTTTTCAGAGTCATAAAAATGTGAATAGAGGGGTTGGAGGAATGGTTCAACTGCCAATCGCTAAGTACCCGAGTTCAGTTCCCCAGTACCACATAAACTGGGCGTGGTGGCGCATGCCGGTAATCCCAGCACCTGGAAGGCTGAGGCAGGATGATTGCCATCAGTCCAAGGCTAGCCTGGGCTTCATAATGAGTTAAGGACCAGGCTGGGCTAAAGAGCAAGACCCTGTCTCAAAAAAAAGAAAAGAAAAAAAAGAATAGAATGCCAAAAAGGCAGTTGTTCACAGTTCTTGACTACTAAAATATAAAAGCAGAATATTATTCTGACTTGATTTGGTAATGTACATAACCAGCAGTTCAGATTTTTGGCCATTTTGTGTCTGTTTATAAATGATACATCATTGCTACGAGTATTGATACCTGAGGTACAAAAAATATGTAATACAAAATTTTAGACTAATTCTCAGATACAGAATTAACAAGTCATGAAGACCTACTGTAAGACAGAGAATTCAAGGAAATATGTCGAAAGTACTAAAAGAAAATAAGAGAACAATGTCTCAATAAATAGTGAATATCATGAAAGAGACAAATTATAAAAATGAACCAAATAGAAATTTGGAATATAGAAGTGCACAAATCTACTAGAGGAGAGTCTCAGTATCAGTTCCGAATTTGCAGAAAAATCAGCCATCTTGACTGAAACAGGTTAATGCTACCGCGTTTGAGGTGTAAGGGAACATGAACAACAGAATTAATGAGCTCTCTCACTTTCAGTACAGGATAGACAAGAATTCAGAAATGGAAACCTAGAGCGCTGGGAACCAACTAAACTGACTACCCTCTGTAGACGACTCTACCCAGCAGCACCTGAATATGTGATTCCCAGATACACATGACAGAGCCATATGTAAATGTGAAACCTCAGTAAATGTGAAAAGCTTGCAGTCATACAGAATATGTTTTCTGACCATAACAGAATGAAATTATAAATGACATGTTCAGGGTCCTGAGTTTGATTCTCTGGTACCACCAGAAAAGGGGGAAAGAGGGGTGTAAGGGTTTTACATTAAAGGTTACAAATGCTTTTGGAAGTAAAGATCTAGGGTTGGGGAGTAGGTCAGTGTTAAAGTGCTTCCCTAGTATGTATAAGGTCTTTGGTTTAATCCCCAGCACCACATAAAAAAGCCTGACATGGTGGCACACACCTGTAATCTCAGCACTTGGGAGACTAAGTCAAGAGGATTACCGTGAGCTTGATGCCAGCCTGGGCTGCATAGAGAGTTCAGAACCAGCCAGGACTGCAGAGAGAGATCCTGTCTCAGAAAGAAAGAGAGAAAGGTCTAGATAAAGTGGCTCAAAGTGTATTTTAGTGGTCCATTGTTGTCTCACTTGTGAAAGGCCCTAAATGTAGCCCCTGGCTCTTACAGGGAAAAATAAAAGAAATCCTTCTGTGAGTTTCAGTACGTAGGATAGGAAAATGTACATTGAGAAATCTCATTCCCAATCACCATCTTTTATGAATTTATTTTTTAAACATTTTAATATAAAAATTTTAAACTCCTATACCCTCCCCTTTATTTCAGATAGCAATTGACATGTTTTTGCAATACTTACTTCTGGAGCTTTTTCTCCCGCAAACCATTCAAAAATAAATGAGTTACTGTGATGCAACTTTCTTTGTATACTTCATTAGAAATCACACTTAAGGTCCAGTTTGAAAAAAAAAAAGGCTCTGCCATGAGATCTTCTCATCATGCCTGGCAGTGTCAGCAACTGCAGTTACTACATACTTCAATTGTAAAATGATTTTTGAGGGGGTGATGGGTCACAAAATTCCAGACCAAAAAAAGTGTTCATAGGCTTATTTCATTCAAAAAACGAACCTGAAATGCATTTATTGAATTGTTTAGAGGTTAAAAACCAATAGTTTTGTTTTTCTGATTCATAACATACTTAAAAATAAGAGATTTTAAAAAAGAAATATATAGTAAAGATTATAAAATGCTGTTGAAAGAAATTAAAGATCTAAATAAATGGAGTAACAGTAGTGGCCTAGGGCTAGAGTGTTTGCAGTATTCTTGGGCTCTGGGTTCCCTGTCAGGCACTGAAGAAGGGAAAAAAAAATATCAGCAACAATAAAAAACTAAATAATGTCATGACGTCCCATGTCTGTGGATCAGAAGATTGGTATTCTTAAGATGGACAGTGCTATCCCTGTCAAAATTTTATCTTCCTCTTTTTGCAGAAATTGATCCATCCTATTTGATATATATATATAATATTCAACTTGTTTTAACTGTGGAATATTCCTATAGCTTGGGTACCTTATATTTCAGTATCCAAGTATGAGCTATTTCCTGGATAGTCATGGAAATTTTCAAAAGTTTGTCAGTGGTCGTCTTTAATTTACTTTATCTGTGAAATATTTTAGGTTTATATATTTAAAGATTTTAGCTGTTTATTCCAAAGATTCAGGACAAATAGTATAATTATTTTGCTACTGGTAAAGTATTATTAAAGTACATCACTTTACATGAACTTTCTCAGTTACCTGTTTATTTTTATTTCATTATTAGACTTCTTTTTCATATAGAGGAGAAGAAACATATTTGGGGCATAATACTGGATATATTTGTCACATGAAGATTATAAAGCAGGCAGTAGCAGGATAAAAGTATGAAATAAGAGCATATTTAAAACAGGCTGAGAAGTCTAGCAGAATAATTCTGTGTTGATAGTTAAGTGTATATAGGGCAAATGTTACTTTGTACAATAGTAAAAGTATAAACTAGTACTGCTTTCTCAGAAATTTTGATGAAAGTAAAAGCATAAAGTTAACAGCTAATAAAAACATGTCAAATGCTATGCCTACCAATACTATGCCTAGTTATGGACCTCTTAGTTAGAAACTACATTGTCATACATACAGTTGTGTCTTCAAGTGCCAGGTGAGGGACTGGGGATATAGCTCAGTGGTTAAAGCTCTTGCCTAGCAAGCACAAGGCCCTATGTTTGATTCTCCAGCACCACATAAGCCAGATATGGTTGTACACTCCTGTAAACCCAGCACTTGGGAGGTGGAGGTAGGAGGTTTGCCATGTGTTGTAGGCCAGCCTGGGCTACATAATGTGTTCAGTATCAGCCTTGGCTACGGAGTAAGATCCTGTCTCAAAAAAGCAAAAAAGTGCCAAGTGAACAGCATGATAATAAGTATTAACTAAAAGAATAATTATATTTCAGGTTAGCTGGCAAATATTTAACATTTGGATGATGCCGAGGTGAGGTTTAAGAATTTGGTGGGAAAAGTTAAGCTCTATTCGTTTTGGCCTATGCCAGGATGTGGTCGCCAGCAGTCCCTATGGTAAATGCAAAGTACTGGGAAAACAGTGGCTCCTAACAAGCCCCTTGATTTTTTGATATTCTAGTACTGCTGCTTGGTTACCCTTCGCTGTACTGAAATACTGTATTTCCACTTGTTCAATATAATACTGTTATTCTTTAGGCCCTTAGATGTGTTTTCTCCCTGGCTTGAACATTTTCTCATTTACTCTTCCCTTATCTTGGGCTTATTCTTAATCAGTTCTTACTTTTGATGCCATTCTGTCTAGAAAAGTTTTTTTAATTCCTCAAGTCTAGCTTAGGATCTTCTTACAAAGAGTATTTTTAAAAATACTCTCTTCTTCTCTCTCTCCCCCAGTAGATTTACCAAAATCGGTAGTTTCTTACTTCTTCTTGTTAATTGTCCCTGACTAGACTAGACTGTGATGTTCACGGAAGCAAAAGTCAGATTAGCTTCTATCTCCAGTATGGCTATCCTCCTGCCTCACCTTCCCAAGTGCTACCATGCCTGCCTGGTTTATGTGATGTGGAGATGTTGAACCCAGGGCCCTGTGCACACTCAGCATTCTAACTTCTGAGCTATGTCCCCAGCCCCTTATCGTTACTTTTGATTATTTGCTGTCATTAACATGAAACAAGAAGCCATTCTTCTTAGATTCATTTTTGGTTTGTTAAGCAGAAGTGCCTTGTCACTCTTTCATAGGTGTTGTGTTCAAGCACAACAAAAAGAGATAATGTGATTAACCTTATTTGAAAGGATTAAACATGTTCTTAAAAATTGCAAGTTGTATTATTAGCTCTGCTCTAAACTGTAGATCTGGTTTAGCGAGTTTCTCGTGCCACTGCTCCACTCAGGGCTGCTTTTTGCTGCTGCAGCCCTGCCTGATCGGTAAGCAGCATCTGTTCTGGTACAGGTGTTTCCCCCTAGTATGGAGATCACAACCCTTGGATCAGAGCAGTTCTGAAGCACCATGTGGTAGGGGTTTCCTCTCTGGATGACCTTTCTGATTTATTTGGCTGTAAGTGAGGATATGGTTGTTAAAAGCACTGGTAAAATTTCATCTCCGTGGTATAGGGAGTCACTTTCCCCCAAATGGAATTTAATTATGTTTTATGCTTTCACAAGCCTAAGTTTGCCTCTTAATACTTCACTATACGTAGTGTTGAGTCAAGGCATTTTCTGAGTAATGTTATCTTTTGAATTGCTTTTTAGTATTTTTATCCTTCTTTTCGAGTACTCTACTGGGAATGCAACCCAAGGAACTCACATTGAGCTGTATCCCACGTCTTCCTCCTGTTGCCTCCCTAAGTTCTGGGGGTGGAATGCAGGGCCTTTTCACTGAGCTACATCCCCAGCCTTTTTAAAATTTTATTTTGTGACAGGGTCTTATCAAGTTACTGTTGTCTAGACTGGGCTTGAACTTGTAACTCTCCTTCAGCCCCCCCAGAATGCTGGGATTAGAGGCATGCATCACCATACCAGCCATTGTAGTATTCTTAGGGATCAGTTTCTACTTTTCCTCTTTATTTTGTAATTTACAAAAAATAATGAAGCTTCACCCTCCCCTTGCAGTGCTAGGAATTGAACCCAAAGCCCTGCATATGCTAGGCAAGCACTATATCACTAAATTACACATCCCCAGCTCACAAAAACAACTTTTAACATTTATAAATTGTTCCTTATTAGCCAGTCTCTTAAAAAAAAAAAAAACCATTTAATCTGGGCTGAAGGAATGGCTCAGCAGTTAAAGTGCTTGCCTAGCAAGCACTAAGGGAAGCACTAATTTACCTGAGTTTGATTCCCCAGCACCACATAAGACAGGCATGGTGGCGCAAGCCTGTAATCCCTACATTCTTGGGGCTGAGGTAGGAGGATTGCCCTGAGTCCAAGGCCAGCCTGGGCTACAGAGCAAGACCCTGTCTCAAAAAAATTAATAATTTTTGGAGAAAGATCTATTATTCCCATTTTACAGATAAGGAAACTGAAAGAGAGAAATTACATAACTTGTCTAGGGTCTCATAGCTCGTAGTTATAGAACTGGGAATCTACATAAGATATTATACAACTTACTTCTCCTACACTCCAAAACTGATTCTAAAGTAATGCTCTTAACCAATACACTATACTCTCCTCACATTGTCTCTGAAGAGATTAGAAACAGGATCTAGAAGGTCCACTTTCCAAACACTACCCTGATTAGATTTGATTCATTCATTCCTTTTTAAGATCAAATCTAGAGCCTTCCACTGAGCCACATCTTATAACATTTTTAATACTAATTTTGAGATATTGTCTCACCAAATTGACCAGGCTGTGCTCAAACTTGTACTCTTCCTGCCTCAGCCTCTGGGAGTGCTGGGATTACAAATGTGTGCTACCTGGGTCAGCTTCATTACATTCATCAACACTTATTTACTGCTCTCTGTGGTCCAGACTCTGATAAGTGCTGAGTGTTGAACAAGTATATGCCTAACTTTTGACCTCATTCTAGTAGAAAAGACAAATGCTAGTAAGGTGCCTGAATAATATATTGCAGTTGTGGTAAGTGCTACAAAGGAGGAATTTGTGACCGTTTGATGAGAATCTTAGTAGCATGGTCTTAAAAATTAGGAAAGGATTCTGGGAGAAAGTGGTATTTGTGCTTCTGCTTGTTATATTTAATGCCCTGGTATTTTGATAACTGCTATTTGTAATGCTGATGGAGTCATGAAATGATTCACACTTCATATCCTGTTTACTAAGAAGTGATAAAGTAGAGTGAAAATGGAAGGATTTTGGTTGTTTACAAAACTCATAATGTGGACCTGATGGCACACAATGATAATCATAGCTTAATTTGAAAGACTGAAACAGGAATATCACTTGAGCCCAGGTGTTTAAGTCCAGACAAAGCAAGACCCCATCTTGAAATGTAAAAACAAAACCTCATTTATACGACAGAGGTTTCCCCTAAACTTATGAAAAAGTGGTACATTAATAGAGCATTTATATTTAAAATAATTTCTTTACCAGCCTTCTTTTCCTTAGTATGAAAGGTAAAGGTAAGCCATGTATTTTTTTTTCTCTGTACCTAGAGTGGCCTAAATAAAAGTGGGGAAGAGAAAAGGTAAAGGAAGAAAATGGGGCTGGAGGAATGGCTTAGGGGTTAAAGCACTAAGTCAAGTGCTAAACACCCGAGGCACTAAGTACCCGAGTTCGATTCCTCAGAACCACATAAGCTGGGTGTGGTGGTGCACGCCTGTAATCCCAGCTCTTTGGAGGCTGAGGCAGGAGGATTGCATTGAGTCCAAGGCCAGCCTGGGCCCCATAGTGAGTTCAGAACCTGCCTGGACTCCAGAGTGAGAACCTGTTTCAAAAAAAAGAAAGAAAGAAAGAAAGATAGAAAAGAAAAGAAAAAGGAAGAAAATGAGACAGAAAGATGATGATATTTCTGTGAAAATAAGGTTATTTTATGCATAATTTTGTTCATGTTAGTAATGTTCATGGGTAATCTTTTGAAACTACAGAATGGTTTATACCTGTATTGAGAATGTAGTGGAACTTCCTTATAAACATCTGTTCCCTCCTGTGTTTAATCTTTTCTTATATGACCTATTCATGCTATATACAACTCCCCCATTAATTAGTAGAAAAAAATGTAATTCTGATTCATGCCTTATCAATTATCAAAGAAAACATTGTAAAGAAGTTTGACATAATATAACAATTTACAGGAAAGTCATCACCATTTTCCTTTTAACTGAGTCATCTCATTTTTGATAGATTGCAAAGGTCGACTGCAAGGAAGTACTAGACATCATATGTAATCTGGAATCTGAGGGTCAGGATAATACAGCGTTTGTTCTTTGTACGACTTACCTTACTCAGCAGCTCCAAACTGCAAGTGTATATTGTTCCTGGTAAGTATATTTAGTTTGTGTACGCCTTGTTTGTTAGCAGTAGTATAATACTTAGGTTTTACATTAAATACTATTTCAAAGGAAATCTTAACAAGTTAAATGTTAAAATGTAAATAAAATCTTACTTCCAAGCAAAATCTTTTAAATAAAAGTACTGTTGGTTTAATCTAACCAAGAAGGGGCAGAAGGTTCCTCCTGATCATCTTGTAGAGGGTTGTCTACTGACTCCTTTTATGCCTTCTGTCTTGAAGATAAAATGATGTCGTCATGAAACAAATTGGTGTTATATTCTTTCCACTTTATGTTTATTAGTATCTTTTGGTAGTCACCCCACTTATTTGGAAAACCACTAATGAGAAATTTGCACTAGAAAGGAAACTTACTTGAATACTAATCTCTTCTGCAACACTATAAAACTGATGCGTACTGTTTTGGTTTAATTCAGTATATATCTTGTATGTCTACAGGGTATTTAGTTGCTTTAAAATAAAAAGAAAACTCAGGCATGGTGGAACACCATGAGATTACACAGCGCTATCAGAGGCCAAGGCAGGAAGAGGTCCCAAATTCAAGACCTGCCTGGGCCTTTTTGCAAAGCATTATCTCAAAATGATAATAACAGGCTGGAGATAGAGCTCAGTTTGAAGACTCTGGGGTTAATCTCCAGTACCACAAAAAGAAAAAGGAAAAGAAAAAAGAAAAAGTAAGCATACCCATGGTTGACAAACATGATACACAAGAGACCTCTAAAATGTGGCACTGTCAGTAGGTATGAGATGATATAATGACATAGGAGATTAGAGAAGGATGCTCTTTGTTTGCCCAAGTATTAAAAAGAGGTGCCAGGGAAGGAAGAGTACGAATGAGTTGGATTTGCATAATCGTGATTAAGAGAGCCCTAAATATTTCTGAACCTAAGGATGGTTTAAAGTTGTAAACAGCTTTTTGTTTGTAGGGAGCCCTCATGAACTCTTTGATGTACTTCAGCCCTTATTGATCTCCATCTGGAGCAACCATATATGTGTGTGTAATCATTATTACTGCTACTTTGTGTGTTAGTGTATTTCCTTATATAGAAATCTTATTTGTATACTGTAATTTATCTCATTCAAGTTGCATAAAAATCATTGCATACATGAAGGAGTTTAAGATCATAGTGATCAGAGGTATCTTATGATTGGCCAAGGTCTCAAGGCTAAGGTAAGGTAGTAAAGCAGACTCAAGGCCAGGGTTAACTCCTAATTGAAACCTTTTCTTCTATGTGCTTGTCTTCTTGGCACAGGCTGACATTCCTATTGTGGTCTTTTACCACCAAATCCACTGTGCCAAAACTTATCTCCTTTGAAAATGGAGACAGTGGGATAGGGACTTAATATATTTTCCAGTAATCATTGTGGCCATTTTGTTAGGAAGCCAAAAAAGAGATGGTGCAAAGAATTGTGGAAATTCTGGTCACTAAATCAAATAGAATTTTTTCATTAGAAACTTAGAAATTAGAAATGTTAAATTGAGTTTGGAGGAATGGTACAGTGAAGGCTCTGAGTTCGATTCCCCAGTACCACCTAATGCTGGGTGAGTGGCACACGGCTGTAATCATAGCACTCAGGAGGCTGTGACAGGCTGATTGTCCTGAGTCCAAGGCCAGCATGGGCTCCATTGTGAGTTCAGGATCAGCCTGGCCTACAGAGGGAGACCCTGTCTCAAAAAAAGAAAAAAAAATGTTAAGCTGCAGTCAAACAGATATATTAGCTCAATATCAAACCTCATTTGTTAAATTGATCTCATTGTCAGTAATCAAAAAGTGTGTGCTGTATCATATAGTTAGTTTCCAATGCAAAGAATAAATTTAATAACATATGGAATGTATTATATAGGTTATGTGTTTTTAAAATATATTCACAGTTCTTTTAATATTTCTAACACAGTTTTCCTTTTACAGTGCCCCATAATTTTTTTCCTCCCTTCATTCAGCTACCTTCACTTTTCCAAAGATAGTAGTGGCTATAGGATTAATGCCTTATCCTTCAGTGGGAAGGGATTAACAGGGATTTGCCTCTTAGGAACTATAATGAGAAGAGAATATTTTTAACCCTTCAGTTTTTTTCAGGTGCTTTTTTTAGGGTCTCACTCTATAGCCCAGGCTGGTTGTGAACGCACTATGTAGCCTAGCTGGCCTTGGACTCACAGCAATCCTCCTGTCTCAGCCTCCCGAGTGCTGGGATTTCAGGTTTGCACCACCACACCCAGTTTATGGGGTGCTGGGGAATTGAACTCGGGTACCTAGCGCTTGTCTAAGTGCTTACTAGGCAAGCACTTTAACCTCTGAGCCATTCCTTCAGCCTGGGCTTTTTATTTATTTATTATTTTTTTTTTTTTGAATAATGAGAGATTGGGGTGAGAATGCCACGTAAGAATTTTTTTTTTTTTTTTGGTTTGGGAAATTAATTCCTTAAATGATTTTTTATGAGAGAGAGAGAGAGCAAGTTTTTAAAAATGTGATGATAAGGTTGAAATACCGTAGTAAAAGCCACCACCATTTATTTTGAACACCTGTACTACAGGAGCAAGTTCTCTGTAGGTTTCTGGCATTGGTAATAGAATAGCTATACAAGTGAAAAAGGAAACTTGGAATAAGCTGATATATATATACCAGTGTAATTACTGATTCTCTCTCTCTCTCTCTCTCTCCCTCCCTCCCTCCCCCCCTCCCCCCCCCCTCTCTCTCTCCTCTACCCTCTCTCTCTACTGGAGACAGGGCCTGACTAAGTTGCTAAATTGCACAAGCTGGGCTTAACTTGGAATTGGCCTACTTCGGGCTCTTCTGTCCCTCACTCCCAAAAAAAGTGCTGGGCCATCAGGCCAAGCTACTAATGCTACTTTAAAAGCATTTAGTAGAGACTTGAACCTCCACACTAGACTTTCAGTGAATGAGTGATAGGCTGGTTTTTGCTTTCTGTAACATTTCAGAACTTAAACTGTTATATTGAGTACTTTTTTTTCTTAGGTATAGTTACATGTCTAAGCTGCTCCAACTGAACTAATATACCAGGGTTACGTATGTTGTCTAATTCACAGTTTTGTCTCCATCACCTAGCTAAAGTTCAACATACATATTTTATTTTACTGAACTTTGTAGGAAAAAAGTAAGTCGGGGGGGGGGGTTAGCTGAAGGAATGGCTCAGCCGTTCAAGTGCTAAGTCAAACGCTAAGTACCTGAGTTTGATTCCCTAGTACCACATGAGCCAGGCATGGAACACACGCCTGTTATCCCAGCACCCAGGAAGCTGAGACAGGAGGATTGCTGTGATTCCACGACCAGCCTGGGCTCCACCTACAGTCTTCCTGCCTCAGCCTCCCGGGTACTGGGATTGCAGACATGCGTCTCTACATCCATTTTAATGTGATGCTGGGGAATTGAACCGAGGGATTTGTACTTGCTAGGCAAGCTCTTTAATCACTGAGCTATGTTCTCCTGCCCCAGCTTTCATCTCTAAAACACTTAAATTCTGAGACAGGCCCAGTGTCATAGTAATCCTAGCACTCTGGAGGCTGAGTCAAGAAGATTCCAAATTTGAGCTTAGCCCAGGCAGTGTAGCAGTTTACCAAGACCTTGTCTCAAAATCAAAAATAAAAATAGGCTGGGAATGCAGCTCAGGGTGAAGTCCCTGGGCTGGGTCCTTAGTCTCAATCCGTTAGTCAACTGGTAATCCAAATTCTGGATTTCAGTGTGGCAGGGCAATTGGACTTTATGTGGGTCTCCTCTTCAGAAAGAGTTGTTAAAAAAAAATTGTTTAACCTTCTTGCTGGGTAGTTAGGTCTAGCCAAAAGTTTTTTCTACTATAAATAGAACTAAATTTCCTTTCCCGTTTTTATAAACTTACGTATAGTTTGTTAACCTAAGATGGGCAGTGTTCTAAGTAAATCATCTAAACATTAAAAGGGAATATATGAATACATTTTAGTAAATTTTTAATAGTTGGCCACTTTTTAAAAATCTTATCATGATAATTGAATTCATCCTGTTAGACATACGATCCTGCAGGCTCTTAGTTACTGTTGACTAATGAGTTTTATGTTCCATTGTACTGATTTCAGTAGATAACTGAAATGACCAGTCTTGACATTCTTGCAAATAACACACTGGTTGTCATGGTTTCAGACATGGTATTTTTTGAATGGGTAATAGTTTTAAATAATTGATTTGTAACTATACAAATATTAGTACAAATATATAATGCTTTTTGATTTAGCTTATCTGGAATTATAATACATGGTATCCAAGATATTTAATTGGCAATATTAATCAAGTTGTAGATGCTTTGGTTTACTATCTTAAAATTGAGAGAAAAAATTTATTTAAAAAACCTAAATTCTGAACTTCTGTTAATTTAAATTTGTAATTAGTTAGTGGATCTTAGATAGTTGACATTGTTTACTTTTTTGTCTTCATAGTTAGGTTTAACTTGGCTTGATAAATTTGTTCTGTTCAAATAGTATAAATTTGACAAACATGTTTTCACAGAGACCCCTTTTTATCTCTGAGCATATGTTACTTTGTTTAGAATTTTTCACTGTTCTCAAAAGTTTCTGTTAGTAAAGATGCTTAAATCTGAATAAAACAGTCTTGTGGACATAGGAATGAATAGCCATCCCATTTGCGTGGTTGGTGCCTGCTCTCAGGGGTGTCCTGTCTCACTTTGTCCTTTTAGTTTGGAAAGCAGTATGTATCAGAAAAGACCGATACTTAGAAGCATTTTAAATTAATTTTATTCATTATAACATTTTCTGTCATTATGTTGTATAAGCTTTAAACTTTGAGACACTGCATATTCATTTCAGTCATAAAGGAGGGTTTATTAAGAATTTAATCTTGGGTAGTTCCACTTACATCTTCGGAAATACAAGAAAATAAATTTTATTAAATGTATGTGTTTTCAGTCTTTTACAAAAATAATATGGGTCTGGGAGGTGTGACGCAGTAGTAAAGCAGTCACTGAGCATGGAGGAGAACCCTAGGTACTTTCGTCGCCACCCCAGTTTTCATTTTGAATCCTTGGATTTGTATTCTGCTTCCTAAGAGTCCGAGCTCTATTTTTGAGACAGGGTCTCGCTATGCAGCCCAGGCTAGTCCTGAACTAACTAGTGTAGCCCTGACTGGACTTGGACTCTGGACAATCTGCCTGCCTCAGATTCCTGAGTCTGGGATTATAGGCTTGCGCCATCATGCCCAGCTTACATGGTGCTGGGGAACTGAACTCTGGGCCTTGTGTTTGCCAGACAAGTGCTTTAACCACTGTGCCATTCCTCCAGCTCCCCTCCCCCTCCCTTTTTTAAAATGAAAAACACTGACGAAATAAAAGTTGTACTTCAAAAGAGTCTGTTAAAAAAAGTTACGGCATTCTGTTTTCTCATGAGCTTTTCCTGGATTTCCCATTTCACGGTAATGTTAACATGCCTGGCTGGCTGACTGTCATCCATCCACCGACCCACCCACCCATCTACCTACCTATCTGAGTTTCTGAATCTTTGCTTGGGTGCTCGCATAGTGCAGGAAGTTGAACCCAGAGCCTTCACATGAAACTGCATCTCCAGCACCCCTCTTGTTTTTTATTTGTTGACAGGTCTTGCTAAATTTAAATTGCTCAGGCTGGGCTGAGCTTGAGAGCCTTCTTCCTCAGCCTCCCAGTGCTGGGATTACAGGTGTACACCACCATGCCTGGCCTCTAGGTTTTCTTTGTCCTCCTTATGAGTGTTTGTGAGATCCTTATATTTTAGTCATTTCTAGGAGTGCCATTTTACTTGTTTTCTTAGATTTTAAACATCTCAAAATACAGGCATAAGTAATATCACAACAGTTTAAAGAAGGAAAGGGACCCTGAGATCATTGCTAGAAGTATGCCATTAGAATATCAGCTGTATAGCTTTGATTGGCAATACAGTGATGCCTGATGATACAGTTTTTAATTGGATCAATATAATTAACTGCCACTGTAAAAAGGACAAAACCTTTTTAGAACAAGATAGAATTTAAATAAGCTTTTTGCTCTCATTTTACAGTGACATCATAAAAGAAATAATCTTTCATTGCTTTTCTGTCAGACACAAGAAAAAAAAATCACAATTTTGTTAAATGTGTATTTTAAAGTTGTTTTAGTTTTATTTTTTTGAGACAGCGCATTGCTTTTTATCCAGGCTGGTCCTTGTCTAGTCTTACAGTGTAGCCCAATTGCCCTTGAACTGAGGGCAAGTCATCCCACCTCAGCCTCCTGAGTTCTGGGATTATAGGAGTGTGCCACCATGCCCAGTTTATGTTGTCCTGAGGAATCAAACCAGGGTCTTGGAGTCACTAGGCTTTAACTGTTGAGATACAGACCCAACCCAGCCCTTGGGACAATTGTTAATGTTGTCATCAATTTGGGAAGAAGCAGCAGTGAATATAGACAACTTCTCATGTAGTTTTTGTTGTCTGTGTTGTCATCTTATTCTGATCAACAAAAATAAATGAATGAATGAATGAATGAATTGGAATTTTCAGGAGTTGAGTAGCAGATACCAGTTGCTTTAAATGTTTTAACATAATCTTTTTCTTTGTAGGGAACTGACTCTCTTTTGGAGCAAACTGCAAAGAAGAATCGACCCTTCATTAGATACTTTTTTGGAGCGCTGTCGTCAGTTTGGAGTCATTGCTAAAACACAGCAGCATTTGTTTTGCCTGATTAGAGTTATACAGACTGAAGTGAGTAGTTCATGCTGTGTTGATTATGGCTAGAGAGAGGAAATGAGTGGGGGTAGTAGCTTTCCAGGTATTTTAAGTTAGGGAAAATAAGAAGTGATGGAGCTTAGTAAAATTGAAGAATTGTCCATATCGAGCCATTTTTGCAGGTTTGTGCTGTAGGAATCTATAGGTTGGTTAGTTAGTTTTTACCACTTGGTTGGTTGGTTTTTATAACAGAAGATAGTAGCAAAGTGATGAACATCTTCCCTGGAAGAAAGGAAGATTATTTCTTGACTTTAACCAGCCTTGTATCTTTTCCTACAAATAGTGTTTTGTTAATATATTTTATACCAGCTTGTTTCCTAGCTAATTAATGAAGTAATTATAAACAAATAAAATAGAAAGTTTTCAGGCCATTGGCAGTAGAATGGTATCTTTTGTAGTAATAGAATAATTCCACAATAAACTTTTTATATCAGTTTTAAATTTATAAACAGATACATAAGAGATATGTTTAGGAAATGTGTATGTCCTAGAGTGAAAAGAGGTACCATGTATAAGACTTTATTTTGTAGCTCATCCTCATGGGGGCTTTGGATGAGTCTTCTGCTGTGCTGCATTTTCCTCTGTTTTCTGCTGTTTCTTCACAGCTGAACTTTCCATATACCCATGTCTGGAATGGCTGATTGTTTTGTCTTGTAGTGTTACTTATTTGATAACATCCATAGATAGTTTTTTTTTTAAATCAAGGCACAGGTATATCTTTGATACTCCTCTACCTGTGTAACTATATATTATACTTTAAAATATGTCAATCCTGTCTTCTCCATTGAAGACAGGAAGAGGGTAAAAAAAGATATCAGAAGCAAATTGGTGCCCAAACAAGCTGTATGATGATTGTTTCTCCTGGCCAAGAAAACATAGAACTACAAAACTGACCTTGTTTTAAAAAATAGTTTTACAACTAACTGGCCTTTAAAGAGTTTTGGTTTTAAACCTTTAATAAAGGTACTAATTTTCTACTGCTGCATAACCAGTTACCACAGACTTAGTGTTTGAAAGCATACCTTTTACCTTTTTTTTTGAGCCCAGAAACCTACCATAATGGGCTAGTATTCTCGGCTCATAGAATCAAAGCTAAACTCCAGTTGGCCAGTATCAGTTCTTATTGAAAGCTATATGGGAAATCAGCTTTCAAGCTCATGATTTATATTGATAGAATTCACTTCACTTCCTTGTGGTTATAGTACTGATGTTCTTTTCTTTTCTTGCTGGCTGTCAGCCAAAGTCTATTCTTAACTACAAAAAGCTACCCTCATTCCTTGCTTCTATTTCTAAGCAGCAAAGATACAGGAATCCTTTTTGCTTTTGAATCTGACATCCTCTGACTTCTAGGTCTCTATTTAAAGGGCTTGAGTAATT
This sequence comes from Ctenodactylus gundi, assembly GCA_004027205.1. Taxonomy (NCBI): domain Eukaryota; kingdom Metazoa; phylum Chordata; class Mammalia; order Rodentia; family Ctenodactylidae; genus Ctenodactylus; species Ctenodactylus gundi. The sequence continues at coordinate 110,808 of PVKB01001243.1, read as the reverse complement.
GGCTTTAGGCACACCTGCATAACTTACCTATCTAATTAAAGTTAACTGATTTGGAACTTTATATCTGCAAAATCCTTTTTCCATAACATAATCACAAGAATGTTATATTTATAAAATCAGTACACACTCTAGAGGAAGAGATTAAATAGATCTCTGCTTATCACAGGGAATCCCAGAAAATGGGAAAACTGCTGAGTGATTACAAAGTATATTTCTGAAATGGGCCCAAGAACCTGCTGTCCACCTGTAGAGCCAGAGCCATAAGTCTGAGATACTCTGTACTGGAATCTTGATTTTTTATATTTAGCCTGGAAGGTAGAATGCCTTTTAAAACAAGAGGAATCCTAGTAAATGTAGGATTCCTTTCAAATTATAACTCCAAGGTGGCACACACCTATAATCCCAGCTACTAACACTGAGGGAAAAGGATACTGAGTCCAACACCAGCCTCAGCAACAGAGTGAGAGTTGATCTATCTCAAAACAAAGCAGGTGGTGTACTTGTAATCTCAAGTACTTGGGAGGTTGAGGCAGGGGGATAGTTACGTTTAAAGCCAGCTTGGGCAATTTAGGGAGATCCTATCTCAAAAATAAAATTAAAAAAAAAAAAGTGCTGGAATGTAGCACAGTGTTAAGAGTTCTTGACTAGCATGAATACAGCTGGGTGGTTCAATCCCCAGCTCTTTTAAGAAAAGAAGTGATATGTATCATCTAGGATCTTGTTCTGCTTTGAATGGCTGATGCCTCCAATGGTAATAACCTAAAACAAATAGAAGATTTTTTTTGTTTTCACATAGGAACATAGTTCCTGTAAACCAGATTGTTTTAGGCTTCTGCATCTACACGTAAATTCCATTTCATGCTTTAAAACCCATTTGCATTAGTGCTTACTCATTGTTAGGACAAAACACTGGACGTCCACATCTTAAGGAGCGAAGATTTATTTAGCTCACAGTTTGAGAAGGCCTCACACCAACCATCACAACAGTGGCAGCTGTGGAAGCGCGGGGCAGAGGCTGGAAAGCTTCTCGTAGTATTGCAGACAGGCACCAGGTGAGGAGGAGCTAAGTGGGAGACTGCAGCCAAGTGAAGTAGGGGCAAGTTGAGGTCTGAAGCCTCAGGTCTAGAGCTTTCTCTGGAAGAAGTTGTAATAATGCTTCTTCTTCCTTCCTTTATTAAGTTCAAGCTATGAGTTGGGCCCCCCACACCCAGGGTCGGTGCCCATCCTTCACTTCCAGCCCCACATGACAATAGCAAACACCTGAAAGGTCTGCCCTGGGTGCCCCTGAGTCTCACCAGGTTGATACAGTCTCTTCAGGTCAAACTCCAACCATCCACCTCTCCCAGCCAATCTCTACTTCCCAACAGCACACAGTTTCAGATACATGAGGCTTTTGGGGAACACTCCTAATCCAAACCGTAGCAGTATTCAAATTCCAGCTATAATGTTTCCATTCCCTCTAGCAAGGTAGGGGGGTGGGCAAGCCACACTGTGGCCCACCCTTTCACCATGTTTATCAAGGCACATACCCACACGTGTGGCCACCTCTACCTGTGAGAGAAGCTAGAGAGAGACATGTTCACTATTACACATGACCTTACATCTGGTGAAAAATGGATGTTTTGTTTTTATAGAGAAAGGGAAAGAACATTGGAAGACGGTTAGCAGTAGCTCTTGGGATGGATGAGATTAATGATGCTAAAGAACCTATGTGGGCATTTGGTCTCTTGCAAAAGGCATTCAAATGTAATGGAAAGATTCTTATAATAGTACTTATTTTATTTTCTGGCCTTCAGTTTTCTATAAATAACTGAAGCCAGAGCATCACTTAAAGGTGCTTAGAGTTACAAAACTTTGAATCTGTGACTTGAGAAGGTCCCAAGTGAAAAGGATGACCTTCAAAAAAAAATCCAGGGCATGTCTCAAAAACTGAAGTTAGTGTGGCAAAATGAATGCATGTATGGTTTTATTTTTGAGGCTGGAGATTGAAGAAGGGAGATCATCAGGAGTTCAGTTTACAGTGTTTTAGGCTTTTCTGATGAAATATGTCATGGTACTACTGATTTGGAAAGCATTTTGTCTAGTCTGTCTTGTCTTTTAGTAGTAATAAGCTGGAAATTAAGATCTGTGATCTCTTAAGGATTATATACCTAATTCACAACAGCCAAGGCTAGACTAAAGGTCTCTTGATTTTAAAGCATGATGTGATATAAGATTACTGTTTGTAAGTAGAAGCACAAGAGCTCAGAAAAAGTGAAGTAAATTTTAAAAGAATTCACAGGTTCTTAGGAAGTTACTACTTCTTTTGGAAGAAGCCCAACTACAACAAAGGTCCATTCTTTCTTAAAAAGCCTAATCTGGTTGAGATGGTAAAATTTGTGAAATCACTAAACAGTCTTCAAAAAAATAACTAGAAATACCATTATACATTCTAAACAGATCTACCAAGAAGTTACTGGCTAAAGGAGTGGTGAATAAATTAGAATCAGGATATGGAATGTGGAGCTGAATTATGAAGAAATTGGTGGACATGAAGAAATTGGTGGGTTTTAAACCAGGAAGCTGAGAGAAAAAGAGTAGGTCGGCATATTTTATCAAGGGCACATGGGGATAGTCAAGGTAGTGAAAATTGAAGTCATTGTAGGATATAGTTAAAACCTCAGGCTCGGGAAATAGATTGCTTTAAAATGCAGTCCTTGCTCCTCTGCTTACTAGCTGGTGACACTGCACCACCTAACCACTTGAGCCTTGTTTCCATTACTAAAGTGAAGATAATGTATGTAAAAGGATTTTTTTTAGATCAAGTGCCTAAGATACATTAAGCTATGTAAATTAACAGCAGTTATTTCATTATGTTCCCAGTATTTAGAATGATACCCAACATAAAATAATTGCTTAGCAAATCATTTACTAAGTTGAATAGTGAGATTTACTCACTTTACATGGTATTATGTTGAGTACTTGCTATGTGCCAGCATTGTATCACTTCCTGTAACTTGTTCCTCTCCCCCACCACCCACACCCAACTCCCCCTGTGGGGCTGGTGCTCAAACCCACAGTACCTAGTACTTGCTTTATCACTCAGCAACCCCCCCCCCCCCCCCCGCTCCCTTTTTGTGGGTATGGATGTGGGTGTGTGGTTCTGGAGATTGAACCCACCAGCTACAATTCCACCCTCCCCTCTCCCCACTTTTTTTTGAGGCACGGCCTCACTAAGTTGTCAAGGCAAATTGCAGTCCTGCTGAGGGCTAGGATTACAGGGATGCATCACTGTGCCCTACTGTTTTTGTTTTTGTTTTTCAGGTTGTTGGGGTTTTTGGTTTGTTTGAAACATGGTCTTGCTATGTATATTCCAGCTTGGCCTCGAACACAGTATGCAGCCAAGGCTGGCCTGGAACTCATGATCCTCCTGCCTCAGGCTCCCAAATGCTGGGATTATAGATGTGCGTCACTAAACCCAACTTACACAGTCCCTTCTTATTTCATTTTTATAATATCCTCAAGAGAAAAATCTATTTGATGCAGAAATTGAGGTTTAAAGAGAGTTGAGAACCCATTCTTGTAATGACACAGGGGTTCAAAGGCCACCAGAGTCTAACAGTGGTTAGCCATGGCACTGTAAGCCACTCGGCTGTATGATCCCTGGATTTTGTTTGGTTTTGATCTTTTTTTTGTTTCAGTTTCACAGATAAAAGAGAATTATTTGGTATACATTAATGTTTTATCATATATCCAGGTCTACTTAAGTTTTTTTACTTGTTTCTGAAAGTCTTCAGGTCTGTTAATTTTTCTGTGGAAAGGTGAAATTAGTACTGGAGGGAAAGGAAAAGAATTTTTTTTTTTTTTTAGCTTTGGACTTTTGAAAAGCCCAAGTGTTCATGATATCTCGAATTTCTTAAATTGAATTCAGTTTTAGACTCACCACTGTAACTGTTTTATATTTCCCCCATTTAAGTCCTATATTTTTTACCCAGTTTATCACCATTTTTCTTTGACTTAAGTGACATTCTTTATCCTATATTCTTTTCAATTCATATGAATTTATCATTTATACATTTGGCACATAAATTCCACAAGGGCTATGAATTGCTTTAAAACATAGCACCTTGTAAAAGTGTATGTTCTAAAATATACACATATGTAAATGTAAGTATTGGTGTTTATGATTGTAGCATCTAATCTAGTCCTTTGCTTGTTGAGACAAGAAAGATCTAAGTGTAGCTTGCATTAAGGTTAAAATTTAAGAACTTTAGAGATTTTGAGAAGCTAAAACGTTTTATCCATTGATATAATCTATATATTTGGAAAATACTTTTTCTTTCCTCTGTTTCTTACAGGCACAAGATGCTGGTCTTGGGGTGTCAATTTTACTATGTGTCAGAGCTCTTCAGCTCAGATCAAGTGAAGATGAGGAAATGAAGGCATCAGTCTGTAAGACAATTTCCTGTCTTTTACCAGAAGATTTAGAAGTTAGACGAGCCTGTCAACTTACAGAATTCTTAATCGAACCCAGTTTGGATGGATTTAATATGTTGGAAGAACTATATTTGCAACCAGATCAAAAATTTGATGAAGAAAATGCACCAGTTCCAAATTCTCTCCGATGTGAGCTCTTGCTAGCTTTAAAAGCACACTGGCCTTTTGATCCTGAATTTTGGGACTGGAAAACTTTAAAACGACATTGCCACCAGCTCCTAGGACACGAAGCCTCAGATTCTGATGATGACTTAAGTGGCTATGAAATGTCTATTAATGATACAGATGTCTTAGAGTCATTTCTCAGTGACTATGATGAAGGTAAAGAAGATAAACAATACAGAAGAAGAGATTTGGCAGATCAACATAAGGAGAAAAGAGACAAAAAACCCATTGGTTCTTCTGAAAGGTACCAAAGGTGGCTTCAGTATAAGTTTTTCTGTTTGTTGTGTAAGCGGGAATGTATAGAGGCCAGGATTCTTCATCATTCTAAGATGCATATGGAAGATGGCATTTATACCTGTCCAGTTTGTATTAAAAAATTCAAGAGAAAAGAAATATTTGTTCCTCATGTGATGGAGCATGTTAAAATGCCACCAAGCAGAAGGGATCGCTCTAGAAAGAAATTATTGTTGAAAGGCTCCCAAAAGGGTGTTTGTCCCAAGAGTCCCTCATCAACTCTGGAGCAGAGCCAGTCATTGAGTGAACAAACCAAAGGAGAATCTCATGAATATGTCACATTCAGTAAACTAGAAGATTGCCACCTGCAAGATAGAGATTTGTACCCATGTCCTGGTACAGACTGTTCCCGTGTATTTAAACAATTTAAGTACTTAAGTGTGCATCTTAAAGCTGAACACCAAAATAATGATGAGAATGCCAAGCATTACTTGGATATGAAAAATAGAAGAGAGAAGTGTACTTATTGTCGACGACATTTCATGTCAGCTTTTCACCTGCGAGAGCATGAACAAGTGCACTGTGGTCCTCAACCTTACATGTGTGTATCTATAGACTGTTATGCTAGGTTTGGATCAGTGAATGAACTACTTAATCATAAACAGAAACATGATGATCTTCGTTACAAATGTGAATTAAATGGTTGTAATATTGTTTTCAGTGACTTGGGACAGCTTTACCATCATGAAGCACAACACTTTAGGGATGCATCTTACACATGCAACTTTCTTGGCTGTAAAAAGTTCTATTACTCCAAAATTGAATACCAGAATCACCTCTCAATGCATAATGTTGAAAATTCAAATGGAGACATAAAAAAGTCAGTGAAACTTGAGGAGACTGTAGCAGGTGAAAAGCAAGATTGTGTTGATCAGCCCCATCTTCTTGACCAAACTGATAAGTCACGTTTACCTGGGGACCTTCTTTTCTGTGCAGGATCAGCTAGTTCTCAAATAGATGCAGAAACTGCAGAAAACCTGAAGGAAAACAGTGACAGTAATTCCAGTGATCAATTAAGTCATAGCTCTTCAGCTTCAGTGAACGAAGAGTTAATTGATTCACTGGATCAGTCTGAAGCCATGCAGGATATATTATTATCTCATGAGAAAGTCTTTGTGCCCTCCAGTTTAAAGGAGAAATGCTCCAGTGTGGCAGTTTGTTTTGATGGGACTAAGTTCACCTGTGGTTTTGATGGCTGTGAATCCACATACAAGAATGCAAGAGGAATGCAAAAACATCTACGAAAGGTACATCCATACCATTTCAAACCCAAAAAAATAAAGGCAAAAGACCTCTTTCCCTGCTTGGGTAATGAACATAATGATCAAACAACAGAAAAATTTGATGCAGAACTTAAACCCAGCTCAGATACAAACAGTGACTCCCCAGATGAAGGTCTGGAACACAGTATTCATGCTAAGTGTAAACGAGAACATCAAGGTTGTCCCTCAGAAGTCTCCATTTGTGCTTCTAAGAGGCCGTGTACAGAGGACACCATGTTGGAACTCCTATTGCGCTTGAAACATTTAAGCTTAAAAAACTCAATAGCACATGGGTCTTTCTCAGGGTCATTGCAGGGGTTCCCAGCCAGTGGTGCTAAGTCTCTGCAGTCAGTTTCATCTACTATCTCAGACCTTAATTTTCAGAATCAAGATGAAAATATGCCAAGTCAGTACCTTGCTCAGTTGGCGGCTAAACCTTTTTTCTGTGAGCTTCAAGGATGCAAATATGAATTTGTGACCAGAGAGGCTTTGCTAATGCATTATCTTAAAAAGCATAATTATTCAAAAGAAAAAGTCCTTCAGTTAACTATGTTTCAACATCGGTATTCTCCATTCCAGTGTCATATTTGCCAAAGGTCATTTACAAGAAAAACACATCTTAGGATTCATTATAAAAATAAACATCAAATTGGCAGTGACAGGGCAACTCACAAACTGTTAGATAATGAAAAATGTGATCATGAAGGCCCATGCTCAGTGGACAGGTTAAAAAGTGATTGTTCTGCGCAGCTTGGAGGTAATCCCAGCAGTAACTCTGAGAAGCCACACCACCATTCTAAGAAGGATGAATGCAGTTCAGAAACAGATTTGGAGTCCTCTTGTGAAGAAACCGAAAGTAAAACGTCTGATATTTTGTCACCAGTAGGCAGCCATAGGGAAGAAGGAGAAGGAAGAGAGGGTAGAGGTAGCAGGCGAACTGTTGCTAAAGGGAACTTGTGCTATATTTTGAATAAATACCACAAACCATTCCATTGTATTCATAAAACTTGCAACTCCTCATTCACCAATCTCAAAGGTTTAATTCGTCATTACAGAACTGTACATCAGTACAACAAAGAACAGTTGTGTTTAGAAAAAGACAAAGCAAGAACCAAAAGGGAACTTGTAAAATGTAAAAAGATATTTGCTTGCAAATATAAGGAATGTAACAAACGCTTTCTGTGTTCCAAAGCTCTTGCAAAGCACTGTAGTGACTCTCACAACCTAGACCATATGGAAGAGCCAAAAGTACTTTCTGAAACTGAATCTGCAGCAAGGTTTTCCTGTAACCAGCCCCAGTGCCCTGCTATTTTTTATACATTTAGCAAGTTGAAACACCACTTGGTGGAACAGCATAATATTGAAGGAGAAATACACTCAGATTATGAAATCCATTGTGATCTTAATGGCTGCGGCCAGATTTTTGCCCATCGCAGTAATTACTTACAACATGTATATTACCGACATAAGGACTATTATGACGATCTGTTCAGCAGCCAGAAAGTAACAAATGAAAGGCTGCTAAGGAGTGAAAAGGTGTGTCAAACAGCTCACACTCAAGTGCATGAGTGTCAGACTACCAGGAAGTCATTTAATTCTAAAGCTAAAAAATGTGGCTTAATAAAAGAAAAGAAGGGTCCGATAAGTTTTAAAACTAGAGCCGAAGCCCTCCACATGTGCGTGGAGCATTCGGAGCACACGCAGTACCCCTGCATGGTCCGCGGCTGCTTGTCGGTGGTGAAGCTGGAGAGCAGCATAGTGAGGCATTACAAGCGCACCCATCAGATGAGCAGTGCCTACTTAGAGCAGCAGATGGAAAGCCTTGTTGTTTGTGTTAAATACGGTACCAAGATTAAGGAGGGGCCCCCTTCTGAAGCAGGGCCCTGTGTAAAGAAAGAAGAAAATACAGGCTGTGAGGCAGAGCATGCAAAGCACAGCTGTTCCCCCGGTGACAGCAGTGCACCCCTCCAGAGTGCTGATTCTTCCCATCCAAGCGAAAAGGATGGAGGTCAGAAAGGTTGTACAGAAAATAACCCAGTATTTGATGCAGACACTCTGCTTTATAGGGGAACTTTGAAATGTAATCATAGTTCAGAAACCACTTCTTTGGAACAATGTAATATAGTTCAGTCTCCGTGTAAAATAGAAAATTCCGTACCTAACCCCAGTGGGACTGAAAGTGGGACTTACTTTACAAATTACCAGCTGCCTTCAACAAGGATCAAAGACTCAGAAACTGGGCAGCATAGTTCAGGGCAAGAGAACACTGTAAAAAATTCAACCCATATCTCAAAAGAGAATTTTAGGAAGCCTTCACAGCCCAGGTCATTTGATTTGAAGACTTACAAACCCATGGGATTTGAATCTTCATTTCTGAAATTTATTCAGGAAAGTGAAGAGAAAGATGATGATTTTGATGATTGGGAGCCTACAGAGCACTTAACATTAAATAGTTCTTCACCACCCAGTAGTGACTTAACAGGGAGTGTTGTGGCAAATAATGTGGTGAATGACAGTAACCCCGAAGTTGACATACCTCATTCTTCTAGTGACTCTGCAATTCACGAGAACCTGACTGCAATCCCACCTTTAATAGTAGCTGAAACAACAACAGTTCCTTCCTTGGAAAACCTGAGGGTAGTATTGGACAAAGCATTAACAGACTGTGGAGAGCTTGCCTTAAAACAGCTTCATTATCTTCGGCCAGTGGTAGTCCTGGAGAGATCTAAGTTTTCCACACCAATTTTAGACTTGTTTCCAGCAAAAAAGACAGACGAGCTTTGTGTAGGAAGTTCCTAAATAATAATTTTGTTTTAGAAACAGATTGGCTCCAACACTGCAACATGTGGACACTTTGCCAACATGAACAAAGGCTGAGAACCAGCCACACTGGTGTTTAGGGTAGAATAGGCTGTGTATTTACATGAATGTATAATATCTGTGTCAGCAGTATTGGCTGAGTCCATTAGCTCTCCAGTTGGTTTATTGATTGGGATTTTTGTTTGTTTGTTTGTTTGTTTATTAAAAAAGGAACTGTACTCTTGTTTGGTGCTAATTAATACATCAAAATATACTGGGGCTTCCTTTTTCAAATTAAGTGTGCATGATTGTATATGGAACAAATACTAAGGTCCCAGGGTGGGAGGGGTAGGGAAAGGGATATGGAATTCTTACTTGACTTGAATGTGCACCTGAGGGTGCTTTGTGTAATATATTGTACACTACAGCATCTTATATTTTTTGAGTTGAGTTTCAATAAATTACAATTTTTCACCCATTTCCTGTTTACTCATAGTTATAGTTTTCATAGTGGAATTGCACTTGTGTTTTTCTGTAATGTGCACTCATTTTACTCCAGTTTTTGTTAACCAAATCATTCAGATCAGGATTATTTTTTTAATAACTACTCTCAAATTTTTTCTGAAAAGAATGTTCTGATATTGAGTAATTGGCTTTGGGATCCAAGATAGCTACCCAAGGATGGGGTCCAGAAACTGGCCAAATAAGAGTATGCCAAGCAGAACATGAAGGGCATAGCAAGGTCAAAGGCATATTTCCAGGGAACTAGAATTAGATTAGCTGGCAGTAAGGGGGATGAGGTTATTGTAGAGACATAGCCAGAAACTCATGGAGCTAGGAACACCACGGAATTTAGACTTGATTGTGCAGGCAACTGAGACCCTTTGCAGGGCGTTAAGCCAAGCAGCACATTCAGATTAATGTGTAGGTGAAATGTGAGAACGTGAATTGATCTGAGAATGGGTTAGTAAATAATAAAGTGAAGTAATTCAGGCAAACTTTGCGAGGGTCTTTACTGAATTGCCGCAGAGGAAAGAGTTGAAGTCAAGGTATATAAGGGGCTGAAAGATGCTCAGTGGTTAAAGCGCTTGCTAGAAGTACCAGAGTTCGATTTCCCAGCACCACATAAGCTGGGCATGGTGACACAAGCCTGTAATCCCAGCACTCAGGAAGCTGAGACAGGAAGATTGCGCTAAATCCAAGGCCAGCCTGGCCTCCATAGTGAGTTCAGGACCAGCCTGGCTACAGACTGAGACCCTGTCTCGAAAAATACATATGTATCTGGAGAGCCTGTGTCTCTGTATTTCTGAGCCTGACTACTTAATCAGTCCCTTTTTCCAGCCTTGCTAATAAAATAATGGCAACAGAAGAAAGGCTTTTCTGCGTGGTCCACTGCCGGTAGAGGTGGGTGCTCAGGGGCCCATGCCTGTGGCTAGCTTCCTGCTAATTAATGAACATGCTGTTTCATGCTGTTTGTATTGTTTTAGGAAGCCAGGCTGTTTTGTGAATAAAACGAATGCATGTTTTTGTCAAAATTACACACACACACACACGGAAACTGTTATTTCAAGAAAAAGACTTGAAGAAAACGAAGATGTGGCCATGGTACAGCCAATTAAGATGAGACTACAAAAGAATAGGTATGTGGAAAGCCAAAATGAATTTGACCCTTGTATATTGGACATCTGTGCCTAATAACAAGGACAGCCATGTTTTTGAAGATTACAGATTTATATTTTTAAAATTGAGAGGATAGATACTGTATAGCAACTGTAAAGCAGTTCATGTCCCATCAGTCTCATGATCTTAGTAGCAACTGGACTGATACTGCTGTTTTAAAAAGAATTTATGCATTTAAAGAAAATATTTTCATTTTTTAAAATAAATTGCTTGGAGTGAATAATTGTTAAGTATGTAGTTTTTTGTTTGTTTTGAGAAAGAGTTTTGCTCTGCAGCCCCGGCTGGTCCTGAACTCTCACAATGTATATCCCTGGCTGTCATTGGTCTCACAGCAATTCTTCTGCCTCAGCCTCCCCAGTGCTGGGATTACAAGCATGCACCACCGCACTGGCTTTATGTAATGCTGGGGAATTGAACACAGGGCCTTGCATTTGCAAGTCAAGCACTTTAACAGCTGTGCAATTCTTCCAGCCCTGAGTATGTAAAATTTGAACTTGGAAATTATAAATATTAAGTGTAGAAATAATGAGTCTGTAGTTGTCATATTTTGAGGCATGAAAGTAGCATATTTAGTAGCATTCTAGGTACAGTATTTAGAAAAAAAAATTTTTTTTGAAATCAGGGTCTCTGTCCAGGCTGATTCTAAACTCACTATGGAGCCTAGGCTGGCCTCAAACACATAGCAATCCTCCTGCCTCAGCCTCCTGACTGCTAGGGTTACAGGCATGTGCCACCATGCCCAACATATGTCATTTGGGGGAATCGAACTCCCAGCCTTGAGCTTGCTAGGCCAGCACATCAACCGCTAAGCTATTCCCTCCAGCCCCAAAAAGAAACTTGAGCAACAAGTCATCCTTGTACTTCAGTATAAACAACTGGCTTTTGAGGGAGGAAAATCACAAGGGCTCAGCTTTGGCCACTTAGCAAGACCCTGACTCAAAATAAAAATAGCTGATGATGTAGCTTAATTTGAACACCCTGATAACAAGAACCAAAAAAAAAAAAAAAAAAAAAGCTTTTGGTTGTTTAGTTATACCTTATGCTTCTCTCCTGTTTCACTGATTTCTATTGATATTTTTATTATTTCCTTTGGTGGTTGGTAGGTACTGGGAATCAAACCCAGGATCTTCTCTACAATTGAACCACATCCTAAGCCTTTTTAAAATTTTATTTTTAGATTTAATTTTGTGTTTATTCTACTTTTTTTGAAATGGGTGATTAGATCATCAACTTTTCAGTCTTTTGTTTTTACCATGTATACTTCAGGCTGTAAATTTCTATCTAAAGATGGCTTTATAAAAAGTCTTGTGCTGGAGGAATAGCATAGTGGTTAGGCACTTGCCTAACAAGTTCAGTTCTACAATACCGCATAAGCCAGGCTTTGTGCGCACCTATAATCCCAGCACTCAGGAGGCTGAGTCAGGAGAATTGCCATGAGTTCAAGGCCAGCCTGGGCTACTTAGTACAGGACCAGCCTGAACAACCTATCTCAAAAAAGAAAAAAAAAGTCTTGAATAGTACTTTTCTCATTTGCTACGTTTTTCCTTTGGTTATTATTTGGAAATATATTGCTTAATTTTTCAAGCGCGAATGTTTTTAAGTTTAACTTTTGTATTTATTTCTACGTAATTCCAAATACGGTCAGATTTAATCCATTGAGTTTTGTGTGCATCTATTTGATTTTGACCAGTGACTTTTTTTTTGTACTTGGGATTAAACTCAAGACCTTCACACTTAGCTGCAGCTTCAGCCCCACCTTCCTTTGTATATAAACTATTAACAGAAAAGTCCTGTAGCCTTTTTTAAAAAAACATCTCTAGTACAGCCACAGCATCCTGTGATCTTGGTGTACTGGCCTTGGACATGAAGGCCTCAAAAGTGGCTAGTCTCTGCAGACCTTCACAGAGCTTGTTGTCCAGACCTCTGGCCAGGGAAACCCTATGTCTGCTCAGGGATCCATCGGGAGTGGCGTATTGGTGTGGATTCTACATCACAGTGACCACACAGGAGTTCTCCAGCGCTCTTTGTGAGGTTGATGTCTGCTTTCTCAGTACCATGTGGGCATATCTTTGCCCCACACCCTTAATGGCAGTGATGGTAAAGGCCACTTTTTGCTGGCCATCAATGTTGGTATTAGAACTTGGAAAATGTGCAAAACTTCTCAGAGATCGTGAGGGACATGACAGCAGAAGCAGCAGTGGTATGTGTGCCTCCTGTGGGAAAGCAGCCCCTTTTTATTTTTATTTTGAAACAGGATCTCATTAAGTCACTAAGTTGCCCCACTGGGCTCAAACTTGTGATCCTGCCTCATCCTACTGAGTGTTGCCACCAGCCCACACAGACCCGTATGTTCATGATAAAATTGTCCGTTCTCAGGCTGGGACAATAGCACAGCGATTAGAGTGCTTCCCTGGTAAGCACAAGGCCCTGAGTTTGATTTCCCAGCCCCGCAAGAGCCAGACATGGGGGCACATGCTTGTAATCTCAGCACTTGAGAGGCTGAAGCAGAAGGATTACTGTGAGTTTGAGGCCAGCCTGAGCTATGTGGTGAATTCACGACCAGCCTGATCTACAGAGTGAGACCCTGTCTCTAGATAAACAATAATAAAATATTAACATCTGGGCAACACACATTTCCAGGTCCCCCCTCTGACTAGCAGAAGCTTTCCCCGCCTTCCATCCCCTTTCATCCTCCTTTCCCCTTCTACAGTTTTCCTTATAAAGAGCTCTCTTCACAACCAGAAAAAAAAAAAAAAAGGTTTATCTCTTCTAGAGTTACTGGATCCAGGTTATACAGCAGTTTTACTCTGTTCCTTGTGAAGTTTTCAGCTGCTTTCATTAGCTAGTGGTGAATGATTTGAGCATGGTCCTGTTGTCCCTTGTCTCTGGTTAAGTTCGAAGACACTTTCTCTCGCCCTGAAACTGGCTTCTTTGCGCCAGCATTTTGACGGTTTTCTTCTGCTGCCCCATCAACCCAGTATTCTAAAGCATTCCTTCTCTGTACCCAAGTCATTTCTTGTGTCAGATCCAAATAGGTAGTGGAGGTTCTTCAATGAGACTTCGAAGACAAAGGCAGAGGGGCTGCAGGAATGGCTTAGCAAGCGCTAAGTGCTAAGTACCCGAGTTCGATTCCCCAGCACCACATAAACTGGGTGTGGTGGCACACACCTGTAATCCCAGCACTTGGGAGGCTGAGGCAGGCGGATTGTCCTGAGTCCAAGGCCAGCCTGGGCTCCATAGTGAGTTCAGGACTGGCCTGAACTACAGAGCGAGACCCTGTCTCAAAAAAAAAATAAAGACAAAGGCAGAAACAGTGGTTATATTACTGTTTCCCTAGAATCTTGGCACTAATTTTTTTCTTTGTTCTTCAGTTTTCTCTGAAGAAGTGAGGCACTGGCTGAGTTTATTTATTTGGTGGTACAAGGAGTTGAATGTAGGGCCTTCACACTGATCTATAACCTCAGGTCCTCCCTTTTTAATTTTTTTCTTTGAGACAGGGTCGCTCGCTGTAGGTCTCTAAGTTGCTCATGCTGGTCTCAAACTTGTGATCCTCCTTCTGAGCTTTCCAGAGTCCTGGCATTGCAGGTGTGTGGCACCACATCCAGTTTTGAGTGATCATCTTGGAAAAGGCCTTTTCTGTGATCTGAATATGAAAACTACCAGTAGTTCTCATTTTTAAAAATTCCTCATACTGGGGCTGGAGGAATAGCACAGCAGTTAAAGCACCACATAAGCCGGGCATGCCTATTATAATTCCATTTGTTGGATCTTGGTGTTCTCTCATGTGCATTGGATGTTTTATTCAGAAAGTCCTTGCCTACACCTTCAAGGGTTTTGTCTATGTTTTTTCTTCCAACAAGTTCAGCGTTTCCACTTTAATGTCTAGCTCTTTGGTCCATTTTGATCTGATTTGGTGCATGCTGAAAATAAGGGTCTAGTTTCCATCTGCCTTTAGTTAACCAGTTTTCCCTGCACCATCTGTTGAAGACACTACCTTTTCTCCAACATAAGTTTTTGGCCCCTTTATCGAAGATGAAGTGGGTCAAGATACTTGGGGTTATTTCTGCATCCTCATTTCTGTTCCACTGAATCACCTGTCTGTTTTTGTGTCAATGCTATGTGATTTTTATGACTGTTGCTTGTTATATCAGCTTGATATCTGGTATTGTGATGCCTCCTATTGCTTAGGATTGTCTTGGCTGTTCTGGGTCTCTTCTGGTTCCATGTAAATTTTTGGATCATTTTTTTCTACTTCTGTAAAAATGGTGTTGGATTTGGATTCAAATTACATTGAATCTGTGTATCAGTTTCAACAGAATGGCTATTTTAACAGTTTGAGCTTGGCTAGAGGTTTACCAGTTTTATTTATCCTTTCAAAAGACTAACTCTGATTCTTTGATTTTTTTTAGTTTTAATTTCATTAATCTCTGATTTGATTCTTATAATTTCTTTTCCTCTATTGCTTTCAGATTTGGCTAGTTCTTCTTTCACTAGGACTTTGAGCTGCATCATTAAATTACTTATCTGAGGTTGCTCTGTTTTTTTTCACATATGCATTCATAGCTGTAAGTCTGTCTTAGGACTGCTTTCATTGTGTCCCACTGATTTTGGTATGATGTGTTTCCTAAAATCATTTGACTTTAGGAAGTTTTTTTACTTCTTCTTTGGTTTCTTCTATGATCTATCACTTGTTAAATAATGGTATTTGTATTTATTCTCCATGTATTTATATAGTTTCTGTAGTTAGTTTTGCAGTAGATTTCTGTTTTAATTCAACTATGATCTGAAAGTATGTGGGGAATTATTTCAATTCTTTTTATTTATTTAAGCATGCTTGATGCCAAGGATATGATCTCTTTTGGAAAAGACTCCATGCACTGTTGAGAAGAAGATGTATTCAGTTGGTGTTGGATAGAACACTCTGTGGATATCTGTTAATCCCAGTTTTTTTTCATGGTGCAATTTGGTTCTGATGTTTCTTTGTTGATTTATTTTTTGGTCTGGTTGACATGTCTGTCTGTGAGAGTGGTGCATTGAAGTCCCTTAGTAGGATTGTTTGGGGTTCTAGGTTCTATTTCACCTTTCATGTAGTTTCTTTTTCATATAATTGGGTGTACCTACATTAGGTGCACAAATGCTTGTAATTGTGAGCTTTATCTGTTGAATTACATCTTTTACCAGTATACAGTGCCCATCTTTGTCTCTTCTTCCGAGCTGTGTTGAAATCTGCTGTGTCTCAGAATAGCTACTCCTGCTTATTTTGGAGCTGCAGTTGCATGAAGTTTGGCTAGAGGTTTCCATGCCTGGATTAGGGTTTAGGAACCGTGCCTAGATTAGATAATTAGGAACAAGCCTGGAGTAGAGTGTGAGTGATTTGTTGGTCAGCAAATAAGGGAAGAACACCCACCCAGATGTGGGAGGCTCAGCTGGGAACCTGAACTATATAAGAGGAAGGAAGACGAAAGATTGTTACAGCTTTTTCCTCTGGGGAGAGCCTGGACTTGATGGGACTTGGTTTCCCATTTGTGATGTCATGAGAAGCTGCCTCCACCTCTGCCTCTGCCATGTACTTCCATTGCTGCTGGCTGCCCCTGAATGGACTGTGACCTTCTGACACTGTGAGCTAAAATAAACCTTTCCTCCTCTAAATTTGTGGATGTTGGGTATTGAGTCACAGCAACATAAAAGTAACTAATACACCTTGTCTTCCCATGATTCTACTGCTGTGGGACTTCACTTTAATGGCCTAACCAAGAAGCTTCTCTGAGTTTGTAGGAGACTGTAGCCATGTAGGCTTGACAGTCCACTGAGTTCTGTGCTGAGTGTAGGTAGCAAGGGGTACCTAACAGTCAAATGGCCTCTAAAGTGTCTTGTTCATACCCAGCGCCCTCAACAAAGCTCTTCTGTCTGTCCTGGTATTCTTCCATTGAAGATGGGGCTCTCTGCCCTCTGCTGCCTTCTTGCATTATGACCTGAACTATTCATGAGGTTGGCAGCCTTTCTCCCCTCTCCACAACTTTCTCTTGTGCCACTTCTTTCCTAGGCTGGTTAAGTATGGTCTCCCAAATCCCTGGTGTGTGGCCTGTCTGTGGCTTCTTTTACTCCTACTGTGTCACTTCCTAGTATGGCTGCTGAGAGCTACTGCTTCGGAGCACATCTGCTGAGCTGCGGAGAGGCCTTTTCAAAGGAAGCTTGCAGTGCATTTGCAGTGTGCACTACCTACAGGCTCATAGAGACCAAGGATGCTAGCTACCTGTCAAATCCAGGCTTATCTTCGCCTGTGGCACCTGTTGTCCTTGCTGCTCATGACCCTTTCTAGTTGGCTTGGGATGTCTTCCTATGGCTGGGATATTCAGACTATGACATGTCTTTGGGGTTTCCAACATTCCTGTGGCCTCTTTTCAATTTCTGGAGATGGTCTCCCACTCCATGCTAAGTTGAGCAAGTAGTTTTTAAACTGTATCTCAACTTTTTGGATAAGCCTGCAATAATCCTACTCAAGACTCCTACCCAACTACCATCTTGTCCAGAAGTTCTGATTGTAATACTTATGAAAGTGAATAGCAGGTAGGTCTGGGGACATAGCTCAGCAATTAGAGTGCTTACCTAACACTAAACCCTGAGTTTGATTCCTCAGAACCACATAAGCCAGGCATGGTGGCAAATGCCTGTTATCCCGGCACTTGGGAGGCCAAGGCAGTAGGACTGCTGTGAGCTTGAGTCCACCCTGGGCTACCCACTGAGTTCAGGACCAGCCTGGACTACAGAGCAAGAGCAAGACCTTTCTCTCTCTCTCTCTCTCTCTCTCTCTCTCTCTCTCTCTCTCTCAAAAAAAATGAATAGTAGGAATAAAGTTTGAAGTGTGGGTAAAAGCATGGTCATGCAGATCCAACTCTAATTGCACATCTAGTGTTGTTGACTATTCTGTTGAATATTGTTTTTGTGAGTATCGTAATGTAAATTCCAATAATTTAGAGAATCTTGAAGAATTGGACAAAGTCCTAGACACATATGAGGTACCAAAATGGAACCAAAAAAGATATTTTTAAAAACCTGGGTTGATCGGTAACCAGTAATGAAGGCAGTAATAAAAACCCTACAAACAAAGAAAAGTCTAGGAACCACTGGATTCACTACAGAATGTTACCAGAACTTTAGGAAAGATCTAATGCCTATACTTCTCTCCATGAAGTTGAAATGGAAGGAACACTGCTGTCTTAGGTACTTTTTGTCACTGTGACTCAATACCTGTCATCCACAATTTAAGGGAAGAAGGATTTATTTTAGCTCATAGTTTCAGATGGTCTCAGTCTATTCATGGGCAGCTAGCCATGGTGGCAGCACATGGCAGAGGAGCTCTTCACAGCATCCCTGGCAGAAAGTTAAGTCCGGAGCAAGGATGGAGCCAGCATATATATATATACCCTTCCAGGTCATCTCATGATTTGCCCCTTCTGGATCAAGCCTTAGTGTTTAGCTCCTTCCAGTTTAAGCCCCAGTCGTCTGCCCCAGGTCACATGGCCAGTAATGTGCCACATGCCCATAATCTACTACATGCCACCAATCCACCACATGCCTATAATCCACCTATAATCATCACATGCCCATAATCCACACTTCCTGACCAAGTCCCAACTCCTAGAAGCACAAGGTTTCATACACAATCCATAACATCCAAATACATGAGTCTTTTTAAGGGACACTCCAGATCCAAACCATAACAACTGCCAACCTTGTTCCTGGAAGGGAACATGGCTGGGTACCAAAACTGGAAAAAGACTTAACAAAAACAGAAAACTACAGGCCAATTTCCTTAATGAATGGAGATGCAAAAATCCTTAGTGAGATACTTGCAGAAAGCACCAAATCATTAGAAAGATCATACAGCATGACCAAGGTAGCTTTACTCCAGGGATGAGAGGCCAGTTCAACACATGGAAGTCAATAAATACAATATGCCACATAACCAGAAGTAAGGACAAAAATCACATGGTCAGATCAGTAGATGTAGAAAAAACATTATACAAAACCCAGCATCCATTCATGATTTAAAAAAAAAACCCTTAAGGAAAATTATATAAGGACCTTACTTCAAACTGATACAAGATGTTTATGGCCACCATTCTAAATGGAGAAAAACTGAAAGCATTTCCTCTAAAATCAGGAACAAGATCAAGGTGTCCCCTCTCACCACTCCTGATTAATATAGTACTTGAAACATCTAGAGCAATCAGCCAAGAAAAAGAAATAAAGGGGATATATATATATATAGAAAAGGAAAATGCCAATATATATCTATTTAAATGTAACATAATCTTTTACACAAAGGACTCCAAATACTGCACTAGAAGATTCTTAGAACTAATAAACAAATTCAGCAAAATGGCAGGTTACAAAATCAATACAAAAAAGCAGTAGCACTTCTGTACACCAACAATGAACCCATTGAGAAAGAAATCAAAAAAGGAATCCCTTTCACAGTAGCTTTAAAAAAAATTAAAGACCTAGGACTCAACCTAACCAAAGGAGTCAGACTGCCACAATGAAAATTATAGTATTTGAAAAAAAGAAATTCAAGAGGACATTAGAAAATGTAAAGACATCCCCTGTTCCTGCATAGGCAGAACCAACATTGTCAAAATGACCATATTACCAAAACTGATACACAGATTCAATGCAATTCCAATCCAGATATCATCAGCATTTTTCACAGATCTAGAAAAACAACCTTAAAGTATATATTGGACCAGAATTGCCAAAGCAATCCTAAACATAAAACAAAAGCTGGAGGCATCACAATCCCAAAAATCAAGTTATATTACAAAGTAACAGTGATTAAACCACATTGTATTGGTGCAAAGACAGATAAACTGACGGAACAGAAATGAGCACGCAGAGGCAACCCCAGGCACCATCGCCCATCTGATCTTCTACAAAGGGGCCAAAACTGTCCCCAGGGGTAAAGACAGCCCTTTTAACAAATGAAGCTGATGGACTGGAAGAACAGCACAACAGTTAAAGCATTTACCTAGCAAGCACAAGGCCCTGGGTTTGATTCCCCAGCACCACACAAACTGGGCTTGATGGCTTATACCTGTAATCCCAGCACTCAGGAGGCTGAGGCAGGATTGATGCGAGTCTGGAGGTCAACCTGGGTTCCATAAGAAGTTCAGGATAGCCTGGACTATAGAGTGAGACCCTGTTCCAAAAAAAAAGGTGCTTTCTAAATTCTATCTGTTCAAATTTCCCCTCAGCTTCAGTGTGCCTCAGTTTTATCATGTCATGTGAAAATGTGATCCATTTTATGGAATTATTGGGAATGTTCTGTAGCTACACTGTCTAAGAGGGTAGCCATTGGTCAAATGTAACATTTAAACTTAATTAAAATGCCAGGGGCTAGGGTCATAGCTCAGCAGTTAAAATGCTTGCCTAGTAAGCACAAGGCTGTGGATTCAATTCCCCAGCACCACATACACCAGCCATGGTGGTACATGCCTGTAATGCTAGCATTCAGGAGAATCAGGCAGGAGGATTGCTGTGAGTTTGAGGCTAGCCTGGGCTACATAATGAGTTCTGGACCAGCCTGGACTACAGAGTGAGACCCTGTCTCACAAAACAAACAAACCCACTAAAATGTGAAATTTAGTCCCTCTGTGACACTACAGTTTGAGTGGCTGGCAGGTACAATATTGGACAGTGCAGATAGAACATTTATCTCATCACATAAAGTTCCACGGGACCCTGTTGTGCTGGACCTACTACTTGCCAAAGATTAAGGGAAGCAATATGAGTGAATTGAAAACACAAGCCAGTGGATGGTTGTTTTTTGAACAAAAAGAGTCACTGGGTAAGTGGGAGGCAAAGTGACATCACAAAGCACAGTTCAGAGTGGCTGCGGAACTCGGGCACACTCACCACTCTCTTTAGCTCATGTCTGGACCTCTGAAGCCTCTGCACATGTAGTTCCTGGAGCTGCAGCTGTCCTAGAATGCCTCCCTCATCACCTTCATCTTCCACCTGGGCCTACCTCTTAGACTCGCTCTCTCTCAATACAGTATGGAGCTGGATACAAACAACTATTCTAGGAGAGAAAATTGAGCCTCAGCAGATAAGTGTGGGGCTAGTAGATAACCTCATCCTGGTGATGCAAAACATCCTAAGAGTTTCCTTTTTGGCTTTATTGGCAATAGGATTATTTGTCTTGTGGAAACGAAGCGTTCGATCACTTCAGGTTGTACTCTTTTTAAAAATATATATAAATAATAATAGTTATTAGCTGATTTGGGGGGTACTGGGGATTGAACCCAGAGATGCTCTACCACTGAGCTATTTCCTCATCTCTTACTATTTTGGTTTTAAGACAAGGTCTCACAAAGTTGCCCAGGCTGGCCTTGAACTTGGGATCATCCTACCTCATCCTCCCAGGTAGTTCAGATTACAGGCGTGTGCCACCACACTCGATGGCACAAATTAAATTTTGATTAATTCTCTACCTGATAGCCACTACCTAGTTTTAAGACTATGCAGATGAGCTAGGAGGAACCTGTGTCTCATAAACTGGGTAAAACTAATTTAGCCTTGAAAACCTCCATCATTTAGCTTTTGAGCATAAATGTGTTCTTACAATGGTCTTTGGCCTGTCTCCTGTCCTTTTTTTCTTTTTCTTTCTTTTCTTTCTTTCTTTCTCTTCTTTCTTTCATTTTTTTTTTTTTTTTTGACACAGGGCCTCGCTCTATAGTCCAGGATGGCCTAGAACCCACGGCTGTCCTCCTGCATCCAGGCCTGGTTTATGTGGTACTGGGAATCAATCCCAGGGCCTTGTGCTTCCTAGGGCAAGAACTTTAACCACTAAACTATGCTTCAGCCCTTCTCTGCCATCTTAAAACAGGTCATTAGCTGAAAAGGCCATCTTATCCTCAAACTTAACTACTTATTCATTTGAGTGCCTGCTGCGTATAGACTACACACGGTAGAATAACCAGGATTTTGAGTATGGCCTTTCTTGCTCTTTCTGTGCCACTGCTCTTTAACTCATAAGAAAACGTATGCACTTACTAAGCCATCACAATATTTTCATCCTTGTGTTTTATCACAATAAGACTGCATCAATACACAGGGTTTTACGGGGTGCAGAATAGGTATAGCTGCCTAGGATTTTGAGAATCATTTTAAAATTTACATATTTCTGTTTAATCATCAAGAACAATAGCTTATTAAAGTGTTTTCGGAAGTCCCTATAATTGCAAGAGATGGATACGGGTTACTTCCATACAACAAATGAGGAAACTGAGGTGTGCTGAGGTTTTGGGGACATCTAAGGAAACAGGGTTAAAAAAGAGCTTTCCTAGAGAGGGATTTACTTGAGAAATGGAGAAGCATCAGGGGATCTTTTTTGGAGCACTAATTTTTCACATGTTATTGATCAGGAATGGTCATGTGAGTTTTCTGTTTTGAATTTTTCAAACACCTGCGTAGTGAGCAGAAAAGGATTTATCATCTCCATTTTGTGAGGTAAATGGTTGTCACCTGCCCACGTGCATGTAGTTCGTCAGAGCAGGCAAAGCTGGAATTTGAACCTTTTGTTTTCTTTCTGAAACAAGGTCTGGGTATGTAGGCTGGCTGCAAACTCGACATTCTTCTACCTCAACCTCCCGGATTCTGAGTTAGGAGTTTCATCACACCTGGCTCTTGAACCCAACTCTTAGGATTCCAAATTTAGTTCTTCTCCAAACTCTTATTTAATCTTACTTAACTGACCTAAATATTTAACAGGAGTTTGTGTACGTGTACACATACGATTAGCTAACAGGAGAACATAAAATAAGAGACACACTCTAATTCTGGGTGTACTCGAGAAGAAAGATGGAATGCAGCCTCCCAGACACGTCAGCCAGAGAAGGGGTAGTGTCACAGGGGCTAAGAGTGAGGGCTCTGGAGTCACACTGCTTAGAACTAAATGTGAACTGCTTGCCCTGTGACCCGAGAGCAATCACTGACTCTCTAAGCCCAGTTTCCTTATCTGTAATATGGGCTTGCTAGCAGTGTTTCCCTCATAAAGTTGTGGTAAGGATGAAGGGGAAATTTGTATTTATAAAGCTTAGCATGTACATATTCAGTAAGTAGTGCTAGTTATTAGAATAAGAAACATATAATTGGTTCTAATCTTATACCAACAAGAATATATCTTAACACACTAAAACATTTTTTCATGACCAGAACATCTAATTTTTCAGATCACTACATTGTGAAGGAAAATTCCTAATTCTAGCCCTGGCTGTATTGCTTCCAATATATGACCTTAGATAGCGACAGGATCCAAATTAGAAGGTATCTAAAAGTTATCCTGTTCTGTGTTTTTCTGCAGACACAGATGATGTCCAAGATGGCACAGGCCTGTAATCCCAGCACTCAGGGAGGCTGAGGCAGCAGGATCACAAGTTTGAGCCCAGCCTGAGCAACATAGCAAGACTCTATTCAAAATCAAAACTAAAAAATGGTAGCTTAGTGTGAAGGCCCTAGGTTGGATCTTTGCTACTGCACAAAAAGGAAGAAAGAGAGTGAGGTGGTGGGGGAGATAAAGTAAAAGAAAAGAAAAGAAAGGGGCTGAAGGAATGGCACAGTGGTTTAAAGCACTTGCCCAGCAAGGGCACAGCCCTGAGTTCGATTCTCCAGCACCACAGCATTCAGGAGGCTGAGGCAGGAGGGTTGCCAGGAGTCCAAGCCACCTGGGCTATGTAGTGAGTTCAGGAATAGCTTGGGTTACACAGCGAGGCCTTGTCTCAAAAAAAGGAAAGACTATGATACCTGGGTGAGGTAGCTTCTAGCACAAAGATCAGCATGTAACAGACTTTCAGCAAGTGGCTTTTATTATCATGATCTTTACTAATTGAATGTAAATAAAACCTCTGACCCGGCAACTCCTACAGTTCATAATAATAATCAAAAGATTAAAATAGGTGTGAAAATGTTTTGTTGAAGGGAAGGCGTGGCACAGTAACAGGAATTATTAATAGTAGATCTTTGTTTTGTATCTATAGTCAACTGTAGCATTTCACAATAACACTCTGTTTGTCTGTATCATTTTAGAAAATACTGTTGTTTATAATCACACTCTATCAACTTTACAAGAAGGGCTCAGATTTTTTTCAGGCTTTGCTAGCCAATCCAGAAACCAGTGGTCGCCAGATTAAAGACACTAGTAACATCTTCCTGTCTTTGGGTCTACAAGAGAAAATTCTGAAAAAACTTCAAATGGTGGAAAGCAAAGTGAAGGCACTGGAGGAGATGGTCATTGTCCAAACGCCCGCCGCAGAGAAGGCCTGCTTGTCGGAGCCCTACTGCAGCTGCTCCGATTGCCAGAGCCCCTTGACCACATCAGGGTTTACTTCTGCATCTGAAATGTGATAGACTCTCATCTTTTCAAGAGAAGCACTCATGGGTGGCGATGTATTAATAAACATAGAGAACTCTATCAAAATTATGCTGCAAAGACTGGCTGTCTATTCAGGGGGACCCAGATTTTCCATGTGTGGTCAACAGAACAATGTGGTATATAGTAGCAGGTAATGTCTTTGGGGCATGACATGTAGCTGAGTGCTGGAGCACTGGCCTAGCATTTATGAGGCCCTGGATTCACTCTCCAGTATTGCAAAATAAATAAATTAATTAAATAAAATAAAATAAAAAGAAAAAGAAAAAGAAAAAAGTGTCCCTGGGGTTGTGGTGCTCAGTCAGCAGTCATATAGGAAAAAGTAGATAGACTAGTGTGGAAAAGACAGAAGAAGAAGGGAGAATGGTTGGGGCTAGTGTGCTGAGGTCCATGTTGAAGAGGTTGGACAGGATGTAATAAAATGGAGGTGCCCTGGTAGAGCCACATCGTGAACTGTCCTCTCCAGGGAGGGGTGGCCTGTGCTGCTCCTTGGCCAAAGAAAAATATGCATCCCAGGGGCCTCCTGCATTAATTACCCAAAAATAGTCGACTAGGTGGCGTAGGCCTATAATCCTAGCACTGCAGGAAGCTGAGGCAGGAGGATCACAAGTTCAAGTCCAGCTTGGGGAACTTAATATCTTAGTGAGACCTACTCTCAAAATAAAAAATAAAAACAGGATGGTGATGTAGCTCAGTGTGAAGGTCCTAGGCTCAATCCCTAGGACCACAAAACAAAACGAGGAGATCGAGAGTGACAGTAGATGTGAAGGAGACTGTTAAAATTCTATTTAAATTAATTTTAAGTTTTATCGATACCTACTCTGAGCTAGCACTGTGGTAATCCCTGGGAATTTGTCCTGACTATTTTAGGAACACTCAGTTTTGTATCATCCCAGAAATATATTAAAACAAACAAAACCTGAGGTGCTCACTTGCTTAGAGAACAAAGAGAATTTCAGGATGGTTGATGCACTGGCCATTCCCAGAGCTATGATTAAGGATTTGGACTTCATGGCAGGCATACTAATCTCATTTTTTTTTTTTTGAGACAGGGTCTCACTCTGTAGTCCAGGATGGTTCTGAACTCACTATGTAGCCCAGGCTGGCCTCTTGAACTCACAGCAATCCTCCTGCCTCAGCCTCCAGACTGCGGGCATTACAGGCATGTGCCACCACACCCGGCTTATGTGGTGCTGGGGAGGCAAGCTCAGGTACTTAGTTCTTGCTAGGCAAGCGCTTTAACCGCTGAGCTATTCCTCCAGCCCCATAACCTCATCTTCTAAGCAATAATCACAGTGCAGTGAACAGAAGGGAGCTGACAATGTGCATTATCCAACAGTTTAGGGGAAAGATTTGCTACCTCACTGCTGACAGTTCAATGTCAACCTTTCAAAGTCAATATCTCAGCTGGTGATTGCTCATGTATATAACCACTCTGGGAAGCGAAGAGAGGAGTTTAAGCCCAGCCTGGGTAACTTAGTGACTTAGCAAGACCCTGTCTCAAAATAAAAACAAAAAGGCTGGGGATATACCTCAATGCAAAGGCCCCGGGTTCTATCACCAATACCAAAAATAAAAAACAACAACAAAACATTATTTGTGCTAAATGTCATTCCAGCCGTCTTGCTTTGGCTACCATTCTCCAAGATGTAGAAGAGGAAAATGTCAGAAGGGTCATGAAGAGCAGATTAATGTCCATAAACATGACTTTTCTTTGGTGATAGTACAGGGGCTGGAGCCTAGAGCCTTCACCCTGAGCTACATCCCAATGCTACTTTTAGTTTTGATTTTGAGACAGTCTTGCCCCCACTAGGATAGAACTGTGGCCCTTTCTGGCTCTTGGCTCCTCTGACAGAATGTGTGTGTGATTCTTATCACAATCATATGTGATCTGCACCAAGTACTTACTACTAGTAGGGGTCCTCCTCCCCCGGAGATCCAAACACTTACAGTCAGGGCATCAGTTACCGGACCTTGCTCAGCAGAGGAAGTGTTTGAGTGCTACTTTTCTCTTCAGGTAAGATGGAATTGTCTACCACACCAGGGAAGAAAACTCTTATCTGCCAAATTCTTTCTCCATTGGCAATATCTTACCAACAGCTTGTTCAAAGGCTCTTGCTCTTAGACCCCACACAGGCAAGCCTCTCTGTTAGCAGTTTCTTTCTGCAAAGGGGAACAAGTGATTATTCATTTCCTGTAATTCACTTACCTCTCTACTGCTTCTACCTTAGTCTAAGGCATCATTTCTAACCTGGCCTCCACATGTGTGTGCATGTGCATATGTGTTGCTGGGGAGTGAACCTAGGAAAGATCTACCAGATCTACTACTGAGTTACACTCCCAAGTTCTGGGTATTTTTTTCTTTTTTCTTTTTCTTTTTATTTTTCTTGAGACAAGGTGTCACCCTGTATGTAGCCCAGGCTGGTCCTGAACTCACTATGGAGCCCAGGCTGGCCTTGGAATCATGGCAATCCTCCTGTCTCAGCCTTCCCTGGGATTACAAGTATGCTTCCTCATGCCCAGTTTTTGTGGTGCTGCAGAATGGAACTCAGGTGCACTTGACTTAGTGCTTACTAGGCAAGTGTTTTAACCACTGAGCCATTCCTCCAGTGCTCTTTCTTTTCTTTTTTTAGAGACAGGATCTCTCTCTGTAGTCCAGGCTGGTCCTGAATTCATTGTATATCCTAGGCTGGCTTCAAACTGACAGCAAATCTCCTGTTTCAGGCTTTCAAGTGCTGGTAGTGTAGGAGTGCATTATCACACCCAGCTACTCTTTATGTGGTGCTGAGGATTTGAACCCAGGGTCTTATGTTTGCCAGGCAAGTGCTTTAACCACTTAGTTAAAGCCTAAGCCCCAACCTGTATTAATTTGAGACAAAGTCTCATTAAGTTGCCCACACTGGCCTAGAACTTGTGATCTTCCTGCCTCCATTTCCTGAGAAACGTGTGTGTGTGTGTGTGTGTGTGTGTGTGTGTGTGTGTGTGTGTGTGTGTGTGTGTTGCTGAGGACAGGATCAAGGCCTATGCATGCTAAAGTGGTGGTATACTAACCACCACTTAACTATTTTCCTAACCCTCGAAATTCTAACTAGACCCCTGCTCCCTCTATATGCCCAGTAAACTTATTCTCCCATTTGCTCAAAACCCTCTGATGGCTTGTTACATTCTTTGTAGAGTTAGGTTTCTAATGAAGAGACTGTCTAGTGGGACGATCAGCACTGCCCCCTCCCAACTCTCGCCATTCTTCCACACTCACCACTTCGCAGGTATGCTAAGCACTGGCCAATCTCAGGGTCTTTGCACTTGCTGCCCACACTGGCATTCTTCTGATACAAACATGACTTCTTTTAATTTTGAGGTCAATGGCCTTCCCACGCTGAAGGTGCCCAATCAACTCTGTGCTCAAATGTCAATCTGAAGGGCCTTCCTTGGCCACCAACAGGCTGCACTCCCCTGGCCTGCTTTTCCTTCACAGCATTTATCACCACCTCAGCTTTACTGTGACATATCTGCTTATCACCTATGGCTCCACCCACCCAGGCCCTGGCCCACTAAGAATGTGAACTTCAAGGGAAAAGATTCTTTATCCCCCGCACCTGGCATACAGTCTGGTACTTTGCAAATAATAGTTTTTTTTGAGACAGTCTTGCTGGTCCTGAACTCACTATGTAGCCCAGGCTGACCTTGAACTCACACGATCCTTCTACCCATTACAGGCGTGTGCCACCATGCCCAGCTTAGGTAGTGCTGGGGAACAGAACTCACGGCCTTGCCACTATGCTAGTCTTCCAGCCCCACCCCATCTCTTCAGACACATGGTGACAGATAAAATTTCTCAGCTGTTCTCCTAAGGGTGAAGAGCTAGCAGCCAACCTTTACTGGACATTTATTCAGGCTCATATACATTGTTAAGAGCTTTTCATTAATTTTTTCACTCGGTCCTTAACAATAAAAGGATGCAGCTGGGTGTGGTGGCTCAGGCCTGTAATCCCAGCACACTGGGAGGCTGGGGCAGGAGGATTACAAATTCAAGCCCAGCATGTGCAACTTGGCGAGTTGGTGAGACCCTGTCTCAAAATCAAAACTAAAAAAAAAATGGGTTGAGTGTGAAGGCCTCAGTCCCAGCCTCCTACCCACACATATACACAGAAGGTAAATACTCTTATTCTCATTTACTGATGAGAAGCTAATACATAAAGAGGTTAAGCAATTTCCCAATACATGAAGTGGCTCTGACTGGCACTCAGCCTGACTCTAAACCTGTATTCTTTACAAAGTTTGGGTGGCAAAGCTTCTGTAAGGTGTTGGGCTCACACATGGAGATGATAAGAAGATTAAAGAGGGCATAGCAATGACAGCCCAAGTGAAGATTTTCTTTCTTTCTTTTTTTCTTTTTCTTTTCTTTCTTTCTTTTTTTTTGAGACAGGTTCTTGCTCTGTAGTCCAGGCTGGTCCTGATCTCACTATGGAGCCCAGGCTGGCCTTGGACTCACTGGGAATCGATCTCGGGTACTTAGTGCTTGTCGGTAGCACTTGTTAGGAAACTGCTGAGCCATTCCTCCAGCCCCTTAAGATAAAACTTTTAGATCATGGGCTGGATCCACTGGAGCATAGCTCAGTAGTTAGAGAACTTGCCTAGCAAGCACATACCCTTGGGTTTCATTCCCCAGCACCACACAAGCTGGACGTGGTGGCTCACACCTATAATCCCAGCACTCGGGAGGCTGAGGCAGGAGGATTGTCATAAGCCCAAGGCCAGCCTGGGCTCCATTCTGAGTTCAGGACCAGCCTGAGCTACAGAGCAAGACCCTGTCTCAATAAATAGATAGATAGATTGATAAATAGATAATTGACAGACACACTAACAAAAGCCAAGCATACTGGTGCATGCCAGTAATCTCAGCACTGTGGAAGGATAAGGCAAGAGGATCACAAGTTTGAAACCAGTTTAGGCAATTTTGTGACTCAGTGATATCTCAAAATAGAGCTGTGGACGTACCTCGATGCAAAGTCCCTTCGTTCAATTCCCAGCACTGCACACTGAAAAAATAAGAAAATACAATTATGAGCTTTTCAACAATGTTCTTTTATCATCTCTTATATTTAAGTTCTACTCCCCCATAAAATGTTATTCAACTGTAATAATTTGACACTTGATAAACCTTTAATTGTTCATTTCTTTGCAAAAAAAATAGTGTATTAAAGCAACATTTAAATTTTTTCCTGTAAGTGTATGCCTATATCTATGGACTTCTTTTGAATTATCATTACAATTTCTTTAGTATATAGCTGGTCCAAATGACAAAATTACAAATTTTGATAATGTATAAACATGAAGGATAAAATTCTATCGAGAGCACATACATCTCTTATTGAGATGGATGGAGATTTCTCACCAATTAATTCATGTACCTGGATAAATGTTTCTTACTGGTAAATCAAGACAGCTTAGTTTTTGGTCCTTTGTTTTCAGATACAAATGCTAAAAAAATATACGGGGGCTTAAGGAATGGCACAGCAGTAAAGCACTGGCCTAGCAAGCACAATACCCTGAGTTCAATTACCCAGCATCTCATAAATCTGGGTGTGGTGGCACAGGCCTGTAATCCCAGCACTCAGGAGACTGAGGCAGGGGGGTTCCCATGAGTCCCAAGGATAGCCTGGCTACACAGTCAATTCAGGACCAGCCTGGGCTACAAAGTGAGACCCTGTCTCAAAAAATAAAATGTGCTAAAAAAAATTACTCAAGTAAGAAGATGATAATGCTAGTAGTTCTTTGACTTCTCTCCAAGTCATATTCCAAAAATCAAAGAGTTCCTTCATTCTCTGGCAGTTAATTAGGCCTATAATTATGTTAAAAGCAAAAGAACAGGAAAATATTTGACATGCATAAGAATGTACTGCCTGTTCCTAGAGTCATTCCTTTTCCTAAGCAACTTTTGCTCATACTGATTACTCTTACAGGAATTCACGCAGGTTTGGGAAACTTCAAGTATTGTCAAATGCAACACCTCTTTAGAATCACAGTATCACAAAAATGTAAATGTTTTAGTGTAAATGTTTTAGTCCCAGCGACAGATTCAGCCCGATTTCTTGTAAATAATAATGCAAGTTTAGCAAAACCACATTGTAGCACCAGCAAACTATGTCAGATTTACTTTCAGTCAGAAAAGTTGTGACATGGCTTTTCATGTGAAATTCATGGGCTACCACGCACCTAGGACAATATTTCACTACTGAATTCCAAGACAGAAAAGGCCTGGAGCCTTGCTATGAGTTTGCATCCTTGAAAGACGGGCCTTTCAGACCAGGTATTGCTAAGCACGCTATCCTTGCTTAGTTCTAGGGCACAACCGCAAAGGTTGACTACCTCTGGGTGGATGAGATGAGATTTGCAAATAAAAATCCTGATTATTATTATTATTATCTACTCTATCATATGCTTGAAGTCACAACATGCCAATGCCCAAAAATGGCCTACTGTGACGTCTCATCTGGCTCTAAAGGTATCCCAAAGGATGCACCTGTCATCTTTTAAACAGCCCTCGCCAGTCCCGAGGAACGACTTTAAAGCCTCAGGGAGAAAGTCATGTTCCCAGCTACCAGAAGTGGAGGGATGGCGGCCCGCTCCCTGTCAGTTCTCGAAAAGCCCTTGACTACCAGTCAGTTTGTCCCAGCCACGAAAGCTCAGAAGTCGCCACAGCTCAAGGGCATTGCTACTCCGGAGGTTCGAAAGCGGTGGCCGAGCCGGCGCGGCAGGAATCAGGAAGCCGCAGCCCCCGCTCGAAATTTCGCGCGCAGAGGAACGGGAAGAAAATAGGTGTGACGCCGCGCTCCGCGGGCCGGAACTCTGAGTCAGTGCTTCTGCTGCCTTCTTTGAGCCGGAAGTGAGGAAACTGGGGCGGGTGCTCTGCTAGGAGCAGCTAGGAGGTCCTTGGGGTGGGAGCTGGCGTCCGTGTAGAGGCATCCGGAAGGGACCGATATCGATGTAACACCGCGGGGACGGGTGTCGGTGTGGCACTGCTCCACGCTGAGGGAGCCGGTGGACCCGGGTGGCCATGGGCGTGTGGGCGTCGTTGGACGCGATGTGGGAGATGCCGGCTGAGAAGCGTATCTTCGGGGCAGTGTTGCTCTTTTCCTGGACGGTGTATCTTTGGGAGACCTTCCTAGCACAGCGGCAGGTGAGCTTAGACGGGGCCCGCCTGACCCTAGAGCTCGGCCAGCCTAGGCCAGGCTCAGCCTTGTCCTCACGGCCCTTTTTGCTCGGTCCCAGACCAACCTGAGGCTGCCAGCTTGGCCCGGTGGCGGGAGATGGCATCGAGGGGCTCGTGGTTCCGTAGGCAAGTTTTTTGCAACGTTATTAGGGGACTCAAGCCCGCTAGGGCCTGAACAGAGCCAAGGGTCACCTCTCGTTAAGCTTGAGATTGTACGCACCCCACACCTTCTTAGGATCCTTGGGCTCAGATCCTTTTTTTTTTTTTTCTTTTGTATAAGCCTTCGAAGGGAATTGCTAAAGTTTTAGTGTAATAACTTCCCTGTGGCAAGATTAGGAAACCATTTTCTGAAAATGAAACATTTTGTAATCCTTCCCTGAAATTACAGGCCTTTAAAAACTTTTTCAAGTGCATATGTCGTTTTTCCCTAAGAAACATTGTTTTTATAAAAAAGCGACTTGATTATTTTTTAAAAATTTAAATAGTTGAGTGCTGTGACCCATGCCTGTAACCCCAATACTTGGAGGTCTGGCGCAGGAGGACAGAAAGTTGTAAGCCAGCTTGGCCAATTTAGTGAGATCTTGTCTCAAAAAAAAAAAAAAAAAGTCAGTAAGAAGGGCTGGATCTAGCTCAGTGGTAGAGAACTTGTGGGAGGCCCTGGGCTTTAAAAAATTTTTTTAAATAGTAAAATAGAAAGTGAAATTTACCAGCAATTCCCCAGAGATAGTTATAATTAACGTTCAGTTTGGTAGAGATCTGAATTTTTTTTTTTTTTTTTTTTGAGACAGGGTCTCCGTCTGTAATCCAGGCTGGTCCTGAGCTCACTATGTAGCCCAGGTTGGTCTAGAACTCACAGCAGTCCTCCTGCCTCCGCCTCCCACATGCTGGGATTACAGGCCTGCAACACCATTCTCAGCTTAAGTGATGCTGGGGAATCAAACCCAGGGTCTCAGGTTTAGCTGACAAGTACTCTTAACTCACTTGTTTCAGTGGTCAGTGTGCTTGACCAAATGCATACTTGTATGTGTGTGAAGCAGATTCTGCAGACTAAATATGACAAGTTAAAGCTATAGAAGCCACCTAGTGTTTGATCATAAGTTACTATCATAATAAAAATTGTTTCATTTTTTTCTCCATAAAATTTCAGAGAAGAATATATAAAACAACAACTCATGTGCCGCCGGAGTTAGGACAGATCATGGATTCTGAAACATTTGAGAAATCTCGATTGTATCAGCTGGATAAAAGCACTTTCAGCTTCTGGTCAGGACTCTATTCAGAGGTTGAAGGCACTGTGAGTAATTTACTTTGTAGGGGGAGATAGTTTCTCCGATTGTTTAATATCTTACAATACTTGTTTTCATTTGTTGATTTTTGTGACCCAAAGAGGGTCACAAGTCTCAGAATGCTTTCTTAACCTTTGTTATGAATGAAAATTGATGTAGAGTAAAAGAGGCAAAAACATAACTGCTTAGTCAATTGAAAATTGTAGAATATGTTACTGTGACCAAGTGTGAAGAAAACCTTATGGCTGGGCACAGTGGAGCACCTATAATCCTAGCTACTTGAGATGCTCAGGCAGGAACGTCACAACTTTAAGGCCAACTGGGCAATATAATGAGACCTTGTCTGGGATAAAAAAAAAAAAAAGGCCGAAGTTTGAGATTCATTTCCTTGAATTCAGTCCCCAGCATCCAGTCCACACCAAAAGTACTTAAACATATTAATGTTGTGACTTTTTTTTTTTTTTTTTGAGACGGGATCTTGCTCTGTAGTCCAGACTGGTCCTGAACTCTTATGTAGCCCAGGCTGGCTTCAAACTCACAGCATTTTTCCTGCCTCAGCTTCCTGAGTGCTGGGATTACAGGCATGTGCCATCATGCCTAGCTAATATGGTGCTGGGGAATCAAAGTCGGGGCCCTGCACTTGCTAGGAAAGTGCTCTAACCACTGTGCTATTCCTTGAGCCATAATGTTATATTAATGTGTTACTGTCATAACCCACTCCTGGTCTCCTGCATTTACCTTGAATCTCTAATATGTGCTCCACATTGCAGCCAGAGGAATCTTCTGAAGCACAGCCCTTCTCATGTTATTCTCCTACATGAAGCCTTCCCATAGCTTACTGTTTCCTCACGATAAAGTGCACACTTTTTGAATTGGTTCATGAGGTCCTTTTTGACCCAGCTATAGCTTACTTGAACCTCATCTTTTTATTCCTTCTTCCTAATCAGTTTTCTTTTTTATTTCTTCTCCCTAATCCTTCTTTATTGATCATCTCATACCCAGCCTGGTTCTTAGACTTTGAGTCTCTTTTCCTGCTGATAGATCTCTGTGGAAATACTGTTTTCCTCCTTCATCTCTGACTTCTTGCTAAAGGTTGGTGC
Organism: Ctenodactylus gundi; assembly: GCA_004027205.1. Taxonomy (NCBI): domain Eukaryota; kingdom Metazoa; phylum Chordata; class Mammalia; order Rodentia; family Ctenodactylidae; genus Ctenodactylus; species Ctenodactylus gundi. Next base: position 77,104 of record PVKB01001243.1, on the reverse strand, counting down.
ATGTCTACTCTTCCGTTCAGATCCAGCTGAGACATCAGCTTTTCAAAAAAAAAAAAAGCCATTTGAAACCCCTAAAGACTGGTCAGTATTTATGACATTGTGTTAAATTTGTCCATTTAATTGGCAGACTGATAGTTTCTTGAGAAAAGGGTACTTTACAATTGACTCAACTCTACCTTTTCTAGGGCAGGGGATGTAGCTCAGTGGCAGAGCGCTTGTCTGCCATGCTTAAGGCCCTGGGTTCAATCCCTAGTTCCAAAACTAAAAAACAATTCCCCGCAAGAAAAAGAAAAAAACTATACCTTTTCTGAGTATCTTCCCAAAAGAGTTAAAGTGATACATACATACCCACCATATTGATAGCTGCACAGCTTATAATAGGTAAATCTTGGAAGCAGCCAATACATCCATCAACTGATGAATGGATGAAGATCTATAGGAAAATGAGTGCTCCTTGAGATCATCATACTTAGCAAAATTAATCAGACACAGAAGGTTAAATATGTTTCTCTAGTATGAGAAAAACTAAAAAAGTAAAGGAGAGATGGAAGAAAGTAGGAAGATGGTCTTTGTGAGGAGGGAAAGGGGATGTGTTGGAGGCTAAAGGGGTGGGAAAGGGAAAGGGAATAAAAATGACCAAGATGCGATATGTAAATACACCAATTTATTAAGCTGATTGTTATTTTATATGTTACAAATACATACTAATAATAATGAAAAAAGCAAATATGTAATACAGATATATAGAACTTTTCTAAAAAAAAGAAAAGGGCACTTGAGCCAGGCATGGTAGTATAATCCCATCATTCTGAGATGCTAAAGCAGGAGGATCATAAGTTTGATCCCAGCCCTGGGCAATTTAGTGACTTAGCAAGACCCTGTCTCAAAATAAAACCAAAAAAAGGCTCAGAATTTAGCTTAGTACAAAACCCCTGGGTTCAGGGTAACCTCTTTCAGGGCCTTTTTCAGTTAGCAGAAGCTTTTACCCCTCTGTCCTTGGTTCTAAAATAAAGTAGCCTTCCTGTACCTTGCCAAAAAGAAAAAGAGGAACAGGTCTGGGGCCATAGCTCAGTGGTTAAGACACTTGCCTAGCATGTTTAAAGCCCTAGGTTTGACTCCCCTGCACCACTTAAAGATTAGCTAGGCATAGCAGTGCAAATCTATAATCCCAGCTCTTGGGAGACTGAGGCAGGAGTATTGCCTTAAGTTCGAGGCCAACACAGTGAGCTCAGGACCAGCTTGGATTACAGAGTAAGATCCTTCTCAAAATTTTTTTAAAAAAAAGTCTCTGGAAGACCAAGCAAGGAGGATCAAGTTAGAGCCCAGCCTGAGCAACTTAGTGACTTAGCAAGAGCCTGTCTCAAAATCAAAAACTAAAAAATGTGATGGGAATGTAGCTCAATGTGAAGGCCCTGGGCTTTACCTCCAGTACCAGAAAAAAAAAAGTTATAATATAATGTAATGGTATGTTAGAGCTTTCACAAAAACAACTCTGACCAGCTATGACCAAAAGATTTTATGTTAGATTGACTGTGTAGTCAGTTTTCTAAGCATCGGTATAAACTACAGATGAGAAAATCTGTTGTCTGGAATAAGATAATTGTCATTTCCTAAGGCTTAAGATACTCGTAAATGTGCTATAGGAAAAGCATAGCAGGATGCTTGCCTGGCAAGCACAAGGCCCTGAGTTGACCCCCCCCCAGCACCATGTAAGCCGGGCATGGTGGTACATGCCGATATTCCTAGCACTTGGGAAGCTGAGGCAGGAGGATTGCTCTGAGTTTGAGGCCAACCTGGGCTCCATAGTGAGTTCAGGATCAGCTTGGATTACAAAACAAGACCCTGTCTCAAAAAAAAAGAGATAATACTGGGGGGAGGGAAAAAAAGATAATACTGAATAATTCCAGCAAAAGTAGATGCTTTCTGTAGTCTTTTATGCCATTAGTTATATTAAAATGGGAGGGGTCACAAATACTAATAAAAAATGATGATTTTGAAAAAATATAAATAAAAAAGGGAGGGGGGAAACCCCTGAGCTCAATTTTGAATACTACAAAAAAGATGCTTTAATGTTTGTTCATCATTTTATGCGTAGTGCCTTGTATATAAAAAGTCATACTTCATATTTAGTCAGACAGCGAAAGGCCATTGTTAGTTAGCAGAACAGAAGACCAACCTTAGAAAGAAGAGAGGCTATATAATGTAAAGCTGTTTTTCCATTTAAAAGATCTTCCCTACTCCTGTGGCTTTTTTTTTTTTTTTAAGACAGGGTCTTGCTCTGTAGAACAGGCTGGCCTTGGATTCATGGCAATCCTCCTGCCTCAGCCTGCTGAGTGCTGGGATTACAGGTGTGCACTACCATGCCCAGTTTATGTGGTGCTGAGGAGTCAACTCAGGGCCTTAGGCTTGCAAGGCAAGAGCTTTAACTGCTGTACGATTCCTCCAGCCCCTCCTGTAGCCTTTACTAAGTACCTAACTACCCCTCATGAAATTTCAGTGCCACAGATACATTGTATATCTGTGTTTTATATAAAAAGGATATGATTTTTTTCATCCCAAGAATGATTGAAAGTGCATAATGTAGAAATTCAGAGCAGACTTGGAGCTCTGTTGGGTTGAGTTTGAATCTCAGCTCTACCATACCAGCTATGTGACTCCATGCAAGCCACTGGACATTCTGTGCCTCAGTTTCCTCTTCCTAAAAGTGGTATAATAACAGTAGTTCCACATTCATTGTGTTGTTGAGAGGGTTAAGTGAGTTCATGTATGTGTAAGATGTTTAGCATAGTGCTTGATTTGTTGTGAGTGTGCCACAGTGTAGGTCATACTATTTTATCATTCTGATTATCATAGTATTCCTTCAGAACTCCTTTTTTTTTTAGATAGGGTCTCACTGTGTAGCCCAGCCCTCCAGAATGCCTGTAGATCTACCACTTCCACTGAGAAAATAGAGATTGGCTGCTGTTACTTTATGAATTAAAGAAGCTAACTGGCTGTGTAAAATTTCCCAAAAAAGCTGGTCACAAAGTTTCCTTGACACATAAATACTAAGACTGGTACAGTCAGAAGCCATGTGTGGGTGGTACCTCTGGAATTGCAGGCACTCAGGAGGCTGAGTCAGATTGCTAAGTGGGAGGTTGGCCTGGGCAACTTAGACTCTGTCTCAAAATAAAAAATAGAGCTGAGAATGGAGCTTAGGAGTCAATCACCTGATGTCAATTTCTAGTACTGATATCTTAAAAAAGAACTTGATGCTTTAGGTTATTCTTGAAATAGCCCGTAGCATTTACAGGACCCTGGGGTTCAGTTCCCAGCACGGCAGGCATACACATAGTATCCACAGAAAGCTAGTGTGATTAGAGCCAAGAAAGTATTCTTATTTCCTTAATGTGATACAAAATGAAAAAGCCTTGGGAAAAGTTAATTTTTGATATTTTTAGAAAATTAATATGTGAAATAAAATTCCATTGGCTTTGGGAGTATGTAGCTATTTCTGGTAGTCTTTTCAACATGAACATTTGTTTATATTTTTACTAATTTAAGGTTGATTTAGTTGTTGAGATATTGAATATTAGTATTAAAAGTTGATTCCTGCTAACCAGGCCAGGAAAGGAATTGTTATTTTGATTAATATTTTTTAGTTACTTTACGTACACATTAGGGCCACGGCAGAAGTAGGAACTCAGCTTCAAAGAGAAATGGAAGAAGAGATGGTTAATTCAGGCACTATCTTCTTTCTGATGGTTACTTTTTTTTTGATGATAGTGCTGGGGATCAAATCCAGGGTTTTGTGGCTGCTAAGCAGGCATTGACCTGGGATATTGCTTGTGCCTCTTGGTATGTTTGCATCCTTAAAGTTCTTTGACTGACCCTACAGGGCCATAATAAAATGACAAAAGTAGCATTTTCAGACTTCCTGGTTTTCAGTAGTAAATAGTTCTAGTAAAAATTCACAGTAGCTTGATAATTATCCTTGGTGGTAATGGAACAGCTCAGTTTGTTTTGCAAGATGACAAAAGTGAAAGAATTTGTAAAGTGAAAGTTTTTTGATTTGTTAGAAAACAGTATTAATGGGCTAAAGCTGGCAACAGTGACAGTCATCATGATTTCCATGTTTTAAAGTTTTTATATTTATTGTTTGGTTTGATGCTTACAACAGTGAAGTAAAAGGGAGGATAGGCATTATTGTTCTCTCTTTATAGAAGAGGAAATGAAGGACCAGAAGAATTGAATGGCTTGCTTATTTGATGGCCAGCTGATGCTCTAGAAAGTCAGGAGTTGGATTTCAAATTGCTCCTCTGAGTTTTTAAAATTACAAAGAAATTATTCTTTTATTTATTTATTGACACAGGTTCTTGCTCTGTAGCCCATGCTGGTCCTGAATTCATGGTGTAGCCCAGGCTAGCCTTGGATTTAGAACAGTCCTCTCCCTCACCTTCCCATGTGCTGGGATTACAGGTGTGTGCCACCATGCCCAGCTTTATACAGTCCTGGGGAATTGAAATCAGGGCCTTGTGCTTGCAAGGCAAGTGCTTTAACCGCTACGCCATTCCTTCAACCCCAAAGAAACCATTCTTAAAACTCTTGAAGACTGCAAATTAGTAGATGCAGTTACCATTGGATAGGAAGTAAATCTTGTTACTTTGAATCCCTGTTCTGTTTTAAGATAAATTAATTATTTTTTATCTTGGTTAAAATTGATAGGTTTGGAGGCTGGAGGAATGAATGGCTTGGCTGTTAAAGTGCCTGCCTAGCAAGCACTAAGACAAGTGCTAAGCACCAAGTTCAGTTCCCCAGCAGCACAAAAGCTGGACGTGGTGGTGTATGCCTGTAATTCGAACACTGGGATGCTGAGGCAGGAGGATTGCCTTGAGTCTAATACCAGCCTGGGCTCCATAGTGAGTTCAGGACCAACCTGACCTACAGAGCAAGACCCTGTCTCAAAAAAAAAAAAAATAATAGGTTTGACATTGCATGATTTTTTTTATATGAGAAATTCTAAATACAAAGAATCAAAAAGGCAAACTGAAAAAGAAGTGATAGGAAGCAGGTGTAGACTATGTAGAGCTCAGAACAATGAGGGGGAGGAAGGAGAGAGAAAAGGGAAATAAAAATGATTAAAATGCAACGCACATGTGTATCAGTGCCCTAAGATTATGTAATTACATATTGCAAGCACTTGCTAATAATTATGCAAAATATTAATAGGTTGGTATGTTTTGGTCACAGAGATTAAATGAGAAGTTTAAATATTTTTTCTGTAGTATTTTCTACTTGAGGGAAGCTGAGCTGAGCTTTGTGTGATCTATTATTGATGCTATTTTTCACATAAATATGATGGTGTACCCAGAGAAAAAAATGGCGAGTCTCTACATGAGACAGACTTTCCCTTACAGAAGTTGGTAAAGCATCTGTCCAATAAATGGAATGGTCAAGTGTTGTGACACATGCCTGTAGTCCCAGCTAGGAGGGAGGCTGAGGCGGGAGAACCAGCAGTTTGAGACCTTGCCTAGGCAATATTAGTGAGATGCCCATCAAGAAGTTGATTGACTGGGGAGTGGGGGAAGGTGGAGTAGGAAGTTTGAATTTTTGCCTCTCCAGTTTTTGTGTGGTTTTGCATGAACAATTTCACCTTTTTGAGCCTCCTTTTTCTTCTTTATAGAATAAGAAATACAAGCCGGCATGGTGGCACACATCTATAATTGTAACACTCTGGGAGCTGAGGCAGGAGGATTTTGGGGTAAATTACTTTTAAGTTTTAGTTGCCATCTGTAAAATAGAGGTGCTTATACCCTGTGCCATGCCTGAGCTTAGCCTGGCCAACTTAGCAAATTGACAAGACCCTATCTCAAAATATGTTGTTGCCCTGGGTTCAATCTTCAGTGCTACATAAATGAACACAGACAAACACATGAATGAAGGGTATGACCTCAGCTGCTGTGAAAGCTGAGGCAGAAAGATTGTAAGTTTGAGGCCATTGTGGGAATGTAACTCAGTGGTAGAATGCTTGCCTACCATATGCACAGTCCTGGCTTCAGTCTCCACTACTGAAAACACATACACGTGAACACACACATACACATGTACATACATACATAAATGAAAATTGGATAGATATTAAAACATGTATGGTTTGTGGAAGGCACTAAGTAGGTAAGATGTAATGGAGCACTTAGCTGAGGACTCAGTCCATAGCTAGTGCTTAATCATTGAATTTCTTTCTTTCTTTTTTTTGAGACAGTGTTTCTCTGTAGCCCGGGGTTGGTTCTGAATTCACTACGTAGCCCAGGCTAGGCTTGAACTCACAGCAATTCTCCAGCCTCAGCCTCCTGAGTGCTGGGATTACAGGTGTGTCCCACCATACCTGCTGTATGTGGTGCTGGGGAATCGAACTCAGGGTCTTGCGCTTGCCAGGCATGTGCTTTAACTGCTGTTCCATTCCTCCAGCCCAATCACTAGATTTCTTTGGGCAAGTTACTTTGAGTTCCAGTTGGCTCATTGATAAAACAGAAATGTTTCTACCCTTTACTGTGCCTCCTTTCCGAGACCATAAAGAAATAATATATGCACAGGCATTGGAATTGCTTTTATTTGGCTCATTAATTCTTTTTCTGGAACAGCCTCAGGAGTGTGCTCAGTGAGATTATCAACGCAGAGAAAGTGTATACTTTACCTTGCTTTGTTTTTCAGTCCTCAAGAAAACTAAACAAGGTTTGAAACAGCTGTGTCCAGATGAGTTTGTAAGTCAGTCAAAGTTACTGTTAGAACTACCTTTGATATTTATTTAAAAGCTGGACTTTTAATAAAGGTGTTTTGGGCCTTTATCAAAAGCATTATAAATCCTTAATTCTACATTATTTATTAGTATTGGGAATAGGATAAAGGAAATGCCATCCCAAATCAATTAACATCTGGAGCATAAGCCAGAGAGTGGTGCCAAAGCTTGTTTTTTGCAAACGAGGTTTACTTAGGTCCAAGACTGAGCTGATTATAAGTAAAGTGGGTGTAGATTTAGGGAACCCTTTAAAAAATGACTTACTTGAACAATGACTTTAAGTATTAATGTCCATCTAGTCACCTGAAGATTGCTTGGCTCCATATCCAGTGTCTGCCTCAGTTTGGATCAGGCCTGAGAATTTATACACTTTTTTTTTCTTTTTTTTTTTTTTTTTTTTTTTTTTTTTTTTTTTTTTTTTTTTTTTTTTTTTTTGAAATAGGCTCTCACTCTGTGGTCCAGGCTGGACCTTAACTCACTATGGAGTATGGATCCCAGGCCTTGAACTCATGGCAATCCTCCTGCCTCAGCCTCCCAAGTTCTGGGTTTATAGATGTACACCACCACTCTCAGCTTTTATATGGTGCTGGAGAATCAAACTCAGGGCCTTGCGCTTGCTAGGCAAGCGCTTTAATCTCTGAGCTTTTCCTCCAGCTTGAGAATTTACATCTCTAACAATTTCAAGGTACTGCTGTTGCTGCTTCTGTCCACAAACTGTTATGTATTTGAAATCTAGGTTATTGAGCCAGCCCAAAAAACTGGAAAAATCTATAAAATGGATAGTATGAAATATGGGTAAGACTGTGAAAAAATAGGAATTGATGATAGTGTGATTTGATAGTGTGATATATATATTAAGCGAATTATAGAGTGATCCAGTGGGATGAGTCATTTATAGGTAGTCTTAAAAATACATAAATTATTGTTATTCAAAGATACAAATACAAAGATGGAAACTAGTTTGGAAGGATACCCATGAAATAAGATACTGCCAGAATCCTTAAACCAAGGCTGTGCGTGTAGGTCCGTGGTAGAGCTCATCATTAGAGTACGCAAGGCCCTGAGTTTGATTCCTAACACAAACAAAAATAAATCCTCAAGCCATGAGGAGCCATATCTGAACCAATACAAATACAAGTGCTTCCAAAAATAAATAAATAAATAACAAAAAGAAATACAGTGCTTCTAATCATAGAGTGTGATTGATCATTGTTTTCTTGAGGTGCTATCTAGATATAATAAATTAATTTCTTTTGACAACATTAGTTTCACCGTTGGTACCAGCTGTGTAGAGTTACTTTTTTGTTTTGTTTACAATGCTAAGGATGGAATCCAAGGCCTCCTACATGCTAGACAGTTGCCCTGCCACTGCACCCTCAGCTCTGAGAGTAGAGTTTCTTTTGTGTTTTTTGTGTTGTTTTTATTTTTGCTTTTCTCAGTATTGGGTAATGAGCAGAGCTTTTACACTGAGCTATATATCCAGCCCTTTTTTATTTTTATTTTGAGGCAGGGTCTTACTAATTTAATCAGGTTGGGCTCAAACTAGCAATCTTCTTGCTCGGCCTGCAGAATGCTGGGATTACAGGCATGTGCCGCTAGGTCTGACTGGAAAGCAGAAGTTCTTAAGAAGTTCCTTCTACATTTTGAGCTGCTTCCTGGTTCCCTATGTGCTGTTGGTTTGGTGGATGTCTGTGTTTGCATTGTCTGCCCACAACAGAGTGAAGCTGAGGAAAAGGCCTCCTCCTTATATGAAACCCTCACTCCTATAGCAGGATTTGCCTTTGCCTGACTGGAGAATGCAGAGTGCATTCTGTCCCACAGTTTGTTAAGTGGACATGCCTTTCTACTTCCGTGTCAGTACTGAAACTTCAGCCGGGCATGGTAGTACGTGCATATAGCACTAGCAGTTGGGAGACTGAGTTGGGAGGATCACTTAAGCTGGTGGATGTAAGACAGCCTAGTCAACATAGCAACACCCTGTCTTAAAGAAAAGGAGTGAGAAGAGAAGGGGAAGGGAAGAGAAGGGAGGGACACGCATAAGAACAGAAAAACTAATACTTTTTTCTAACTGGAAAGGCTGTTTCCTTTCATGGAAAGGACAATTATGGAGCCATATAGCCTGATGCAAATTCCATCTCTTGCCTGGCCCAGTGCTACAAGCATGTCCCAGCACTGTGGGAGGTAGAAGCAGGAGGATTGCAAGTTCAAACCCAAATAGGCTGAAGGTATAGCTCAACGTGAAGGCCCTGGGCTGAAATCCTAGTACAGAAACAAACAGGGCTAGAGGAACAGCACAGTGTTAAAATGCTTGTCTGGCAAGTGCAATGCCCTGGGTTTGATTTTCCCAGCACCATGTAAGATGGGTATGTGCCTGTAATCACATCACACAGGAGGCTGAGGCAGGGGGATTGTCCTAAATCCAAGGCCAGCCTGGGCTAATCATGAGTTCAGGACCAGCCTGGCCTATAAGAGTGAGAGAGACCCTGTCTCAAAAAACAAAACAAAGCAAAACAAAAAAACAAAACCCATCTCTTTTACTCACTAACTGTGAGAGTTTAGATGCATCATTTAAACCAAACTTTCTAAGCTTAGTTCCTGATTTGCAAAGCATTTATTCAGCCTTCTTGGGAAAAGTTTTCATTTATGTACTCTAAACATTTTATTTGTGGTTGACACATAATACTGTACATAATTCTGGGTACAGTGATATTTTGATATATGTATACATTATGCAATGATCTAATCAGAATAATAAGCATATCTGTTACTATAAACATTTATCTTTGTTGTGATGAGAACATTTAAAATTGTCTGTCCTATTTTGAAATATATATCTATATATATATATGTCATTAATTCTAGTCATCTTGCTATGCATAAGAACACCAGAACTTATTTCTCTTGTCTAACTCCAGCCTTCCTCATAATTGTTAACCAGTCTCTCACCATTCGCCCTCCTGTTTCTTCTTATTGTTTTTAAGTGGCACAGTATTATACGTATATATGGGGGACAGTAGATTTGACATGTGTACAATGTGTGATGATTAGATCATGGTAATTAGACTTTTCATTTCAAATATTTATTCTCTCTCTTTGTCTTTCTGTCAGTGCAGTCCAGGAAGTAGAGCCCAGGGACACTCTACCACTAAGCTACATGCGCAGCCCTTTTCATTTTTTATTTTGAAAGAAAGTCTTGCAAAATTGCCCAAGCTAGTCTCAACTTGTGATTCTCTTGCTTCAGCCTGCCAAGTGATTTGGATTACAAACTTTTACCACCATCCTTGGCTAACACTTGTCGTTCCTATGCTGAAAACCTTTGGGTACTTAACACTTATTTTTAAGTATATCATAAATTGTAAACTATAGTTATCCTGTTGTGCTGTAGAAAACAACTATTTCCCCCATTTAACCATATTTAGGTATTTACCTGTCTCGTTCCTCCTCTCTCCAAACCTTCCCAGTCTCTAGCAACCACTTGTTTCTACTCTCTTCTTCTATAAAATTAATTGATGTCGCTTCCACAAGTAAGTCAGATCCTTGGGATTATTTATTTTAATTTTTAAGTTTTTATTTACTTTTTTGAGACAGGGTCTTGTTCTGCAGTGTAGGCTGGTCCTGAACTCAAAATGTAGTGCAAACTGGCCTCGAACTCACAGCAATACTCCTGCCTCAGCCAACCAAGTGTTGGGGTAGTCGTGTACCAACACACCCAGTTTATGTGGTGGTGAGGAATAGAACTTGGGGCCTTGTGCATGCTAGGCAAGAGCTCTAACAACTGTACTAGTCATCTATACCCATTTTTTAAAAAACATCTTTTATTGAGGGGCTGGAGAAATGACTCAGTGCTTAAAATGCTTCCCTAGTAACCACAAGGCCCTGAGTTCAATTCCCCATCACCATATAAGCTGGGCATAGTGATTACCATGCCTGTAATCGCAACACTTGGGAGGCTGAGGCAGGAGGAGTGCTGTGAGGCCAAGGCTAGCCTGGGCTACATAGTGAGTTTAGGACCAGCCTGGGCTACAGAGTGAGACCCTGTCTCAAAAAGTCTTTTATTTAGATATAATCATACCATACAATTTACCTGTATAAAACATAGAGGTAAAAATGTCTTAATAGTCCAAATTTAGTACCTGAATGGCTTGTATTCTTCTGGTACTATTTAAATTTGACCAAAGTGTGCTTTATTTTATAGTTAATTCTTCTTTTTGGAGGAATCCCTTACCTCTGGAGACTTTCTGGACGATTCTGTGGTTATGCTGGCTTTGGACCAGAATATGAGGTATGTGATCCACTACCATGTATCACCAGTCCGTTTTGCCTTGGCAAGTTTTATTTTTCCCCCATTTTAGTGATATGTATGTATGTGTTGCATAATGTTTACATTGAACTTGAGTATGTTGTGCACATATATATCAAGTCAAAATTATGAATCTTTCTCCTCTCCCTTTTGACCCTCCCACTCCCTACTAGTTCCATTATCCCTATGAAATTATTGTGATTTTGATCTCATATTAAAGAAACCTGTCTGATATTTAACCTTCTGCATCTGACTCCACTGAGCTTGATGGACTTAGGTTGCCTGCATTTACCTACAAAAGCCTCAAACCTATCTGTCTTTCTAGATAAGTAGTACTCCATTGTGTACATATGCCATAATTTATGTATTCATTGGTCTGTTGATGGGTATTTTGGTGTCTTCCATGTTTTAGTTATTGTTAATAGTGCTGCTATGAACATGGTTATACATGTAACTCTGCTATGTGATGCTTTTTAACACTTGTAGAAAGATTCCCAGGAAGAGGTATTGCTGGATTGAAGGGGATATTTATTTTCAGCTTTTTGAGGAACTTTTGTATTGCTTTCTGTGGTGGCTGTACCAGTTTACTTTCCCACCAGCAGTGTAAGAGGGTTCCTTTTTCCTCACAGCCTTGCCAGCATTGATTGCTGTTCAAGCCTGGCAAGCTTTATTCTAAAGCTATCTTTGTGACTCCACTTATCACTTGATTCTCAAACATCCCTTGTCCATGCATGTATTAGGATAGTGCTAGTGGCATTATTACAATAGTTTCTCAATCCCATAATTTTATGGTGTCTTAGTTAAGTATTTGTTGCTGTAACAAAATATATGACATCCACAATTTAAGAGAGGAAAGACTTATTTTAGCTTACAGTTTCAGAAGATCTCACATAGACTGTTCATGGGTAGCACATGGGTAACACATGGAAGCACATGGCAGAGACTAGAGAGCTACTCACCCCATTGCATACAGAGACCAAGTGAAGCAGGAGCCAAGCTGATATCTGAAGACTCAAGCAAGGCTAGAATTTTTCCAGGAAGAAGCTATAACAATGTTTCTCCTTCCTTCCTTTAATTACTTCAAGCTTCCAGTTGCTTTCCTCACTACCCTCCCCTTTCCCCCCCCCAATCCCCTGTCACTTTCTGGCCCGCAAGTCAACAGCACACACCTGTAAACTCTTCCCTAGGCAACCTCCAGTCTCAACAAATTGACATAATCTTCCCAGGTCAAACTTTAAACACCTGCCCCTTCCGGCTAGGCTCTTATCTCCCAATCACCCACTGTTCCACAATTATCATTCTGTATTCTATTTCTTGAGGCTTTTGGGGGACATTCCAGATCCAAACCATAGCACCTGGTATATTTTCAGTTACGAGGGGACTTTATTCCATGTGGTAAGTCAGGAATCTTTTTGTTATATAGGCTGTCATCTGATGTTCCAGAAACAGTGGAAGAAGTATACCCTCTTACCTGCCCTGGCTCCAAAGTGATACCAACCCTTTGCATTCACATTTCATTGACACACCAGTCATGTGGTCTGTCCCTGGTATAGGGAAGTGGGAAAATGTAGTCTCTGGTTACGCAGCTGCTTTTAAGGAACAAGTCTGTGCAGTGAAAGGGGGCACATGAATTTTATTGAACTCACACTAAGCATTTACTTCTGCACCACACGCATCTAGCCGATACTTCAAAGATAGGCAGTCTGTTGCCTAGAATCTCTGCTGAGCTGCTTGAGTTGACCGTCCACTCTTCCAGCATCTTCAGTAACTGAGCAAAGTGTAACACCTGAAATTGCCCTATCTGTAAAGGATACTATGTTCCCTGTCTCTTCCTTGGAAATTGCGGAGTCTGTTACTTCCTTCCTGATTGATTATTTGAAATCACCAATCCCCTGTGTAGGGGTACTCTGTGCTTTAATCAGTTCATTTGTATTCCTTTTCTGTATCCCTTTTACTTTGTGTATTTATTTATTTTTGAGACAGGGTCTCACTCTGTAGCCCAGGCTGGCCTCAGACACACAGAAATCCTTCTGCCCTAGCTTCCTATGTGCTGGGATTACAGGCGTGCACCACCATGCCTGGCTTATATGGTGTTGGGGAATTGAGCTCAGGGCCTTGTGCTTGCTAGGTAAGCTCTCTGTTCCTGTGCTATTCCTCCAGCATCATCCTTTTTTCTTTTCTTTTCTTCTTCTTTTTTTTTTTAGAGCAACCACACTCATAAGACTTCTTGTGTAATTTCTGTCTGCCCAGTCTCTGGAGTCTGGTAATTTCTTTTACAGCATGGCCGACTCCTTATTCAGTTCTCATCTTAAATATTACTTTCTCAGAGAGGCCTTCCCTGACCAGTTCATCTAAAAGAGCACCCATATGTCAGTTTAGCACTGCACATTGTTGTTTTCTTAATAAAACCATGATTTACAGTTAACCTGTTTGAATTTTTTGCTTAGTTTTTAATCTGTTTTCCTTAAACGAATTTTAAACTTTAAGGGATGTTATCCATTTTCTTCATTGCTGTATCACAAGTATCTAGAACAATGCCAATCACAGAGTAGCTGTTACATATTTTATCGAGTAAATAAACATAGTCTGTATACACACCTACAAAAGTATCCCTTATCTTAATGAAATCATTTTATATGCTGTTCTAAGTCATTTTTGCATTTAATAATTTTTAAAATTTTTGTGTGTGTACATGTTTGTGTGTGTGTACATGTGTGTGTGACAGGTAACTAACTCTGTAGTCCATGCTGATCCTAAGTTCTTTACGTCACAGCAGTTCTGCCTCAGCCTCCCAAGTGCTGGAATTACAGGCATGCAGCACCACACCCAACTAATTATGTGGTATTGGGGAATTGGATCCAGGGTCTTGTACACATTAGGCAAGCACTCTAACCAAGGAACAGTTTCCTCCAGTCCTACATTACCATGTTTTAAAGTTTACTGAGACAAGGTTTTGCTTTGTAATCCAGGTTGGTCCTGAACTAGCTATGTAGCCCAGGCTGGCCTCAAACAGCAATCCTTCTGCCTCAGCCTTCTAAGTGCTGGGATTATAGCGCATACCACCACACCCAGCTAGCTATTATGTAGTGTTGGAGAATTGAACCCAGGGTCTTAAATGCACACTAGGCAAGCACTCTAACCGTGGAACTATTCCCCCAGTCCTGCATTTAAACAATGTTTTAGGGCTGGAGAAATAGCTCAGCCGTTAAATTGCTTGCTCCCTGAGTTCTGTTTCCCAGCACCACATAAGGTGGATGTGGTGGCACACACCTGTAATCGCAGCACTTTCTGAGGCTGGAGAATTGCGGTGAGTTCAAGGCCAGCCTGGGCTACATAGTGAATTCAGAACCAGCTTGGACTATAGAGAGTGAGACCCTGTCTCAAAAAACAAAACAAAACAAACAACCCCCCCCCCCCCCCCCCCCCCAATGTTCTAAAGGTCTCTTCTTACCTGTTTATATATAGGCCTTTGTTTTCTTTAATAGATATGTGATACTGGCAGTTCTTGTTTTGTGTAGCTTGCATTTCACAGATATTAGCACAGTTAAGCAGAATAGTAACTAGTTCTTCAAAAAATCTAATTCATATTTCAGTTACTGAAATAACACTACTTATAATTGCACAACGTATAAACCTCCCTGCTAGCTGCTCAGTGTATACATCAATATACAAATACCAAGTGCTTATCAGTGACTGGTCATGTCAGTTTTTGCAATGCCTCTCAGTGATAGATTCCTGCATGTCTGTTTTTCAGTTATTCATGTAGTGCCTAAGCTGAGTGGTGGTGTGGGCCTGTACTCCCAGCACTCTGGGAGGTTGAGGCAAAGGATCACAAATTCAAGCCCAGCATAGACAACTTGGCAACTTAGTGGGACTCTGTCTCACAAGTTAAAAAAAAATATAAGAGATGGGGATGTTGCTCAGTATGGAAAACTTTGAATCAGTCTCCAGTACCACAAAAACATAGGAACAAACAAAAGCAAACCAAAAAAAGTATGGTGCCTTCTTCTCTTTTAGCTATAAACCCACCTGACATTTTATAAAATAGGTGATTGAGTCAGTCTTGATGTGCACATCTATAATCTCAATTACCTGGGAGCCTGAGGCTGGATGATCACTTGAGCTTAGGATTTTGAGGCAAGGCTGCGTAACACACCAGACACCCTGTTTAAAAAGAGAGAGAGAGAGGGAGGGAGAAAGGAAGGATTAGTCAGCAAAGAAGTGAAAAATGAAAATGCTGGAAATTGGCAGTGAAACTCAAGTCTAATGCAGTTACAGAAAAAAATAGCTGACTGTGGGAGTGCTGACATCATTATTAGAGACAATAGATAAAAATGTTCAGTCAGAGGAACTTAGAGTGACCTTAACTGATGCAAATGAGGAAGTGTGGGTATGAGGGGAAGAATGACATGTCTTAGAGGTGGTGATACAGCAGAACTGTGGGTGAAGGGTCTCTTGAAGATACTTCACATTGGAAAGTTCAAAGGGTAAAATATTAGAAGCTGATCTAACCTTAGGGGTATGACAGCTCATGAGGCCAAGAAAAGACATGCTCTCCATATTATAAGTTACATGAAGAGAAAAACGGCTTTATTCAAATTTCTGTTCAGTCTTTACCAAAAGAAAGTTTTAAAAGAACCACTTATTCTCAATGTTTTTATTTTCTGATTTGTTTTTTGAGAAAGGGTCTGCTCTGTAGCTCAGGCTTGTCCTGAACTCACTATGGACCCCAGGCTGGCCTCGAACTCAGGTCTTAGTGCTGGGATTACAGGGGAGCGCCACCACACCTGGCTTATGTGGTGCTGGGGAGTGAACTCAGGTACTTAGCACTTTAACCAGTGAGCCATTTTTCCAGCCCTTTGAATGTTTTAAATAACATTTATAATATGACCAAAATCTTAAAAAAAAAATTCATCACACAACAGGGCTGGAGGAATAGCACAGCAGTTTAGAGACATTTTTCTAGCAAGCACAAGACCCTGAGCTTGATTCCCCAGTGCCACGTGAGCCCGGCATGTGACACATGCCTGTAATCCCAGCACTCGGGAAGCTGAGGCTGAAGCCTGAAGCCATAAGATTGCTGAGAGTCCAAGGCCAGCCTGGGCTCTACATAGTGAGTTCAGGACCAGCCTGGGCTGCAGGATTCTTTAAAAAATCACAGAACAGTCATAATTCTTCATATTGATTACTCATGAGTTTGCAGTCATGTTACATGGTTCTACATTATTGTGTGAAGCAAGAAGTGCCTGTGTTGATTGTGTCCATATATCATTTAATTACTCTTACTGATAGGTTATTTTCAGATTTTATTTATTACATTTAATGCTAGAGTATGCATATATCATTATGCATATTATATAATATTTATGAAACAAACTGGATCTCTAGTAAGTACAGATCTAGGTGTAGTAGCACACACCTATAATCTTAGCACTTGGGAGGCTGAGGCAGGAGGATTGCAGGTTCAAGGCCAGCATGGGTTGTCTATACATGTTACCAAATCTTTACTAATATTTATTATATAAACAATCTTTACTTTTTGCTAGTCTAACAGAAAAAAATGTTGCTGTGCTATTATTTCATTCAACTTAATTGAATGGAAAAGTCAAGTTATGAAGCAACATAAGTAAGTATATGTGAGCTAGATGTAGTAGCACATACCTGTGCTAGCACTTGGAAGGCTGAGGCAGGAGGATTACAGGTTTGAGTCCTGCCAGAGCTCCATAGAGAGTTTTGGACCAGTCTGGACTACACAGTAATACCCTTTCTCAACCCCCCAAGAAAGTATGTGAATATCCTGATTTTTATATAACTGGTGCTCTAATGATGAACACTTAGTTTGATGTAATTTTTCTTATCCTTAAATAGTTGTGCATCTTTAAATTTAATATGTATCTTTGTACACATATTTTACAGCTGTAAGAAGTCTGGAATTGGAGCTAGAGGAATAGCTCAGTGGTTAAAGCACTTGCTTAGCGAGTTCAAGGCCCTGGGTTCAATTCTCTAGCACCACATAGGCTGGGTATGGTGGTGCATACCTGTAATCCCAGCACTGGAAAGGCTGAGGCAGGACAATTGCCATGAGTCCAAGGCTGGCCTGGACTGCAGAGTGACACCCTGCCTAAAAAAAAAAAAAAAGTGGAATAGTATATCTCAAAATGCCAAAAATGATTTTTTTTTAACAGAAATCAAAACTCTTGTCCAGGGGCTGGAGGAATAGCTCAGCAGTTAAAGCACTTGCCTAGCAAGCACTAAGTCAAGTGCTAAGTACCTGAGTTTAATTCCCCAGTGCCACATAAGTCGGGCATGGTGATGCATGCCTGCGATCCCAGCACTGTGGAGGCTGAGGCAGGGGGATTGCTGTGAGTCCAAGGCCAGCCTGAGCTCCGTAGTGAGTTCAGGACCAGCAGAGCTGCAGAGTAAGAACCTGTCTCCAAAAAACAAAAACAAAAACAAAAACAATCTCTTGTTCACACTTCTCTGTTAGAAGTAAAAGGGTCAAGGAATCATAGAAGTAGTTGGGGTCCAATTATGAAAACACTTTTAAAAGTGTAGTAAGTTTGAAGTCTTGTGTTAGCCACTTGAAATTTATTCAGTGGAGAAGTGGGGTTTCAAAGTAATTTGGAACATATGTAGACTGGGTTGGAAGGGAAGTGACTGACCGAGCAGAGAAATCACTTTAAGAGGCTATTTTAGTGATTCAGGCAAAGAGCATAAAAGACACTTGAAATCTTTGTGTTTTAAGGAATATTTCTGTTGATTGAAGAGAGAGGTACGTTTGCTGATCTTTTAAACAAGCAAAATGACTTATTGATGGAATTAACAGTTTACCATTTAAAGCAGGATTTACGCATGGATTTTATGTAAAAGTGAACTATTAATAAGGAACCAAATTGTTTTTAATGAATTCAAGGCTCTAAACGTAGACTTTTTAAAAATAATATTGTAGAAGCTTTAATAATGCATTGTGACAGGAAACAGGCGGTTAAGTATATTTAAGATCTTCAGATCAGTGAGAAAAATAAAAACTAATTTTTTAGAACAACCGAGTAAAAGTGAATTCCTTCAAGAAGTCCTGCTGGAGGATGGCTCAGCGGGAGCTAAGTACCAGAGTTCGATTCCCAGCACCACATAAGTTGGGTGTGGTGGCACATGCCTGTAATCTCAGCACTCAGGAGGCCGAGGCAGGAGGATTGTTTTGAGTCCAAGGTCAGCCTGGGCTACAGAGCTAGACCCTGTTTCAAAAAAAATGTCTCAGGTGAGTTTAATATTTAATATAAATAAGCCTTGCATGTACTAAAACAAAGACCAGGGGTGCATGCATATGTAGTATACTAATGATCCAGCTCAGGGCTTTTGTACTGAGCCATATCCCTGCTTTTTGTTTTAAGTTTTGATTTTGAGACAGGGTCTCACAAGGTTGCACAGGCTGGTGAAGCTTGCAGTCCTGCCTTACTCTCCCAGAGTGCTGGGATTATCGGCCTACACCACCAGGCCCAGCTGTACACTTTTAATGTAAGCTGGCCTGAAGGTAGAACCATGAAGGCACAATTTCGTAGATTTATATTTTAAAATTCTCTGGAGAGCTGTGGGGCAGAGTGCAGTGGTTAAAGCACTTGCCTGTAGTGTACAAGGCCCTGGATTTGATGCCTCAGCACATAATAAAAATTAGCCGGGTGTGGTGACATATGCCTGTAATCTCAGCATTCTAGAGGCTGAGGCAGGAGGATTGCCTTAATGTCAAGGCCAGCCTGAGGTTACGTAGTGAGTCCAGGACCAGCCTGGACTACAGAGGAAGACCCTATCTCAAACAAACTATGGGAAAAACTGGCTTTTGCAAATTTAGAAGGTATATTGTAAACCAGAGGAAAATTTCTTTGTGACTATGTAAGAGTTAATTTAGGGATAGAGGAATAAGCACAGTTGTTACAGCACTTGCCTAACAAGTGCCACCATGCCCAGCTTATGTGATGCTAGGGAATCAAATCTTGGGCCCTGACCTTTCCAAGCAAGTGCTGTAACCACTTTTTGAGGGACTAAGGTTTGATTCTAGATTTTTTTTTTTTTTTTTTTTTGAGATAGAGTCTTGCTAAGTTTCCCAAGGTGTCCTTGAACTAGCAATCCTCTGCCTCAGCCTACTCTGTAGATGGGATTGTTACTGGGAATCCAGGGCCTAATGCTGCACTATGAGGGCCTGGCAATACATCTCAATTCTTTGTACCTTTAATAAAAGAACTCAGGGCTGGAGAAATGGCTCAGCAGTCGCTCGGTCAAGCGCTAAGTACCCAAGTTGATTCCTCAGCACTACATAAGCCAGGTGTGGTGGTGTACCCCTGTAATCCCAGCTCTGAAGCAGGAAGTTTGCCTTCGCCTTACGTCCAAGACCAACCTGGGCTCCATAGTGAGTTCAGGACCAGCCTGGGCTACAAAGAGACTGTCTCAAAAAAAAAAAAAAAAAAAAAAAAAAAAAAAAAAAAAAAAAAAAAAAAAAAAAAAAAAAAGACCTCAGTCAAGATATATAGGCACCAGGCCTGGTGGCACAAGCATATAATCTTAGCATTCTGGGAGGCTGAGGTAGGAGGATAGCAAGTTCCAACCCAGCCTGGGCAACCTAGTGACCTAGTGAGACTATCTCAAAATCAAAAATAAAAAATGACCTGAGGATGTAGCTTAGTACAAAGGCCCTGGGTTGTATCTTCAGTACTGAAAATAAAATAGATACGTAGGCCATTGTTTAGAGTATGAATAAAGATTATTTTAAAATGATAGATTTTCAGAGAGAGACATAATACACCTAAAGGTGCGAAGGTAGGCATGTGCCAAAATGGCATTTGCACTGAAATCTCAGGTTAACATTTCTGTGATTTAATGGGTCTTTCAAAGAATATCATTTTCCTTCTTCTTCTGAGGCCTTTGTTCTTTTAAAAATAAATTGTGATGTACTGACCTACTTCGGAGAGAAGTAGTTCCCAGTCTCTGTAGACAGATATTTTCCATGTACTTTGCATTGAGACCATGAGGATTTTCTAATCCCTTACCCATTGTTTGGACTTTATCAGCATGCCCAAAGGATGATGTTACCCTTCTGAGGTAAAGTTTGAAGCCAACAGCTTGTGTGGACTTTTTTTTTTTTTTTTTTTTTTTTTTTGGTGGTACGAAAGATTGAGTCTAGGGCCTTCACCTTGAGATAATCCCCCAGCTCATTTTGATTTTTGATTTTGAGACAGTCTTGCCAGATTGCCCAGGCTAGGCTTGAACTTGTGATCCTTTCTGCTGCTACTTTCCAGCGTGTTGGGATTACAGGCCCATACCACTGGGCCTGCTGTTGTATGGATCTTAATCTATGGCTGATGATTAAGAAAAATGAAGGGGAAAAATGATGTCTTTACATGTTACCCCCAGTCACCTCTTTCCAGGCCCACTAATGTCTAGCTTTCTGCCTAATAGGATTGCAGGCATGCAGTAGCATGCCAGGTCAATAGTGTAATTCTTGACAATACTTTTCTCTGTCAGATTTGGGGTTTTTATGAAAAACTGATCCCTTTCATCATGTTAACTTTTTTTGAGTGTCTATTTTGAGTTTCTGTTCCTGGTCTTAACCAGGCCTGTCATCTTACCATCTTTCATATATTGAGTGCTTTTGTCTGTCTCCATCCTTTTGCAAATTGCTTAAAATTATTTCTCCTCTTCTCTTTCCTGTTTTTCTCTCTGAGAATCCCAAGTCTCACCGGCTCTGTAAGCTTTCCTTGGTTTCATTAGCATATGCTACTATCTCACTGGTTTGAATTCTTTCACTTGTTTTATCTGAATAGCCTAAGATAACCTTCATGTAGTAGCTATATAATAAAAGAAGATCATTTTATTCTTTTATTCCTTTCCTTGCAAGTGAACTTTTTCTGAAGTAAAGGTGATATTTTGGACCTTGTGTTACTCATAGGGTCAACAAGCACATTGCTTGGTTAGAATAAATACACAACAAATACTAATTTGTTTCCTGTTATTTTGAAGAGTTAATTGTACTATGTAATAAAAACTGCCATTTATTTTCTTCTTGTTTTAGATCATTCAGTCCTTGTTATTTCTGCTATTGGCGACACTTTTCAGTGCTTTGACTGGTTTGCCATGGAGTCTTTATAACACATTTGTGATAGAAGAAAAGCATGGTTTCAATCATCAGGTATAATAGAGAAATATATGTATATACACACATACATGCATGTATATATATATATATATATATATATATATGTGTGTTTTATTTTTTATTGTATAGATTTTATTTGCTTTTGCCCTTTCCTGTAATAATTAAAATACTTTTTTTCTTTTTTTTTACATCTCAGTGCATGAAAAAATTATACATGTGGTAAATTTCACAGTTTCAATTTGTCCTATAAACTCTTCAAGCGCTGATGCTTAGTATATGTGCTGCTGAAGTGAGCACCAAGCACTAATTCTTTTTAGCAATTATTTTATTTATTTATTTATTTATTTATTTATTTATTTGGTACTGGGGGTGAAACTCAGGGTCTTTGCATTGGGCTACATCCCCAGCCATTTTATATTTTTAATTTTTGATTCTGAGACAAGGTCTCACTAAGTTGCTAAGTTGCCCAGGCTGGTAAATGAATTTTTTTCAAACTGTAAGATGCAAACATTAACTTATTGTCTTAGACTACCTGCCATCATTAGTACAGTTCCACTTCATGTTCACTTTTTAAATTGCCTTAATAAGTGTATCTTTTTGTATTCAATTATCATTTATTTAAAAAGCAAAACAGTTTCTATGATTTCCATGATGATATTTTCCTTTTTTTTCAGACTTTGGAGTTTTTTATGAAAGATGCAATCAAAAAATTTGTTGTAACTCAGTGTATTTTACTGCCTGTGTCTTCACTTCTGCTTTACATTATTAAAATTGGGGGTGACTATTTTTTTATTTATGCCTGGCTGTTCACATTAGTTGTTTCTCTGGTGAGTAAAATCTTTATTTCATTTTCATTTATAAAAAGTTGCTTGATGAGATTACTGTGACTTAATCTTCATTAGTATTATAACATTTCTTTTTCCCCATTTTATTAATATATATATGCATTACATATGTGCTTAAATCGAACTTATTTTTTGCACGCATGCACACACACACATCGTGTTAAAATTACAATCGCTTCCCCTCCCCCCTCATGACCTTCCCACAGCTCCTCCCTCTCCCCTAATTCTCACTATCACTCACATTCCCCATTTGGTTCTTTTTTTTCTTTTTAATATATCATCTTCCTTTCTCCTTCCCACCCTCTCACCTCCCTTTCCTTTTCTCTTTCTACAAAGTGCATATTCTTACTTCCTTCTGTGTCTTATATTTTTTATGGTTTGGTTTTCTCATATTAAACCATTCAGCTTTCCATGGGTGCCTTGTTGCCTTATCTTCTTCCCATGTTTCTCCTGTTGAGGGACTTCACTTTAAAGGCCTAGCTGAGAGGTTTCTTTGAACAGGTGTAAGGGTGAATGAGGGGTAGGGGGAAGCCATAATTCTTCTGAGTTCTGTGCTGGGAATAGGCAGTGAGTGTGGACCTAACAGCCCAGTGGCCTCTGAGGTGCCTTGATCTCTCCCAGTCTCCCCTGCAAAGTTCTTCCTCCTATCCTGACTTCCCTCCTGCATGGCAGGGCTCTCCACACTCAAGAGATGCTCCAACTACACCCAAGCCATTCACAGGGTCAGTGGCCTTTCTGTCCTCTCGGCCATGTCTCTTGTGCCAGTTTCTTCTTAGGCACTGTTTAAGAGTGACCCCCAAAACCCTGATGTACTCTTTTGAGCCTTCTTTTACTCTAAACAGTTCAGTCTTGGGCTCTTTTTTTTTTAAAAAAATGGCTTCTGCTTACCTCACTGCCTATTAATGGCTACCAAGCACTCCTCTGGTCTAGGTTCAAGGAGGCCTTTTCTAGGGAGAGCTCATTGCATATGTAGTATGCACTATCTGCAGGCTTATTTTTGGAGGCTGGGGCTACAAGGTGCTGTCATTTTCCACTTCTGGATCTGTGCTTACCTCGGTCAGAGGTTCCTCTGGGCTCTGGTGTCTGTGGATGCCAGCAGCTTGCAGTTGCTCTCAGTTGCCCTGGGGTGGCTTCCTGGGCTCCTCTGTCCTCCACTTCCAATGTGTCTTTGGGATTTCTGATATTCTCATGGCCTCCTTTAATTGTTGGGGCACTCCTTTCATTATAATCTCGACTTTTTAAGTGAGTCCCCAAGGAGACATTACATAGCTCTGTTACTTGGTTGCCAGTTTTACCAGAAGTCTCTATAACAGTTCTTAAGGAGAGAATAAAACATAAAGAAATGCTGGAGGAATGGCTTCGCAGTTAAAGTGCTTGCCTGGGAAGCGCTAAGTCAAGCACTCAGTACCCAAGTTCAGTTCCCCAACACCACATAAGCCAGGCGTGTTGGCGCTTGCCTGTAAGCCCAGCATTCAGGAGGCTGAGGCAGGAGGATTTCTGTGAGTCCAAGGCCAGCCTGGGCTCCATAGTGAGTTCAGGACCAGCCTGGGCTACAGAGCGAGACACTGTCTCAAAAAAAAATTGCTCATATAAATTGCCTTAGTTTGTTCTTTGGAGATATATACATACACACACATGGGAAGTTGATTGGCCATAAATTTTCTTCTCTTCATGTAGACACTTACACAGATTGTAAAAGCTAGTTGGTTAATTTTAATGATTCAATTCCTAGGCAGTTTTGGGCTGTGTGTTTCTGACTTGCTAACAGAAATGATGACTGTGTAATAATTTAATCTTCCAAGGTAAATGACTTACCTCCAGTGGCTAAAGAGCATGAGTATTTCAAAAAAAGACTTAGATTTAAGAGGGGCAAGAGAAAGCAAGCATACACTTCTGGCTTCCTTCTACCCTCCTCTCTTTATCGTTCTTTTCTTTGCCCTTATCTGCCTCACTTTTTTAAAAAAATGTGACAGCGTCCTGCTGTGCAGTCCAGGATGGCCCTGAACTCACTATACATACCAGGCTGTCCTGAAACTCAAAGCAGTCCTTCTGCTTCAGCCTTCTGAGTGGGGATTATAGGCATGTGCCAACACACCTGCTTACATGGTACTGGGAATCACACACAGGGCCTTGGGCTTGCTAGGCAAACACTAACTGCTGAGCTACTTTTCCATTTTCCTCTTCTCTTTTTACTTTTACTATTCTCTGTGTTTTCCTTCATCCTTTCCTCTCCTCGTGTCATTCTTTCTCTTCATTCTTCCCTTTTCCTCTCACTTCTTTTCACTCCGTTATTCCTCTCTCCTTCACTGCTGCTGCTACTATGACTAGTAGAACTTTTCTCCTCAGAACTGTGGATTGAACCAGGACTTCACATCGCTAGGCAAGCACTCTGCCTCTGAGCTGTACTCCAGCCCTCACATCTTTTCTTCCTTCTCTCCTTCCCATATTTTAAACTACTTAATAGCATAAAGACCAAAACATAATCATCTTGTCTGGGTACAGCTCTCAGAACCTGTCAACTCTTCAGTTCCACTTATGAGACTTATTTTAAAATCTTAATTACATGGTGCTCATCGCTTTACTTCTCACTGAGAGAATCAAGATTAGAGAAGGGGTGCTGGCTTATATACAAAATTTGTTGCATGGCAAACTGTAGTAAGAGTAAGAAGGATATCTTAAAAGCGCTTAAAGGAGTATTGCTTGAGCCACAGTGTACATTTGCAAACTGTAATTTTAGTAGAAAGAACAAAAGCTTGAGTAAAAATAGTTAACCTTTTGTAATGCTTGTTCAGCAGAGACTTCAGATCTGTCACGATTAGTCTAAAAGTCAGAATTGCATGTTATTATTGGCTTATGAAGTACAAATATTCCCCAAGATTATATTGAATGAGCTATTTATTACCAGCTAGGGGATTGTTTTGTTTTGTTTTGTTTTGTGTTTTTTTGTTCTTCTCACCCCTCGCCCCTGCTGGAGATTGAACCCAGTACCTTCTCACTGAGATGTATCCCCAGCACCCTTCTTTTTTTTTTTTTCCTTTTTTTCGAGGCAAGATCTCCCTGAATCTCTTAAGTTGCTCAGACTGAGCTAGAACTCACAGTCCTCCTGCTCAACTTATTGAAATCCTGGGATTACTGATATGCAGCACCACACTTTGCTACCACCCAGAGGGTTTTTTTTTTTTTGTTTTGTTTTGTTTTTTTTTTAAGGCAAGGGCTTGTTCAGTCCAGGCTGGTCGTAAACTGACCTTGTATCCCAGGCTGACCTTGAACTCAAGGCTATCCTGCCTCAAGTGCTGGGATTATAGACTTAGGTGCCATCACACCTAGTTTATATGGTGCTAGGGCCTTTGTGCTTGCTAGGCAAGTGCTTTAATGGCTAAGCTATTCTTCCAGTCCCCCACCCAGAAATCTTTATCACTTAGCAGTAGTAGCTTACAAGGTAGAATTGACAAGTGTACTGTTTTGTTTTGTTTTGTTTTGTTTTGTTTTGTTTTGTTTTGTTTTGTTTTTTGAGACAGGGTCTCTTTTTGTAGTCCTGACCAGTCCTGATCTCACTATGGAGCTCAGGCTGACCTCCAGCTTCCTGTTCCGGGATTACAGGCATGCACCATCACTCCTGGCTTATGTTGTGCTTGGGAAATCAACCCAGGGCCTTGAGCTTGGCTAGGCAAGCTGAGCTATTCCTCCAGCCCTGTTTTGTTTTGTTTTGTTCAGACAGAATCTTGCTCTGTAGTCCAAGCTGGTCCTGAATTCACTAGGTAGCCTAGGCTGGCCTCAAACACACAGCAATCCTCCTGCCTCAGCCTCCCGAATGCTAGAATTACAGGCATGCACTACCATTCCCAGCTTATATGGTACTGGGGAATTGAACTTAGGCATTAAGCTTGTTAGGCAAGCCCTGTAACTGCTGAGCTATTCCTCCAGCAAGTGTGCTGTTTTATCAGTCTGCTGCTATTTTGTTTTAATTCATCAAACAGGTGTTGAGCTCTTACTGTTTGGGACTATTTGAGTCTGGGAATACCAGAGTGATTAGCTTTCCTGTTCTCAAGTTTAGGGTGGACAAATTATTTCAGCACAGGGGAAGTTTCTCTTTAAGAGCATATTCCTAGGTTGTCCTGTTATCTTTCAGGTCCTTGTCACAATCTATGCTGATTATATTGCCCCTTTATTTGACAAATTCACACCTCTGCCTGAGGGAAAACTTAAACAAGAAATTGAAGTCATGGCAAAGAATATTGACTTTCCTTTAACCAAGGTGTATGTTGTTGAAGGTAAGGCTTCCTGGGGGTAAGTAGCTTTTATTGGAGTGGGGGTTTATTTGATTATTTTACTTTAAAAACTAGTGAAAGAAGAAATCACTTTTTCAATTTGATACTTAAAGGTTAGTGTAGGACTTTATGTTTGGCTTCTTAAGATTTATAGGAATTGGTGACATATTCCATGAATAGAAACTGGTGGCCTGCTGCCAGATTCTCTTCTGACCTAAAGTTGATTAACTTTACAGTATTATAGGTAATCTTTGGACATGGCCTTTTTCACTCTGCTATATTATTTTATGTATTAGACTGACTTACTTACTTCTGTTACCTGCCTGGCTCCCTTGGATAACTTGAGTGGTACTCTTTAATAGTCAGATTTCATTTAGCACTAGTTTGCAGGCTCTAAAACAAAACCTACATTTTTGCCTTTGTCTCCAGCAAAACAGTGTTTTGGAAGAGTTTAACCTGTAGATTACCAAAAGCCATAAGTACCATTGAACATTTCACATTAGTTATACTCTGCTTTTCTGAGGATTGTCTTTGATAATTACGTTATCTATTTGCTTGTATAAGACTACTGATACCTCAAGGAAGCCCACAAAGATGTGAGAAAAACAATTTTGTAAGGTACAGTGACTTTGAGACTGTAAACTAAATTGCATAGAACAGAGTGTGCCTGTGCAATTTACTAGCTGTGGGAATTTGGACAAATCACCTCTCTGAATTTTGGGGAGGTTTGTTTGTTTGCTTGCTTTGAGACAGTGTCTCACTCTGTAGTCCGGCTGGTCTTGAATTCAGTGTGTATCCCAGGCTGGCCTCCAACTCTGCTTTAGCTTCCCAAGTGCTAAGATTACAGGCATGTGCTACCACACCCAGATAATTTTTATGTAGTACAGAGAGGTCCAACCCAGGGCCTAGGGCATACTAAGCAAGTGTTCTAACCCCTGAGCTACGTGCCTAGCCTGCCCCTGTAGGTTTTACTTGTGCTTTCTCTAAACTATAGTTTGGTTAACATTTTGTGTAAAAGCTAGATAGTAAATGTTAAGGCTATGCAAGTCACATGATCTCTGTTGCAGCCATTCTGCTCTGCTGTTATTGTGCAAAAGCAGAGACTGTATAAACACATGTATTCCTATAAAACTATAAAAAATAAGTTTGCTGATGTCTGCTCTAAATGTAATAACACAAGTAAGAAGCAGCTATATTACATGAAGAAGTAGTAACTGAGAAGCAGTTGCAGAGTAAGGCGGTAACAAAGATGGGATGTCCCACTGAAAAGAATGAATTAATAACAGCTAAAAGATCACAGAAGTCTCAGACATTTAGTGGCTTCCAAGGCTACAGTCAACTAAAAGCACAATTGGAACATCTTAAGATTGGGAAATGGGGACTGGAGGAATAGCACAGTGGTTAGAGTGCAAGGCCCTGAGTTTAGTTCCCCAGTGCCACATGAGCCAGGTGTGGTGGCACACATTCGGGAAGTTGAGGCAGGAGGCTTATCTTGAGTTTGAGGCCAGCTTAGGCCACATAGTAAGTAAAGGACCACCATTTAGCATTGACTACAGAGTAGTGAGACTGCTTTAAAAAAAAAAAAACTCAACCTTGTAGCACTCTAATAAGCATAGTAGAACTGTTTTGACGGCCTTTACTGAAGGGGCTCTAAACTGCTGATTGCTTAAGTTATAATTAGGTTACAATAAATAGTAGCTAATGATGTGACAGTAAAGGTGATCAGTAAAATGTGTGCTTTTTCTTTTTAGATTGTATATTTAGGGAAAGCTTTATGGAGGATTATGACAATCTGAGAGTTTATGGAAAAAATCAAGACTTGAGTAGATTAGAGATAGCATTTCTGAGATGTGATTTCGGAATCAGGTTAGCGTGTGAGTTCCATCACTATCTTGGAATACCTACTTGACTTTGACAGCTTATTTTTTGCAATTGTGTTCATTCTTTTTGTTTATTATGGATTTGCTGTTTCAGACAGTGTCTCGTTGTATAGTCTACTCTAATCCTGAACTCACCATGTAGCCCAGGCCCCACGCTAGCCTCAAACTCATGGCAATCTTCCTTCCTCAGCCTCCCAAGTGCTGAGATTACAGGTTGCCACCATACCCTGTTTATTCATCCTTGATGTGTTTTTTTTGTTATTAGCAGTAGTAACCTCAAAAATATTTCAAATGAATGAATGTTGTTAACAGTGTAATACACATTATATAATCAAAAATTGATAGGAATATTGTAATAAAAACCTGAAAAACTGCTCTTAAAAACAACATATTGGGTAGCTGTGCTTGGTGGTGCAAATCTGTGATCTCAACACTCCAAGAGGCTAAGGGGGAAGATTGCAAGTTTGAGCTCAGCCTGAGTAACTTAGGGACTTAGTGAAACCCTGCTTTCAGAGTAGGAAATGAGCTGGAGATGTTAACTCAGTGTGGAGGCCCTGGGCTCAGTTCCCGGTACCACCCCTCCCCCAAAAAACCCAGAAACCAGGCAGCAAGTGCTATACAGAGAATTACTAGTGTGATGTGATGAAGGATAAAGCCATCAGAGAAGACCTGTCAGAGCAAATGCTGTTA
Organism: Ctenodactylus gundi; assembly: GCA_004027205.1. Taxonomy (NCBI): domain Eukaryota; kingdom Metazoa; phylum Chordata; class Mammalia; order Rodentia; family Ctenodactylidae; genus Ctenodactylus; species Ctenodactylus gundi. The sequence goes on along the minus strand of PVKB01001243.1, from coordinate 48,202 downwards.
AGCTGAGATGTGAGGTAGGAGCCATGCATGTTGAGATCTAAGGAAGGACCTTCTCAAACTTGGTGTCTACAAGGACCGTGAGGAAGCTTTGTGCAGTTGGGCAAAGCCAGAGAGTATTGTGAGGTAGAGTCATGCTTAGGTAAGGGTTAGGCCACTGGAACTTTCTTTTTCTTTTCTTTTCTTTTCTTTTCTTTTTTTTTTTTTTTTTTTTTTTTTTTTTTTTTTTGAGGCAAGGTCTCACTTTGTAGTCCAGGCTGGTCCTGAGCTCACTATGTAGCCCAGACTGGCCATAAGCTCATCACAGCCCTCCTGCCTCAGTCTCCCAAGTGCTGCTGGGATTATAGGCATGCACCACCATGCCCAGCTTTGGATTTTAAGTTCAGAAGGAAAAGCCATTGAGGGCATCAGTCAGCAAATGAAATGGTTTAGCCTGCTTAAACTATCTTGGGCGGCTGTATGTAGGATATATTGTGGAGAGGGACAGGAATGGAAGCAGAGAGCATTTAGGAGACTGTTGCAGTATCCAAGTAGGAAATAATGATTTCTCCCTTTTTTTTTCTTTTTTTAAGACAGGGTCTTGCTCTTTACCCAAGCTAGACCTGAACCCACAGGTGTAGTCCAGGCTGGCCTTGGATTTAAGACAATCCTCCTGCCTCAGCCTCCCTAGTGCTGGTATTACAGGCATGTGTCACCACGTCCAGCTTTGTATAGCGCTTGGGAATCCACCTCGGCGCCTTGTGCTAGCAAGGCAAGCACTTTAACCACTGTGCCATTCATTCTTCAAGCCCCAGAAATGATTTCTTAGACTAGAGATTGATGGACAAAAATAAATGCATTTGAAATTTTTCTGATTTAAATACACAAGTATAAAAATCAGATGTATTTCTTTAGATTTACTTAATAAAAATATCTGTAAATTATTATCTTGCACAGCAGAGTGTTATATCACTGTACATTAAAAATGGGGGCTAGCGGAATGGCTCAGCAATTAAAGCACTTGCTAGCGCTAAGTCATACGCCAAGTATCCAAGTTCGATTCCCCAGCACTTCATAAGCTGGGCGTGGTGGCACACACCTGTAATCCCAGCCCGCAGGAGGATTGCAGGAGTCCAAGGCCAGCCTGGGCTACAGAGTGAGACCTTGTTTCTAAATAAATAAAACACAGGATTTCATAGTTTTTGTTAGTTGAAGCAAAATAAATATCTACAGAGAGAAAAAGAAATAGATGCATTTGGGACAGGTTTTAGAGGTAGAATTGATGGAATTTGCTAATAGATTGCAAGTGGGAAAATAAGAGAATGCACAGCATCAAGGATAATAGCCTACATTTTTAACCTAGGTACTAAATTTGAAATGGTACTTCATTGAAAAGGGGAAAAAATGGAAGAGCAAGTTTGTTGTAACACCTGGGTTACATTTTTTTAAAATATTGTATTAGCTGCCCTTTGCAAGCAGTAGCAACTAACTGTGGCTCATTTGAGCAGAAAAACATATTTATTTAAACAACATTTGATAGCTCACAAAATCTTCCAAAAATTAAGCCTGCCGGCTTTGCAAAATGAACTGTTACATAGGAAGGGAGGCTGGGAACTCTGAATGATATTGCCAGACTGGCTTCGAAAGACACTGTTGTTGCCACTTAGAACAGAATTCAGGTGTTTGTGCCCTTCATAATCCTGCCACCTGCAGCTGCACTTAATTCTTCACTTGCAGCTTTGAGTAATTACTGACTATTCAGAGTTCCTAGTGGACGTGTCAGACTGACCCAGCCAGGACATGGGCCAGCTGCCAAGAGTGCTGGGGAAGTTTCTTAGATTTCTCAAATGAGAAGTGATCTCTCATAAGGCTTACCTGGCATGAAATTCCCTGAACTCTAGAAGGAGATTCCAATAGTAGGCAGTAAGAAAAGTACATATAAGAATACAAACAACAGGAGCTGTGGGAATAACACAACAATTAGAATGCTTGCCTAGCAAGCATAAGGTCCAGAGATTGATTCCCCAGCACCACACCAAGCCAGGTATGGTGGTGCACACCTATAATCCCAGACCTCAGGAGGCTGAGACAGGAGGGTTTCTGTGAGTTTGCCAGCCTAGACTACATAGTAAAAGAAAACAACAAATATGTCTGTAGGCATCCATGTGGAATGTCAAATGGAGCTGGATATTTGATTCGGGAGCTCTAGGGAAAGGTCAGGGTGAGGAATATAGATTTGGAAGTGTCTGGCACATGGATGGAATTTAACAACTTGGATGAGGGCACTTTGAGAAGAGAAGAGGGCCCGAGTCAAAGTCAGCAGAATAGCCAGGAAAGGAGGCTGAGAAGGAGACCATTGAAGTAGGAAGAAAAGCGGAAAAAATTGACATCTCAAACACTAGAAAGAAAATGTTTTCAGATGGAAGTGGTTATCCATGTTAAATGCTGCCTAGAGGTTAAGATAAGACATTATAAACAAAGGATTAGGACACAGATGCCAGTACTTCATATTTGCATAGAATGTTTTGTTTTCAGACTTTTTTTTTTTTTTGAGACAGGGTCTCGCTCTATACCCCAGGTTAGTCCTGAATTCACTGTGGAGCCCAGGCTGGCCTTAGACTCAGGGCAGTCATTCAGCCTCAGCCTCCCGAGTGCTGGGATTACAAGCATGCACCACTACCACCCAGTTTATGTGGTGCTGGGGGGATCAAACTCGGGTACTTAATGCTTGACTTAGTGCTTGTTAGTCGAATGCTTTAACCACTGAGCTATTCCTCCAGTCCCTTCAGACTTCTTAAATACATTAGTTTTCAAGTTATATCATTAGTCCAATCAGTAAATAAGCATTACTGAATATATACTATATGTCAGGTACATCAGTACCAAAAAAATCTCATAGCCTATTACAGAGACTTACATTTTAATAAGAATTCCCTGGAAGATGGCCCTATTGGCACAAGAAAGTAATCTTCAGCACTATGCTGAAGCAGGAGGATTCCAGATTCAAGCAAAGCCTGGGCACATTATTGACCCTGTCTTAAAATCAAAATTAAAAAATAGGCTGGGGTATACTCAGTATGGAGGCCCTAGGCTCAATCCTCAGTTAAAAAAAAAAAAATTAAGACAGGGCTAGAAGGGGCTGGAAGAATAGCTTAATGGTTAAAGCACTTGCCTAGCAAGCTCCCCTAAGTTCTGCTCCCCCACACCACATAGGTTGAATCCCAGAATTAAAAAGGCCAAGGCAGGAGGATGCCATGAGTATGTAGCCTGGGCTACATAGTGAGCTGATGACCAGCTTGGACTGCAGAGCAACATCCTGTCTCAAAAAAAAAAACAAAAACAAAAAACAAAAACACGGGGCTAGAGATACAACTCAGTGGTTAAGGGTCCTGGGTTTGATTCCCTAGCACCACATAGACTGGGCATGATGGCACATGACACACCTGTAGAAAATAAATGAAAAATAAAAACCTGCATCACTGGGCCTGAGTCAGTTAAAAAAAAAAAATTAGTATTTCCCTGGAGAATTTGTTAAAAGGTGAATGTCAAGCCTCCACTCAGAGATTCTGCCTCAGTGCTTCCAGTTCCGTTTCTAACAAGTAACCCAGGTGATTTTGGTACTTGTATTTGGACTACCCTTGAAGATACATGGATATTTATGAGATTTTAAGACATTAATTTAGTTTTATTTACCTGCATACAATCTACCTACTTTTATAAAGAGCTTCTGAAAATGTCTAAGAAGTCTTTTAAAACTAATTTAAAACTAATTTAATACTCAGGATAAGGGAAGATAGAGATGGATTAGAAGTTATGAAACCTGAGGTGAACTACAGTTTTCTAGGGCCTAGTAGTGCCATATCTTTTTGACAGAACTGGCCATATGTTTGGCTCTTAACTTCCAGGCATCCAAACCTAAAAAGTATTTAATGCAATAAATAAATAAAGGAAGCTTCTATTTATCAGACTGTTTTCTGAAGTTACCGCCAAGTACTTTACATTAGAAATAGGAGTATGTGCAAAAGTTAAATTAAGAGAAATGAATTTTTATGGTTCCTTATATATATGAAATAGTTTATATTGATCAAACAGTATACTAACTGCTATACTTAGAATACTTTATGAGGAAGATGTTAACTAAAAGAATGTTTCCCAAATTTATACAACTCATACATGACAGAGCTAAGATTTGAACTCAAAAATCTGTATTTTTAACCACTAAACTCATTGTTGAGTTCAGCTAACCATGGCTAACCACTTTTGAAAGTTTAGGTATTTTTTTTTCCAGACAACTTTGATGTTTTTCTGATTATGGTAGAAAGTATGGGCTGGAGGAATCGCACAGCAGTTAAGAGTGCTTGGCTAGGAAGTACAAACTCCTGAATTTAGTTCCCCAGAAATACATAAACCAGGTGTGGTGGCATATGCCAGCAGTCTCAGCCCTCGGGAGGCTGGGGTTGAAGGATTGCCACGAGTTCGAGGCAAGCCTGGACTACCCAGCCAAACCCTGTCTCAAAAAAAAAAAAAGTAAGTATGCTTATTTTTAAGGCTGTAGAAAAGAGAGAGAAGTAAAAGGGAAGGGCAATCACTGGGGTGGGGGTGGGGAGGCTGCTTTCAATTAGCTGGAGCTTTTACACCTACTTTTATTTTCAAGATGAAAGCATCCTCTTTGCAACTTGAAAAAAAAGGAAACGGAAAAGGAAGAAAATAAATTCATAATTCTGGAACCCAGTGTTAAACACCTCAATATTTTGGTATATATGTCATAAGCTATGTTTACACTTTTCTTGAGAAAGGGTCTTGTTCTGTACTCCAGGCTGGCCCTTAACTCACAGTGTAGCCCAGACTAGTCTCAAACTCAAGATAATCCTCCTGCATCAGCCTCCTGAGTGCTGGGATTACAGGCATGAACCACTGTGCCCAGCTTTTGCAGTACTGGGGACTCAAACTCAGGGTCTTGTGTTGCTAGGCAAGCACTCTAACTACTGTGCTATTCCTCCAGCCCCCTGTACATTTTTTTCTTGACAATTCTGGAACAACCTTATATAGTAAAGTTTTGTATCCTTCAAAATATATCAGAGTTCTTTTCTTTAAAATTCTTTGAAAGTATGATTTTTTTCTGGCTGTTTAAAATTTCATTTAAAGCTTTACTATGATTTCATCACTAAGCCATTTGTTGCTGTGAAGCTGTGACGAGCGTAAGTATTTGTTGGCAAGAGTGCAGGGACAGACGTGCCACTGCTAGTGGTTATTTATGTTGATATGATTTCTTTTCGGGTATTAAATAATTTTAAAAATGTTAATGTCCTTCCCAGTAGTTCAGCTTCTAGGAGTCTCTCCAAACGACCCTAAACTTTTTAATTACATTCCGTGCTTTGAACTGTCTTTTCCTTAGGATCTAAACGCTCTTCCCACAGCAATGCTTATTTTTATGGCTTCTTCAAGAACAAGCGCATAGTTTTGTTTGACACTCTACTAGAAGAGTACTCTGTACTAAACAAAGACATCCAGGAGGAGCCTGGCACGGAACCCCGCAATGATGGAGAAGGGGACAGTGAAGAAGTAAAAGCTAAAGTTAAAGTGAGTTCTTCTTTTCCTAAGAGACTCTGCCTTAGTTTATATGCACAGCTTCTGTGACATCTCAGAATAATGTCAATTTCTAAGCAGTGAGTGTCAAATTCAGGGAAATTATTGAATAAAAACAATGTGACCCCTGTGTAGTTCGGTCATTTGAGAGAGATTGCCACTATTATTACATGCTAGCTGCCTTGCAAGCTTTTACAGAATATGTGTATTAAACCTGGAAGCTCTTATGAGAATATTCTTATAACAAACCAGCTGTTTTTTTATATATTTCTGATTGTTCATAATTAAGAATTCCCACAGGCAGGAGAGATAAGCATGTAATTTTTAACTTCATTATACACGGCAGTTACGAGTTTTGCCAATGGAGAGACTTGGATCTCAGTCCTGGTCCTATTATTTAGTAGCTTTGTGCCCTTGAGTATATTGTATAATTTCACCAGTTTTATTTGTTCAGCATGTCTTTATGAAATGTGAACTCTGAGCTGAGAGACACAGCTTAGCATTAGGAATACAGAAGGAGAGGGAAGCCTCCATCAGCTACTAATGGCACAAGCCCACCCCAGCACCACAATATGGAATCGCTACTGGGAGGCCATAGATACTGGACATAAGGGAGCACCCAAAAAGGCTTTTTTTTTTTTTTGAGATAGGGTCTCGCTCTGTAGCCCAGGCTGGTCCTGAACTCACTATGGTATGGAGCCCAGGCTGGCCTTGGACTCACAGCAATTCTCCTGCCTCATCCACCTGAGTGCTGGCATTACAGATGTGCGTTACCACACCCAGCTTATGTGGTGCTGGGGAATCAAACTCGGGCACTTAGCACTTGACTTAGCACTAGCAAGGCAAGCACTTTAACCTCTGAGCCGTTCCTCCAGCCCAAGAAAGCATTTCTTAAGTCTGACATGAAAGTCTGAGAAACCTGTTTCTGAATGTTTTTCATGGATTAGGTTGGCTGATGCTGACTAGCAAAGTTTAATGTAACAAAAATAGTGGGAGAGAGGGTCCCGTAATTACAAATAATAGACATTTCATCAGAAATAATCACTAGTATTTATTGTAGAATTATTGCAATGTGCCCTTGCCTTTAGTGTATACAGAGATAACTTTGGGTCTGTTCATTTAACATCTGTGTGGCTCTGAGCAAGTAACTTCTGCTCTCTTTCATTTCATGGCCTTTCTTCTTTTTTCTTTTTTTGAGACATGGTCTCACTCTGCAGCCCAGGCTTGTGCAGAAATCACTAGGTAGCCCAGGCTAGGCTCTCACAGCAATCCAATCCTCCTGCCTCAGCTTCCCAAGTGCTGGGATTGCAGGAATGTGCCACCCACCCAATTTATGTGGTACTGGAAAATGAACCCAAGTCCTTGTGTTTCTAGGCCATTGCTGTTGACTGTTGAACTGTGCCCAGCCCACTCTTATTTCTTATCTGAAAGATAAGGCCAGCAGGGCGTCTCACCTCAGCACTCTTGACATTTCAGACAGGAATCTTTGTTGTTGTGAAAGGTATCTTCAGTATAGGAGGATGTTTAGTGGCACCCCTGGCCTCTCTCCACTAGCGGCCAGTGACTGCTCCTCCAACCCCCCATATTAAAGGAATCATAATTTCTCCAATCATTAGCAGACATCCGCAGGAGCAGGGAGGAAGAGAAGGGAAAGAAGCAAAACCTCTAGTTGGGAAAAACTGTATTAAAAATGTCACTTTTTAAGGTTGTACATTTTAAATAAAATATGTGAAATAGCCTGTGTTCTATATACTTTTTAAGTACCAGAAAAAAAAAATAAAGCACCAGAAAGTAATGAGTATCGTTTCAGTATCTGTTTTGACTCTTAACAGATGATCTGGTAGGGCTGGAGGAATAGCACAGTGGTTAGAGTTCTTGTCTAGCAAGCTCAAGGCCCTGAGTTCAATTTCCCAGCACCACATAAAGCTGGGCATGGTGGTACATGCCTGTAATCCTGGTGCTTAGGAGGCTGAGGCAGGAGGATTGCTATAAGTTTGAGACCAGCCTGGGCTCCATAGTGAGTTTAAGATTAGCCTGAACTACAGAGTGAGAAACTGCCTCAAAAAAAGAGCAAGAAAGAGAAAGAATTTGCTTTATTTCATTGATTAACTTCAAATGTTTTAGCATCTGTATGCAAGTTACATGGTAAGATACATTAGACATGACCCATATAACCAATAGCCAATGGTTTAAGGTATAGTATGGTAAACATCACGGATGGCTTTTAGAAATTCAGATTATTAAAGCAGATTCTTTCTGAGGAGAGAGGCTATGTGAACTAAGCAGAAGTTTGACTTGGGGATGGGGCTGTTAAGATTGTAGATAAGGTAGGAATAAAGCTGTGATAGCAAAATACTCAATCCCTATTCTGAACTCATGATTAAATCAATTCTTGCAGATGGGGATAGAAAGGTAAGCCAGGATCATTTTGTGAAATACTTTGTCCTGAAGACTTTGAGTAGTTGTTTTCAGTGGCCTGGGAAACGTGGGTTGATTTAGGTAGAGGCAAATGCTTGTTTTAGAAAGACTGCAATTTGATGACAACACATATTATAAAGCAAAGATGGGAGGCAGAGAGACTTAGAGCCACTCCATCAGGGTAACCAAGATAAGCATCCCAGAGTGAGTGCTTACACTAGAATGCAAGGTCAGCACAAGTGTAAGAATCACAATAAATAGTGGCACCAAAAAAGAATCATAATATAGGATAGATTTTAAATGCGTGTTAATTGATGTGAAGGGAGTGAAGGAGAAGGACAGAGATTCATTCAACAATCTAGCTATATTGCTTTCCATTGTATATCACTTATGAGATGATTTTAGGTAGTATATTAATATTTTAAATTTGAATAGTTTTATCAATGTACATAAAAAGATTAGCATATTAAATTCATGATTTCATGTATATTGTTATTTAGAACAATACTAGCTTTTATTTATTTATTTTCTCTGAGACAGGATCTCACTCTGTAGTTCAGGCTGGTCCTGAACTCACTTGTGCAGCCCAGGTTGGCCTCAAACACAGGAATCCTCCTCCCGCCTCTACCTCCCTACAGCTGGGATTACAGGTGTGTGCCACCATGCCCCGCTTATGTGGTGCTGAGGAATTGAACTCAGGTTCTTGCGCTTACTAGGCAAGCCCTCTGACTACTGTGCAATTCCTTCAGCCTCCCCGCCCCCCCAATACTAGATTTTAAAAAGGGAATTTGTTAAAGATATTAAGGCTGGGTATAGTGGAACACAGCTGTAATCCCAGCTCCTTAGAAGCTGAAGCAGGAGGATCAGAAGTTTGGACCAACCTGGGCAATTTAACAATACCTTGTCTCAAATTAAAAAATAAAAAAGGACTGGGCATGTAGATCAGGAGTAGAGCCCTCGCCCAGAATGTGTTCGGCTCACAGGGGCAGGGGAGAGGTTAAGTACATAAGTGGAGAGTACAGAGATGTGACAGAGTGTAGGAATCTGATTTTTCAGCTCTCGTTACTGGTGTTACTCCTGTTATTTCTCCTGCAAGTGTTAGGGGATACAGTTACTGTTTCAAGCCCAGATGATTAGAGAAGATGAAGCTTTTTTTTTTTTTTTTTCAAAGCTGGGGATAGAACATAGTTTTGTCCACATGCCAAGCAGGTGCTCTACCACTGAGCTACACTTCAGCTGAAATTTACTTCTTTTTCTTTGGTGGCAGTGGTACTAGGGATTGGACATGTTGCCTCATACTGTCCCTGAGCTGTATCCCCGGCCCTATGGTTTTGAGACAGGAACTCACTAGGCAGCTCAGGTTAGCGTCAGAGTCTGATAGTCCAGGCTGCCCTCAAATTTACAACCCTTGCTGCCTTGGTTTAACAGTTTATTTTGAGACAGGGTGTCACTAAGTTGCCCGGACTGGACTCAAAATTATCATCTTCCTACCTCAGGTTCCCAAGTAGCTGAGGTTAGAGGCATGTATCACCGGGCCTGGCACAAGCATTTAATTTTTAATGAATGTTTAAAGAGAAAACCAAAGTTATCTAAAATCTCTCCTCTTAGAGATAACTACTATTGACATTTTGTTGAATGTTTCTCTTAGAGCTGTTACATCTGTTAAAAATATTTAAGAAATGAAATTTTATCCTTCAAAAGACAAATAGAATAATATGATTTACATAAAATTTAAATAAGGAACAGTTTTTGCCCTTGGGTCACAGGCCTGGAATCCCAGCACTTTGAGAGCCTGAGGACAAAAGGCAAACTGGAGCTCCCTCTGGGCAGTTTAGCAAATTAGTGAGGCCCTGTCTTAGATAAACAATTTTTTAAAATGGGCAGAGAAAGAAGGAAGGAAAAGAATGATTTAAAATGTATAAAAACTATATATTGGGGCTAGAGGAACAGCACTGCTGAGCAAGCACAAGGCCCTGAGTTTGATTCATCAGCACCACATAAACTGGGTGTGGTCGCACACCCCTATAGTCCCAGCGCTCGGGAGGCTGAGGCAGGAGGATTGCCCTGAGTCCAAGGCCATCCTGGGCTCTTATAGTGAGTTCAGGACCAACCTGGGCTACCGAGTGAGGCCCTGCCTCAAAAAACAAAACAAACCGAAACAAAACAAAAAACCACCTGTATATGAAAGCATGAAAGGTGTCGTTTTTAGAAAAAATTTTTTTACCAGCAAGGCCTAGGATTATGCGAAAGTCTAGCAGTTACGTGCAACAGAAAGGATGCAGCTTCACCCACTCACTTGTCTCTTACTTAATAGCAAGACATTGTCATTGCTTAGCTTCCTTTTCATCTCTAAAATATTTTCCATCTTGCCCAGCTTGGTGCTATGAGGGTTAAAAGAGGTAGTATATGAATTTTATAAAAGGAAAATGCTATAGAAAAGTAAAATATGTGGGTACTCATTTGTTTATTTAAAATTTGGATGGGGAGAAAAAGAAGTCCAGCTCAGTTTAAGAATATGTGATAGAGCCGAGGGCGGGGTTGTGGGGGGGGGGGGTACAGCACAGTGGTTAGAGCACTTGCCTGTAATCTAAGACAGGAGAAATGTTGTGAGTTCAAGGCTACATAGTGAGTTCAGAATTAGCCTAGACTGCAGAGCAAGACTGTCTCAAAAGAAAGAGACAGTTACATCATAAATCATTAAGTCTTCTTTTTTAAAGCTCTTTGCATTCCGTATCAGCATAGCTTTGTATGTGATTCTCATGCTGTTCTAAGTAGGTTTCTAAACCAGGCATCACAGCCTAAGCTGAGATATCCAATAGAAAATTGTAGAAGAATCATAATTCGTACTGGGAAGAAGTTGACTGATAAAAGTAGGAGCCTGAAGACCCTGTTACGTTATATAAAATGGGGCTAAGAAGCCTTTGGGTGTGGTGGTGCACACCTGTAATATATATATATTGTGTGTATCACATGTTGATCATTTTTTCTTCCCTTTCCCAACCTCTTGCTTCTCACCACCTACATCCCCTTTCCTTTCCCACAAAATCTCCCTGGTTTTTACCATCGCTCTTTTATTTTGTTCTCTTAGTTATTTATACTTTGGTCTTATCATATGGGAGAGACCATGTGATATTAGCCTTTTGTGTCGAATTCATTCCACTAAGCATAATGGTCTCAAGGTGCATCCATTTTCCTACGGATGACTCACCTTTGTCTTTGTGGCAGAGTAGTATTCCATTGTGCATATGTGTATACATACCACATTTTTCTTTATCCATTTGTCTGTTGATAGACATCAGCCACTTTCAAGATTTAGCTATAATGAGTTTTGGTGCTACAAATATGGATATGCATGTATCACTGTTGCTTGTCCCCATGCCCTTGTTGTGGTCTGGCTCTGGAATGTCACCCCAAGCCTCATGTGTTTGGATGTTATGGATTATTAGGGAACAATGTGCTTTAGGAGTTGGGAGCCTGGAGGAGTGGATTATGAGCATGTGGTGGATTATAGGTATGTGGTGGGTCAGGGGCATGTGGCACATTGCTAGATGTGTGACCTGGAAGGGGTGGGCCACTGGGGCTTAACCAGAAGTGGTCAAACACTGAGGCTTTACCTGGAAGGGGTGGATCACAGGGGATAACTTAGAAGGATATGTGCTAGCTCCATTCTTCCTCCTGGACTTGACTTCGTGCCTCTGATGCTCTGAGGAGCTCCTCTGCCATCTGCTTCCACTATTCCCAACTGCCCATGAGTAAACTGACCTTCTGAAACTCAGCTAAAATAAATCTTTCCTTTAAATTGTGAGTGTCGGGTATTCTGTCATATCAACAAATAAGTAAGACATCTCAACAGCATTTGTTGTTTCTTGAGCTCTTGAGAATAGCCATTCTTATGGGAGTAAGACTGTTATTTTAATTTGCATTTCTCTAATAGCTAAAGGTGCAGAACATATTTTCTGTACATATTGGTCATTTGTACGTCTTCTGAGAAGTATCCATTTCAATTGCCCATTTTTTATTGGATCATTTATTTTGGGGGGGTCTTTTTTGAGACAGGGTCTCACTCTGTACCCCAGGATGGTCCTGAACTCACTATGGAGCCCAGGCTGCCTTGGACTCATGGCAATCCTCCTGCCTCAGCCTCCCAAGTGCTGAGATTACAGGCATGTGCCATAACACCCAGCTTTATGTGAGGCTGGGGAATCTAACTCTGGTAATTAGCACTTGATGTATTGCTTGCTAGGCAAGCGCTTTAACTGTTGAGCCATTCCTACAGCCCCGGGGAGTCTTTTTTTCAGTTATTCATGTATTCTGGATGTTAGCCCTCTATTTGAGGAGTAGCTGGCAAAATTTGTTTCCTGTACCATCAGTTCTCTCTTGACTCTGTTGTTTCCTTTGCTGAAACTTTTTAATTTGATAGACTCCCATTATTGATTCATGGTTATTATCTCTGCCTGTGCCTGTGTCTGTATCTCTGCCTACGCCTATTTCATCTTCCAGCAGATTCCATGTGTCTGTTTTTTATATCTAGGTCTTTGATTGTTTTGATTTTAGTACAGATTAGAAGATGTGGGTCTAGATTTCTACTTACCATACCTCATAAAGCTATTAGAAGCTGTTGTCACTGGCTGTTTTTCAGATCAGTCTGGTAAGATATTTCTCATGCTCTTGGTTATCTTCTTCATAGAAGGTATTCTTTTTGTTCTGAATTTGATAATCACCGTATCCAAATTCTTACGGAACTAATGCTGCTCATTACTATGTCTGCTAACTCTCATTTATTGTGACTTGTTTTATGCAGTACTTGGTAATTTTTTATTGTGAACTTGTAATTTGTCACTGATCTTAATCTGTAGGAATCCCAAGGGTTCTGGACTTTGGGTATAATCCTCAGTGAAGATTTACATTTGCTTTCATCATTTGCCCTGGTGCTACCAAACTGGAAGCACTTTAATATCTCCTCAACCTGGGGTGTTCTGGCCCATGCAGTGGATGATTTTGCATTTTCATAGATGTATCCAATTTCAGTTGAGTCTTGACCCAGTTGTGTTATTTTGCCAGCATTACCTTTTTCTAGCCTGCCCTTTGACTCAGGGTATATCCCCCAGGTGTCCATGCAAGGGATCACAATTTTAGCTCTTCTTCTTTGACTTTTTCTTACTTTTTAATGATCTTAATTGCATGTTTAAGCTGAAAATTTACTGTAACTTATTCAACATTTGTAGGTGTTTCAAATGATATATTATAGTTAGTAATGTTGCCAGAGACAGTTATTGAGATTTGTGTGTTAGTGAGTGAACGTATGTGCATGTGTGAATAAGAGTAAGTTGTTCATTGTTTCATGGCTCTGTTGAATATGGGAAGTGTATAGACAGAAAAAGCTGGTGCAGCAGTATATACCAGTAACTCCAACTCATGGAAGGCTGAGTTAGGAGGATTGCAAGTTCAAGGCCAGCATGGGCAATTTAGTAAGATTCTGTCTCAAAAAACATTTTTTGAGATAGGGATAGGTGTGAGACCTGCAGTACAATCCTTGATAACTGGGGAAAGAAATCTTTTTTAGGCCTCATGAACATGCTTCATCATGTATATGCCTGCTCATCACTTATAGTAACAATTTGCAAATGATTGCATTTGTGCCACTAAAATTGTTTGATTGATATATGCTCAATAATTTGCCTTTGCCTTCATAGTTGGTAAAAGTTGAAGGCAAGATCTCTGGCATCAGACTAGTATGTCTATGCTACAGTCTGTTGTCATGATTGGCTTTCATTTATAGTCGATGGAGAATCACTTTGTTGTCCTCACACCAAAGCTTTGCTTCTGCTCCCACCCCATTCTTTTCATATGGCTGTGCTACAGTTCTTGGGGGGTTTTTTTTGTTTTTGTTTTTTGTTTGTTTGGGTTTTTTTGGAGACAGGGTCTCGCTCTGTGGTCCAGGCTGGTCCTGAATTCACTTCAGAGCCCAGACTGGCCTTGGACTCACGACAATCCTCCTGTCTCAGCCTCCCGAGTGCTGGGATTACAGGCGTGCACCTCCATGCCCAGTTTATGTGGTGCTGGGGATTCGAACTCGGGTACTTAGCACTTGGCTTAGCACTTGCTGAAGCGCTTTAACTGCTTAGCCATTCCTCCAGCCCCCAGTTCTTGGTTTAATCAGTAGCCAGTGCTTACACTGTATATTATTATTCACCTTTAAGTATGCCTTTCTTGCCCTTCTCCATATTCATTGATTGCTTTTTTAGTCTCTCTGGCTCCTTTTGCACCTCGAGATAGACCTCCATTCTCTGTCTGTGACATGGTTTCTGTTGTGATGTGGATATGGAACATCTCCCCACAAGCCTCACATATTTAGGTGTGTGGATTATCTATGGCTTTGGAGTGCTTTTGGGAGGTGGTGCCTGAAGGGAGATATATATATTTACTTGTCTAGGTTCCTTCCTGCTGGCCAGATCCTTCTGCGTGTGAAGCCATGTGCAGCTGTTCTCCGCCATGTCCTTTCCAGCATTGCTGCCTGTGAATAGACTGAGACCTCCTAAATTGTTGGGTAAAATAAGCCTTTCCGCCCTTAAGCTTAAGCCGTGAGTGTTAGGTATTATGTCCCAGCAATGAAGAAATAACAGCCAGTTTCTTTGAAGACCTGGTATCTAGCTCTCAGATCTCCCTTGTAGTCCCTTGATAACCCTTCTGCCTTGGTTTCCAGGTTGGCCTCCATGTTGATGTGGTAATATTATTAGGGTATGTTGTCGTATAGCTGTGATCGCGGCATTGGCGAGGCTGAGGCAGGAGAATCATTGTGAGTTTGAGAATTCAAGGCCAGTCAGGTCTTTGTCTCCAAAAGAAGACATTGCTAGATCTTTGGTGGTGAGATGGTCACTGTCCCTAGGGAATATTCTTGAGTCTTCTGCCTGGAAGGTGATGTTTTGGACGCTAAGTATGTAGGGAGAACTAGGATGTGAGAGGGAGTCCTAAGTATTCAGCCTTCTTATCGGTGGATGCAGGTATGTACTGCTAATCTACCCTTGTCCTCAGCGAAAGTTATTCTTGCTAAATTGTTCTGGTTGACCTCAAATTTGAGATCCTCCTGCCTCAGCCTCCTAGTGAACCTGCCCGGCCAAAACGGTCTCCTCTTTTTTGTTCCTCTGCTCCACCCCTTGCTTTATTTTTCTCAAGACATAGTCTAACTATGTAGTGCTGTCTGCCATTGAACTCACTGTGTGTCCTAGATCCTTGATCGTGGACTTGTCCTGGCCTAGCCTCCAGAGTGTTGGAATTACAAGTATGTGCCACCACGCACACACCATGGTCATCTTTTTTGCCCTAACCTTTAGAGAGATGAAATTTATGGGCTTCTGTCATAATGAAAGAGGAGCATTTAGTAGTATATGGAGTTAGAAATCTGGAGCTTTAACCATTTCTCTATCTTTTATTTTTCACTTTTCTTTTTTTGAGATAAGGTCTCACTCTGTAGTCCAGGCTGGTCCTAAACTCACTGTGTAGCGCAGACTGGCCTCAAACTCACAGCAATCTTCCAGCCTCAGCCTCTCAGGTGCTGGGAATACAGGCAAGCGCCTCCACATCCAGCTTATCTGGTGCTGGAGAATTGGACCCGAGGCCTTGAGGTGGCTGTGGAAACACTCCAACCACTGTGCTATTCCTCCAGCCCCTATCCGTTTCTTAGAAAGCTCTTACCTTGTTCTTACTTTAGCCACCTCCTTTTTTCCTTCAGTGCCAGAAGTACCTGCTACTGTTATTTCCTAAGCCTTTGAAGCTTCACAGGAAAATTCAGACTGACTTTCTCTTTTTCCCCCCATTGCAGCTTACCATTCAGCTTTATTTAACCTACTTAGTTGATGATCGTTTGTCTATCAGCTTTCCTCCTTGCAAATGTTGCTGCTGTTTACCTCTCCTGTTTCTCCCATCCTGTGGATTTATATCTGAAAGAAATAAAATGACCTGACTAAGTTAGATGTGCATGTTCCTTCTTTTATTTTACCATTGAAATCCCAAATTTAAAAAAGTAAAATTCTTGGTATATTTTTGAGTCATATATGAAATAAGATTATTTGTAGATAGTTTGGAAACAAAAAGTTATCTAACAGCTATACATCATTGTACTCTGGCCTTGGACTCGCAGCAATCCTCCTGTCTCAGAGTGCTGGTATTACAGGCGTACCCCCTGACCCCACGGCTGGCAGATGCAGTGCTAGGGAATATAGAACTTAGGTACTTAGTACTTCCTAGGCAAGTGCTTTAACCTCGAAGCCATTCCTCCAGCTTCACATCATTGTTGTCTATATGTAGAAGTAACTACTACTAACACTTTGATATACTTCACTAGTTTTTTCCTGCTTTCTTTACCCGGTAAACTGTTTTCCCATGCGAGAACGTAATTTTTGAAAACACTTCTAATGAGTGTGTAACTGTTGTTTGATAGTTTGTATCACGAATAATTTTCTATGTCAGAACACAGACTTTGAAGACAAATTTTCTGGTGGGCTTATAATGTAGTTTTTTGACTTTATTATTTATTTAACTATTGTCTTATTGGTAAAGATGTGTTTTTTTCCAATCTAAATTACTGTGGATTGTAATCTTAGCAAAATCATGAAATACCCATTTTGTTTGTTATTGTACCTTTAACCCTTAACCCAATGTCTCACGTGGAATAGTGGGTTAGAGGATGTTCAGCTAAGCACCAAAGTCTGATTGACTGTTTAAGTTAGAATTTATAGAGGGATATTATGAGGCTACAAGGTACAACTGCTGAAAGCTATTGATAACTTGTTTTCCTTTTATTCTTTGATTCAGAATAAGAAACAAGGATGTAAAAATGAAGAGGTGCTTGCTGTACTAGGCCATGAACTGGGGCACTGGAAGTTGGGACACACGGTCAAAAATATCATTATTAGCCAGGTAAGTTTGGAGTGACAGCTATTTTGTTAGCACATAGTACTCAGTTTAGAAGTACTGTACACGTGTGAGGTCTTATAGTAGAGACATTAAGATCGACTTCAATTGGGCTGGGCCTGTAACCACAGCTACTCTGGAGGCTGAGGCAGGAAGATCTAAAGTTTGAGGCTAGCCTGTGCAATTTAGCAAGAGCCTCTCTTAAATTTTAAGAATATAAAGGGCTAGGGTTGTAGCTCAATTCATAGATTGCCCCTGTGTTCAAGCCTTAGTATTAGAGAAAGAAAGAGAAAGAAGGAAGGAAAGAAAAAAGAAAAGAAAAGAAAGAGCAAGCTCTCTAGCCAGGCTTCCCATCACAGCACCCTGACTTTGCTGTCTGTGTGACTGCAGACAAGTTCTTTAAATTTTCTCCACCTCCGATCCTTCAGTGGATGATAATACCTCATAGGATGATTAAGAATAAGTAATACCTGCACAGAAGTTTGAGAAGTACCTGGAACAGGGCAGGTGCTATATAAATTGCTGTATAAATTCTTATTTTCAGTATCATTACTATCACCTCTAGAGTTGTTCAGGTGTAAGAGCTGTGAAGACCAAAAGTAGTTTTCCTGAAGAAATTAGATATTAAAATACTGTTGCCTTTTGTTTTGTTTTGTTTTGGAAGCAGGGTCTTGCTCTATAGTCCAGACTGGTCCTGAATTCACTATGGAGCCCAGGCTAGCCTTGAAATTAAGGCAGTCCTCCTGCCTCAGCCTTCTGTGTGCTGGAATTACAGGTGTAGACCATTACATCTAGTTTATGTGGTTCTGGGGAGTGAAACTCGGGACCTTGGGCTTTGTAGGCAAGCACTCTTAACTGCTATGTTATTCATCCAGCCTACCTCCCTCCCCAAATACTGGGTATCAAACCCAAGCTTTGTACATACTAGGAAAGCACTGTATCACTGAGCTACATCCATAGGCTTAATATCCTTTTTTCAAAAGGGCTTGGGCTATAGAGTGAGTTCAGGACCAGCCTAGACTACAGAGCAAGACCCTGTCTCAAAGAAAGAAAAGAAAACCAATAAAGTAAAATGTGTTCATTTCACTGAGAGTGTTTCCCTTTACTGTCTTTGAAGGCCACTCCTGAGTATAACACCACAGCAATTCGCTTGCAGCTGGTGCCAACATACTGTATTGTTATTTGCCTAACAGGCTCCAGTGTTTTCCTCTTCCTCAATTATATGGCTATAGGAAACTCACCTTGAGTGAGGACTGGTTGAGGGGTGACAGACAGATGGCAGAAGCTGACACTCTGAGGTATGAACACCTGCTTGTTAACTTCCTTCTGCCTTCCCGACTTGCTTTGTTTGTACACCTGTGCATACACATTCGTGTGGTGGTGGATGCCCACAGACATTCCAATTTCTGGCCAGGTGGCTCCACATAGCATCTATCACAGGAGAACTGTTCCATGGCCAAGAGGAATCCAGTCTCCTGTAAGGCCCAATAGCAACTCCTTTTTTTTTTTTTTTTTTTTTTTCAAAAGACAGTGATTACGTGGAAGAAACAGACACAGACTATATATCTGGGCATATTCATTATGATTTTTCTGTTGGGCCCTCTGAGTTACCATGGCTGAGTGGCAGAGCTGTTGGTACTTCAGCCTGGTCCCTTAGTGAGCCTTCTTATACTCTCAGCCCCTCTCTACACAGCAGCCTCTGCAGTCACCTGCTAAGTGTGTTGGAGTAACACACTTACCTGTGGTGTATGTGGCCTCAAGTGCCTGATCTGTTAAGTGGAAAGAATGGTATTTGTTGCCTCTCTGTACTCAAAGCAGTTTAAAATTTAGTATAAAGTTTTGATTTTTCCCTATCCCTTGTATATTAGTAAAGATAGCCCAGATTGGCCTAGGATACCCAGCAATCTTCCTGCTTCAGCCTCCCAAGTATTGGAATTACAGGCATGTGCCACCCCACCTGCCTTATGTAGTATTGAGGAATTAAACTCAGGGTCTGGTAATTGCTAGCCAAGTGCTCTAACTGTTGTGCTATTCCTCCAGCCTTTTTTATTTTTATTTTTATTTATTTATTTATTTGGTACTAAGAATTGAACCCAAGGCCTTCACGCTACCCTATATCTTAGCTCTTTAACTTTGCTTTTTTTTTTGTTTTGTTTTGTTTTTTGAGGCAGAGACTTGTTCTGTAGTTCTTGCTGGTCCTGAACTCGCTATGTAGCTCAGGCTGACCTTGAACTCATTGACAATCCTCCTGCCTTTGCCTCCTGAGTATTGGGATTACAGGTGTGTGCTTACTTGAATAGAAAATCATACATTCAGTTTATGTGGTGCTGAGGAATCGAACCCAGGGCTTTTTGGTTTCTAGGCAGGCATTTTAACTGCTGAGCTACACCCCAGCCCCCTTTAACTTTGTTTGGACAGAAAACGTCCATTGCTATTGATACATGAATTGCTTTTTTTTTTTTTAATTGAGATAGGGTCTCACTTTGTAGTCCAGGCTGGTCCTTAACTTATTAGGTAGCCCAGGCTGGCCTTGAACTCACAGCTGTCCTCCTGCCTCAGCCTCCCAAGTCCTAGAATTATTGGCATACATTACCACACCCGACATAATGTGGTGCTGGGGAATCAAGATCAGGGCCTGGTGTTTGCTAGGAAAGTACTTTAACCACCGTACTATCCCTCTTGTCCCCATTGTTTGCTATTGATCCCTCAGTTGTAAGAGGCCAGCTCAAGCCTGACCCTGTAAATAATTGAATGGTACAAGCATGTAAGAAATTTTCTTTCTTTTTTTTTTTTTTAGAAAATAATAAACTAAGCCAAGATTTTTTATTACAAATACAAACAAAATTTCTTTCTAAATTCACATTCTTTTGTTCTTAATTATTTGCATTGTCTGAATGTAGCTCATATTTTAAGCATTTCTAAAGACATGAAATAAGTAGTATTTTTGTTAAAAGTACAACCAACAACTATAAAGTAAGGAAACTTAAGAAAAAAAATCAAACCTTCATATACAAGATGGGGTGGCCTAATGTACAACAGTAATCTTTCCAAGCAAGTTTGCTGAGAAATACATCCTATATTTAGTGTTATAAATAAAACAGTCTTCTCATTTAGAAATGAGAATCTGTTCATTTTGAGAAATCACAACACCATTTGACTAGTAAAAGTCTATTCCCCCCCCCCAGTTTTACACTTTTGTCTTTATTTATTGTAAATTCATGAGAAAATACCTTTTTTATAATATAAAAATTTTTGGAACAGCAAATTACATTCAATTTTTAATACACAACAATGTTTTCCTTCCTAAAATGTAAACACTCAGTAAATAATACATGCATAATATTCCAGGAATAGCAACACCAGTAGTTCACTTATGAAAGAGGTGTATTTTGGTATATTCAGTGGTAAATTTTTTTGGTTGTCTTCATATAAAGCACTTCGGCAAAAGAACCGAGTGATTATTATTATCATCATTATCATTATTATTATTTAAAGCTCCACTCTTTCATTCACTCTCCTTATTTGAATAGAAAATTACACACTTCTGTAAGATATTGCCTGTATGACCAGGAAAGGTCTGAAATATCTTAAGAGTCATTTGGCGAGAGAAAAGCGTTTACTTGAGACTTGGAATCTGTCATTCGTGGCTTTGTGCTTGCAGGCATTTCCCCACGAACTTCTTCCCTACCATTTTCATAGTGAAGCGCAGGATCTGGGCTCCCAAAAGGGGTTGCCTCAAGCCGGACCTGCAGCCAGCAGGGCTTCCTTGCAGGTGTTCTGCACGCAGTACTGCTGGAGCTCTGCAGGGTGCTCACGCTGGGCCTGGAAGACCTGGTGGGGGTGGCGCTGGCTCAGAGCCTTATTTTCGTTTTGAGAATAAAAGGGAAACTACCAAATTAACTTCTTCTAAGATCACACTAACACCTTTCTTAAAATTTCAGGATAATTTCTTTGTTTTGTGTTACTGTTTACCTGACAGTGAAATCAGCTTAATGGTAACTTAAAATTTCATGTCTTGTTTTTTAGATGAATTCTTTCCTGTGTTTTTTCTTGTTTGCTGTATTAATTGGTCGGAAGGAGCTTTTTGCTGCCTTTGGTTTTTATGACAGCCAACCTACTCTAATTGGACTGTTGATCATCTTCCAGTTTATTTTTTCACCGTACAACGAGGTAATGTGTAATCTTCAAAATTATCTCACATATACTTCTGCCTGTTTCACCACTAGTCCCTTTAAGATAAAAAGAAATCAAATTGTGCAGTGTTAGGAAGTTGATGGCAGTCTAGTCTCTTGGTCCCTTGATTGAGCGGCCATTGTGAAGATAACAGGAATATCCATACCCAGATAAATGCTGGCATGCTGTCACAGGAAATAAGTAGAGAATTAGACTGTGGCAGTGAAAACCTTGATATTATACTACTCAGAGATTTAGCGGGTGGAGGCCACGTACTGGAATGCCATGTGTTTCCCTGGTGATACTCTTCTGTGTGAGGCAACAAAACAAATAATAATTAAGGCTGTGTACAGCGAGATTAATAGAGGCTAGGCGACAGTGTTCTCTAATTGCGTTTTATGATCTCCTGCTTCAAAAAGCTCCAATATCCCATAAATGTTTAGGTTTGTTTGTATGTTATGGCAGTACTTGAAATGGAACATAGGGCCTTCACACTGAGCTGCATAGCTTATTTATTTATTTATTCCTTTACATTTTTAAAATTTTGATGCTGGGATTTCCTAAATTGCCTAAGTTGGGCTTGAACTTGAATTCTCCTGCCTGGACTTTCCAAAATGCTGAGGCTACAGGCAAACACCCCCATACCCAGCTAGATATTTTTGAAGTGGTGCTGAATATAACAAAATGAACAATTTTTTTTTTTTTTGAGACAAGGTCTCACTTTATAGTCTAGTTTGGTCTTGAATTTACTGTGTACTCCAAGCTGGCCTCTTATTCATGACAATCCTCCTTTCTTAGCCTCCCAAGTTCTGGGATTACAGGTATGTGGCATTACACCCAGCTTATGTGGTACCAGGATATTAAACCCAGGGCTGGGCCTGCTAGGCAAATGCTTTAACAGCTGTGCTATTCCTCCAGCTATAGGAAACAAGCAAAAACTCTCTGAGGGAGGAGGCAGGAGGATTGCTTTGAGTTTGACGCGAGCCTGGGCTAAAGAGTGAGTTTAGTACCAGTCTGGAGTATAGAGAAACAAGACCCTGTCTCAAAAAAGTCTGCATAGCCCAGTGACTACGAAGGATAATCACAACATCACTCCCACTTTCACTAAAAGAAAAACCTATTTGGGGAGAACCTAGCAATGGTTAACCAAAAAAAGCTTAATTATCTAGGATGTAGCAGGTTAAAGAAAACCAAACACAGACTCTAGTGGGAAGTCTCACTGATAGCAGCAGTGATTATCAAAAGGAAGAAACAAAATTATGTAAATAAAAAATAAGCCAGGGGCTGGAGGAATAGCTCAGTGGTTAAAGTCCTTGCCTGGCAAGTGCTAAGGACCTGAGTTGATTCCCCTGTACCACACGAGCCAGGCATGATGGTGCACGCCTGTAATCCCAGTACTTGGGAGGCTGAGGCAGGAGGATTGCCATGAATCCAAGGCCAGCCTGGGCTCCATAGTGAGTTCGGGACCAGCCTGGACTACAGAGCAAGACCCTGTCTCAAAAAAAAAAAAAAAGAAAAAAAGAAAAAGCCAGGTAGAAGGTACCCTTATATAATCCCAGTACTGAAAAAGGCTGAGTTAGAGCAGGGCATGGTGGCATATTCTGGTAATCCCAGCATTCAAGAGGCTGAGGCAGAAAGATTGCTCTTATTTCCCTGCCAACCTGGGTTATATGATAAGTTCAAGACCTGGACTACAGACCAAAACCCTGTCAAAATAAAAAGAAGACAAGGCAGGAGGACAGAGAATTTGAGATTAGCCTGAGCCACATAACAAGACTCTATTTCACATAAATTAATGAATGAATGAGTGAATGAATGATCCAGATGTAATAGTACATGACTGTAATCTCAGCTACTGGGGAGGCTACAGTAGGAAGATTCAAAGTTTGAGCTCAGACTGAGCAATTCAGTGACTTAGTAAGATCCTGTCTTCAAAAATAAATAAATAAATAAACAAAATAAAGTTTTTTTTAAAAAATCAGAAAGGGTACAGAAGTAGCTCAGCACTTCCTGGACTTCCAGTTACCTAGGACTTTAACACTATGCCCAGTTTAGTTAAGTGGTTCTGTCTCCAAAAAAAGTATGTTCAAGATTTGAAAGGAAATATCAGATAAGATTTTGAATTATTTAATTAAGGGATTCCCACACATTGTTTTGAAAATCTCCTACTGGCAAATTAACTTTTTTTTTACTTTATAAAAATTTTTATGTCAATTTTTTTTTTTGAGACAGCATCTCCCTTTGTAATCTAGGCTAGCCTTGAGCTCACCGTGTAGCTGGCTTAGTTACTTTCTCATTTCTGTGACTCAGTACCCAACATCCACAACTTTAAGGAAGAAAGATTTATTTTAGCTCACAGTTTCAGAAGGTCATAGTCTGTTCACAAAGTGTGTAGCTGGAAAATGGTAGAAGCACATGCTGGGGGTTAGGGGCTGGAGCCAGAGCCAAAGCCAGAGGTCCTCATGGCACAACAAAACAGACAAGTCTGGGATAAAGCACAGAACCAGCACATGCCCCTCCACGTCAAGCCCCAAGCATCTTCCTCTTCCATCCAGGTCTTACCTCCCAACAGTACACAGTATCCATAGATACATGAGGCTTTTGAGGGACACTCCACATCCAAACCCCAACATCATATCTCACTTTATAGTCTTTATAGTCTGGGCTAGCCTGAGCTCACCATGTAGGCCAGGCAAGTCTCAAACTTTCAGTCTTCCCACCTCAGCCTCCTGAGTACTGGGATTACAGGCATGCACCACTATGCGCAGTTTATGTCAAAGTATTTTGAGTTAACAAATGAACATTATGCCATTCAACCTGTAGTACTTGGGTATGAAGAGGTTTTTTTCATCCTCAGCATTTATATTTTCAAATAAAAAATTTCCACTTCATAACCATTTTCATAAATTGCACATAAATGGAACATGGTGGTGCACATCTATAAATCACAGTATTCAGGAGGTTGAGGCAGGAGGATTGTCATGTGTACAAGCCAGCCTCTGCTCCATAGTGAGTTCAGCACAGCCTGGACTATAGAGCAAGACCCTGTCTCAAAAAAATGGGAGAATAGTAGGGCTAGGTTGTCATTCAGTCTCCAGTACCACAAAAATAACTTGTATCTATACTGGCGAGACCATAAATAGCTCAGAACACTTTTAGGAAGCTTAATTTTGAAATTGCGGCCAGAAGGTATAACAGTTTTTTAAAGATGAGTAGGTGATCAAGAACGTTCTTAGTTACTTATTCGTTGCAGGGACAGAATACCTGACACCTGCAACTTAAGGAAGGAAAGATTTATTGTAGCTCACAGTTTCAGAAGTTCTCATACTCTATTCATGGGCTGGGCAGCCGGCAGCAGTGGAAGCACATGACAGAAGATGGAGAGCTGCTCACTTTTGGAAGTGTCTTTGGTTTCTTCTTTCACAGAGGAGCCGGAGTCTTACACCTGTCTCTTAACAAAGGTCATGTAGGTGCTTCCAATTTCCCTTGCAAACAAGTTTCAGAAGGTCTCACACAGTCTTCCTGGGCAGCCTTCAGTGGAAGCACATGGCAGAGGATGGAGAGCTGCTCAAAGGATTGCAGACAGAAAGCCAAGTAAAAAAAGAAAAAGCTGATGTCTGGAGACTTAAGGGAAGGCTAGAGCTTTCCCAGGAAAAAGCTGTAACAATGTTTGTTGTACCTTTTTTTTTTTTTTTTTTTTTTTTTTTTTTTTTTTTTTAGTTCAAGCTGCCAGTTGAACCATTGAGTGGTGGCAGGGCTCTCCCTCATTTCCTGGCCCACTAGTCAGCTATACACACCAAAAAGCTCTGCCCTGGGTAGCTTTCCAATCTCAACAAATTGACTCAATCCTTCCAGATCAAGCCCCAAGCATCGGCCCCTTCCAGCGAAGCCCTACTTCCCAACAAAGCACAGTTCCATAGTTAGCCTACTACATCCAAATACATGAGGCTTTTGGGAAACACTCCAGATCCAAACCATAGAAAAAACCCAGGACCTTACATTTGACAGGCCTGCACTCTACCACTGAGCTACATCCTTAGCCCAATAATATTTTTTTTCTTAAGGAAAAAAGGTCTGAGGCTGAAGGATAGGACAGCAGTTAAAGTGCTAACCTAGGAAGGACAAGGCCCTGAGTTTGATCCCCTAGCACTACGTAAGCCAGGCATGGTGGTACACACCTGTAGCCTCAGCACTTGGAAGACTGAGACAGGATTGCCATGAGTTTGAGGCCAGCCTGGTCTGCATAGTGAACTCAGGACCAGCCAGCCTGGACTATAGAGTGTGATACCTTACCTCAAAAATGAATAACTAAAATAAGTAAAAATGGGCTGAGGTTATAGCTCAGTATGAAGAACTTGGGCTCACTTCCCAGTAACACACGCACAGGCACACACTACCACCCCCGCCCCAGATTGCTACAGGTTACCTCGATTCCTACATGGCAGATTCTTAGAAGTTGCGTGGCGCGGGGCCGGGAAGGGGGGGGGGGGGGATTGGTTTTTTTGAGACATGGTCTTGCTCTGTAGTCCAGGTTGGTCCTGAACCCACTATGTGGCCCAGGCTGGCCGTGAACTCACAGCAGTGCTCTTATCTCATTCTCCTGGGGTGGTGCTGGGATTACAGGCCTGTGCCACCATGCCCGGTTTATATGGTGCTGGGGAATGCAACCCAGTTTCTTTTGCTTGCTCACCAAGCACTCTAACCACTACCCTCCCAGCCCAAGCTGCTGGTTTTTAGTAAGGATTTATTTATATGGCTATATCTGTTGCTGGCCTGTTTGCTCATGGAAAAATGCTCAGTTTTTAACAATTGCCCCTCCGTAGGTTTCCTCAATCCTAGTACTCTTTCATTTGGCCTGCTGTCTCTCTTTTTCTGAGCCAAACTTCCTGTAGTGTCAGCTCTCAGGAACTTCAGGGACAACAAAAAGGTGTAGGGTCAGGGTGGCTAAAACCCTTTTCTTTTCTTCTTCAGGTCCTTTCTTTTTGCCTCACAGTCCTGAGCCGCAGATTTGAGTTTCAAGCTGATGCATTTGCCAAGAAACTTGGGAAGGCCAAAGACTTATATTCTGCTTTGATCAAGCTAAACAAAGATAACTTGGGATTCCCTGTTTCTGACTGGTTGTTTTCAATGTGGCATTATTCTCATCCACCATTACTAGAGAGACTTCAAGCTTTGAAAAATACAAAACATGACTGAGATGCCCAGGGTCTGTGACTGAAGGCATTACTGATTATTTCTGTCCTGGCAGCATGTTCCAGCTCTTGATGTTTTTAAACTTTATTTTTTTTTTTAAAGAAAAATGGTTAAGCAGTACTGAAAAGCCCAGGTTTAAATACATTTAATATCTCATTTCAAAATGATTTTAATAATCCACTTCTTAAACACTGGATAAAATTTTGAGGCTTAATATTTTTAAAGATACTGTTTTATCTTTGATATGTTTCACCATCAATTTGTAAAATTATTTAAGAAAGCACAGAGCTTGTTTTGCTTGTACCCTTCCATGGAACTCCTGTCTGATGTTTGGGGGTATACGTTCAAAAGAGAGAACACTGCCTCTTGGTTGTTTCTGTGAGACAGAAGCCGTGGTCCCAGATCCTTGTGCTCATGGCTGCATCACAAGTTGTTTTTACCTTCATGCTGTTGTGATTTAACCTGGCCGATCAGTGTTTTCAATAAGAAAGCTAATTGGGAAAGCAGGTGTTGCGCATGTGAAAGTCGCTAGAAGTGCCCTCCGCTGTTCTATACAACTTCACTTCCCTTCGTTCTCTTTCTCACTGCCTGCTGATCAGGAATTTCTAATAGAGCTCTGAAATTAGAAATTATGTGTAGAATGTTTTAAATCATTGTTTTGTTTTTATTTTTTAATAAAAATCTCAGTTTTTACCTCTTTCTGCCTGCGGGGTAATGGCACCTTAGGGCATATTAGCTTTTTCTTTTTTACTTTTCTTCAATAAAGTCTTTCCTTTAGCTTAGCAGAAATGGCCATGTTGAACAGGTTTTGTAATCTTAAAAGTGGCACAACATGGAAAAAACACATTTTAAGAGACATATGGGACAAATACTAATGATTGTCTTATTACAGGAGAAATACATTAATAGTTTTCTATCTCATTTAGTGACAGAAACATTTCAGGGTTTTTTTGTACTTTTAGCAATAGTCATAGTACTGTTTAATTTGGCCTGATGCCATTTGTAAAAATTAATTTTTTTAAACTACAATTCTTGATAATGCAGATAATGTTTACTTTTAAAGCAGATGTCATGAGATTCCCAGATTTAAAAGCTGTGTATGTTTGGCTGCTTCAGGGCTCTGTCCACTTCCTGAAGGAGGGCGTCCCTTGTGCCTGAAGCTGCCCCTCGCTGGTGATGTTTCCTTTGTGGGCATTTACTCCAAAGTCAGATCGACTTTATCTGGACATACAGACTTTTGCTCAGCTGACATGAGTGTTGTCTTCACATGGAAATACAATAAAAATGAAAATCTAGGTTAGTACTGCACTATTCATTCTCTTGCAGCTAAGGGGGAGCAGCCATGTGATTTTTAGCCAACATCTTTTTCTTGTGACTTCAGGTTCCAAGAACTGCCTTTCCTCCCTCTGTGCCTTTAAATGCAAAATTCAGTTCTGCGCAAGTAAAACATTAAAAATTGTCATTGCACACTTTCGTCCCTTGTCTTTGATTTGATGTGTGTGTCATGTGTTCCCCAGGTGTGTGTAGCCCTGAGTGGCATCGGCACTTTCACGACCTCACAGAGTTCCATTGAGTGTTCCTCCTGCTGCACTGCTCATGAGGGTTCCTTCTTACTGTTTCCTGAGAAGCGTTTTTTGTTTGTTTGTTTGTTTTGTTTTGTTTTTTGAGACAAGGTCTTACTCTGTAGCCCAGGCGGGTCCTCAACTCACTGGTGTAGTCCAGGCTGACCTTGGACTCAGGATGATCCTCCTGCCTCAGGTCTGTCATGTGCCTCTGTCTGTGGCACCCCCCAACCCCACCCCCATGCTGGGATTAGAGGCATGCGCTACCACACCCAGCTTTATGTGGTGCTGGGGAATTGAAAATTGAACTAAGAGCCCTGAGCTTGCCATTCCTCCAGCCCAAGAGCTTGCCATTCCTTGTGCCATTCCTCCAGCCCAAGAAGCGTGAAATCTGTTTTTTGTAATCAAAGATTTATCCCTGACTCACCTGGGCCCTGGTCTTCTCCAGCTACTTCTGGTCTTTTACCTATTGCAGTAGTAGGGTTTTTTTTTTTTGTTTGTTTGTTTTTTTTGTTTTTTGTTTTTTTGTACTGGACATTGAACTAGGACCTTTCCCATTTTTATTTTTGAGACAAAGTCTCACTAACTTGTCCAGACTGAGCTTGAAGTTGGAATGAGTCCTCCTGCCTTAACCCTCCCAGAGTGCTAGAATTACAGGCGTGTGGCACCACACCCGGCAGTAATTAGCTTTATATGTGTGACTGACCTTATCCACCCAGTCTGTGGATCGCAGAGACACGAGAACAAAGGGAGACAGGCGGATTTGAAAATTGATCTCAGATTCTGAGGCAGTCTGGATTATGTGTACTACTGCCTTAGCTGAGTTGGTCCTTTGCTGAAATTTAAGAGCCTCTGTTCATATACGAGCAAAATTCCTTGGGTGAATTCAGTGATTTTAGCACCAGTGATGGTCCCTGCCTCCTCCCTACACCTCATAGGTTCAATTACTTCTTTCTTTTTTGAGATAGAGTCTCACTCTGTATCCCAGGCTGGCCCTGAACTCACTATGCAGCCCAGACTAGCTTTGGACTCACAGCAATCCTCCTGCCTCAGCCCACAGGCATGCACCACCACGCCTGGGTTTATGTGATGCTGAGGAATCAAATTCAGGACCTTGCGCTTCCAAGGCAAACACTTGAAGCACTGTGCCATTCCTCCAGCCTCAGTTAGTTCTTACCCTTTGCATAGAAATCCCCTCCTTGAAGACGATGTCTTCCACTGAGCATTTTCCATCATTTTGTGTGCTTTTGTACATACGTACTTTGACTGTTTTGAATGTTCTGTCATCATTAGCAGCTTACTGGATAGTACTTAAGGGCTTGAAGTTCTTTTGTGGGGGGGTGGGGGGGATTGGGAAAATCATCATGAATTTGTAATCTTAAACCAGTGTTCAGACCTAAAACCAATTTTTATTTTTAATAGACAAAAACTGATCTGCTGCTGGGCTGCTGGATCCAAGTGGGCTGCTGATACGGCTTCAGCGCTGTCAGGAGCCTCGTGGCTCCAAAGACCTTCCTGTCTTGAGAGAGAGACAAGTCCTGTGAGTTGGTGTTTTCTTATGTGTTAACTTCTCCCCTTGTATCTTGTGTAACACTAAGTGAGGGGAACCACGTCAGGGCCTGTGCCAGTGTCTCCATTTCCGAGGATTCTGGGGTTGGGAGAGGTTTTGCAGTTTGGCTGAAGTAACCCCTCCAGCGGGCTATTTTTATCATGGTCAATTTAGGGGAAGCACAGATGGTAGTGTGTTTTAAGCAGGTAACAAACAGGCATATGGAAGAGTTGACTGATCACACTGGAGCTGAAGTTGGGCATGGGTCGACTGGGAATGGGCCCAGGTTCCTTGGAGTAAAGATAACTGGTTTACCTGAATTGGCCGTGGAGGTATAGCCAGTCTCAGAAGCAAAATAAACAAGACAGAGGCCAAATTTTAGGGCGATATCTCAACTTCCTAGAGATGCTTACGAAACCACAGTGAAGCTACAGTATTTTCCAGGTGGGAAAAGTGTACGTTACAGTTGAAGTGCTGAACCCTGCTAGGTTGGGTGCTGATCGGGAGCCTAATAGTGCTTTGCCTTCACCCCCCAGCTTCAGTGGGGTATGAAAGGTCTCCCACGTGACGGCAATCATAAACAGCTGGGTCTGTGCAGCTGTCAGTTGCTCTTTGAACTCTGGGATCCATCTGAGGACCAGAAGCCTGGTCTGAAGCTAGGATGACACTGGCGCTTGTCGCTAGAGTTAGCTGGCCCCTCTCCTTACTTGCAGGCTGCACAGTGCCTGGGGCAGGAGCACGACAGGTGATGCCGTTTGCTGTGCTGAGCCTCCTCCGCAGGAACAGTAGTGAGAAATGCACGTTTTACACTAAGCGTTACCAGTTCTCCTATTAAGCCTGGATCTCTCCCTAGTAGTCTTTGTGATCCCATTCCACTTCAGATGCCCAGCAGTGAAGATGGCCCCAAGCTGGGGTATGTGTGGCAGCAGCCCATGTGACTTTACCTGTTCTCAAACTTGCCAGCACTTATTTTGTCTTTACGACTGTCGTGGGAACTTAGGTTCTTCAGAGATAGGCAGCTGATGACAATGGTTGGACACCTACCCCTCAACAGGGAATTTACATGTAACAGTGAACTGTGAGGGTTAGGGAGCTGCTGGTGTTGCTGAAGGGAGAATCTGGATCACTTTGGGGAAGAGACTGACTATACTCGTGGCTAATTTGAAGTATTAAAATAAGGCTGGCCCGTACAAACTTCCTAGTCACACAGGACCCCTGCAGCGCAGATAGTGTATCTTAAAGCTGCAGAGAGCAATCTGCTCTCACATAGCAGCCTAGGGGAGGGAAGAATATATGGATAGGGAATGAGGTGGAGAAAGGATGGGAATTTTGTCATCCAGGTGGCCTGAGGGTCCTAAGAGAGAGGAGTGGCACTGGGCTGGGGCGGTGTCTAGATGAATCTGATTTGTATAGGTGTTCCCTGTAGATAAATACTGATCCCCCAACTACTATCCCCAGTATGTAATGGCTGAATTAATAAGTAATCAACTGCATTGTATCTAAAGCCTTAGAACTAGTCAGGTGCTCCCCCCCCCCCCCCACCCAATACCATTTCCTACCTTCTAATCCTACCTGATCTTTAACAAAGTATGAATAATGCTAAGGATAATCTCTATTTTATTGAGCTTTTTATAACTGTTTTAAATAAATCAATTTGTACTGTAAAGAAAAATTCATCTGCCAATTTAGCATTTCCCACCAGCTCGGGGAGCAGAACCTTCAGAGGCTGCACCATCTCCCGCTATGGTATTGTCTCTGAGAAGCCCTAGCAGCAGCCACTGCTGTCGTTAGATGCTTGGCCTTTTCAGCTTCCTTGGCAGTCTTGCTGGCTTGCTCTTGTTGGGCCTTTCTAACTTTGGTTTTTGATTCCTCTTCTAATACCAATTTTTTTTTGACATTGCTGGCATCCAGCCAAGGATCTTGTGCATCTAAGCAGGTACTCTTGCTAGCTACATCCCAAGACCAACCAAAAAAGAAAAAAATTTTTCCCCAACCAAAAAATTATTTAAGAGACCATGGAACTAGGCATGGTGGATCATGCCTGTAATTCCAGCACTCAGAGACCGAGTAAGGAAGATTATTATCACGAGTTCAAGGCCAGACTGGGCCTTGTCTCAAAAAAAATTTTAAAAATTAGGGGTTGGGAGAGGGCATAGTTGAGCAGTTGAAGTGCTAGGCAACTTTGAGGCCCAGGGTTTGGCTCCCCAGCACTCAAGAGGCTGAGGCAAGAAGATTGCCCTGAGTTGAAGGCCATCCAGGCTACATAGTGAGTTCAGGAGTAGCCTGGACTACAGAACAAGACCCTGTCTCAAAATAATAAAATTTTTTTTTTTTTTTTAAAAAGGACACAATCAGAGCCAGGCCCAGTAGTATAGGCCTATAATCTCAGCATTTTAGGAGGCTGAGGCAAGAGGATCACAAGTTCAAGCCCAGCATTGTCAATTTAGTGAGATCTGTCTCAAAATCATAAATGCACCGTGGATGTTGCTCAGCGTGACGGCCCTGGGCTCCAGTACCACAAAAAAAAAAAAAAAAAAAAAAAAAAAAAAAAAAAAGAAGCATTTGTGTGCCAGGCTGAGTACAGTTTTTTTGAGAAGGCAAAAATAGTCTGTCATGAAATTATTCAGACAATGTAAGCCAGGGAAATCTTGGGCTTTTATTTTACAAAATGGTTTCCAGGGAGGATTTTTTTCAAGTTTGACTAGAGATGTCTAGGATATATCCCATGTATTCTAAAAGCTTGTGAAACCAGGACAGTCTACACCAGATTAGCAAATTATGCCCTGTCTTCCAGTCAGGTCTCTGGAACCTCCAGACTGTACTTAGTAACACATGAGGTACAGGAATTTATAAGAGGGACTGGCCATTGATCCCTTTCTGCCCTTCAGGTGTGATGCCTGAGTTGTAAGAAGTGAGGTGTAGCCACATGAGATCTATACATCAGCAGCTTCTCTGTTGTAATTAAAACCCTCCAGTGGGCCCAGTCTAAGTCACAAAGAAGGACAAAGAACAGGCCCGGGCCAGTGTATGTGGCAACTTCAAGGAATGAACTGCTCTCTAAACCAGAGTTTTAGGCCCTAGAACCAAGTATGTGACCCTGCCTAGTGAAGGACGGACTCTCCCACCCTGCCATGGATGTCGGGGCTAGGGTACCTCTCATGCCCCTCCCTTCCTGCACTGGGCCCTGGACTCTGTCCCAGGCCTCCCTGGCAGCCACACAGAAGAAGAAGGGAGGGGACTTCTTTGAGGCTGGGATGCTATAACTTAAAATTTGCCAAAGCACTGAGAACAAAGCCAATTCAGTGTCCCTTGACGCTATCCCACCTGTTCCTTCTCAATCTCCCTGGGTTGGGCTAAGGGAGCAAAGATATCATAGTGGTAAATGTGTGTTGAGAGACAGGCAAGGGGAGGATGGGCAAGTCTGTGAGAAGAGGTGGGAAGGCCTAGGCTTTAGCAGACATTTGAGCCCCAAGCTGGGTCCTATACCTTCAGGAAGGCTGTGGTTGGCAGAAGGCTTTGGCTGGGACCAACACATGGTTAGGGGTCAAATTAATAAATACTGGAACAAAGAAACTGTTCATTCTCTAAATTTTAAATGACCCTGGCTGGCTTATAGAGCAATAAACCAAGGAACCTCTGGAGGTGCGTGTCAGATCTGAGCCAGTCTCCCCTGGACTTTGATCACTTAAGCTCGTATCTCTTTTTCTTGGAAGCCCACAACCAGGGCTTCCAAACTTCCTCCCCAAGCTCCTGCCCCAGGGCCAACATATAGCAGGTACTGAAATTCACAGAGGACCTCCCAGGTCCCAGGCCCTAGTAAGACAGTGAGTATGGCATGGCTGACATCAGAGAAATGCAAATTAAAACAACACTGAGCTTCCATTAAACGCAAGTAAGAATGGCTGCTGCTAAGAACTCAACAAATGCTGGTGAGGCTGTGGGTAAAAAGGAACCCTCCTACATTACATTACTGGTGGAACTGCAACCTGGTACAACCACTATGGAAAGCAGTATAGTGATTCCTCAGAAAACTGAACACTGACATTCCATTTGACCCAGCTATAACCTCTTCTGGGTATCTTCCCGAAAGGTTAAAGTCATTGTACTATAGCAATACATGCATATCCATGTTTAGAGCAGCACAGTTTATAATAACCAAGTGCTGGAAGAAGCCAATATGCCTGAGTACAGACGATGAGATAAAGACAATATGCTGTATATATACAACGGAGCATTACGCTGCCATTAAGAATGACAACTTGGGTCATTTGTAGGCGAATGGAAATCACACCCAGTAAGTTAAATATCCTATGGTTTCTCTAATATGAGAAAACCAAACTATAAGAAAGGTAGGAAATACAGAAGAAAGTAAGAAAATGGACTCTGTGGAGAGAGAAAGGTAAAAGGGGGGAAGGTGGGAAGAGGAAAGGGAGGTGATACGTAAATTAAAATAGAATTTGAGAAAGGCTAAATAAATAAATATGGCATGGCTTGCACCCGCTCTACAGTGGCCCAGAGGAGATTGCCCAGAATTACACAGCAGATCATTGTCCCGCTTCGGGCCAAGGCTCTCCCCACAGATGTCCCTCAACAAGTCATGCCATCCCAGTGCTCACAATTCCAGATGTGCCTGGATGAAGGAATTCCACATCCTCCTTCTTTTCTGAAACCCCGACCACTTGTCCAGGGAATGGCAGTCCAGTAACAACCTCCCTCACCCTCCTTAAGAAACTGAGCCCAACAACTCCCATCCTGGTTTGTACCCAATTGGGGCTTTTTATTTACAAAGAGGCCAGGATAGACCTGGAGAGGAAAGGGTGGGAAAAAGCCATCCAGAAAGAGAAGGGGAAATGGGTGTTTAAATACTCAGATGGGAGGCAGAAAGAAAGGGGTGGGGCTTGCTTAAGGGTGGCACTTCATAATGGCCACCACCAGCAATCACCCAGTAAGTCCAGAGCGTGGGGAGGAGATCAGGAACCAGAAGAGACCTCAGTCCACCTGCCCCAAGGATGCAATGGCCAGTGAAGAAAGGAGAGGAGACATTCGGCAACATCTGAGTGGCGTTCCAGGAAGGCAAGTGACCCCGTTCCCTTCGGAGCTTGGCTCCCCAGCAATACTTGCTCAGTCGGTGTCAACTGTTTGACTTGGGTGCCCTCCCCTCCTTTGTATTTTAGAACTCCTTGTTCTCAGGACCCCGGGTCCCAGACAGAAGGTCCTGAGAAAGCTAGTTTCCCAGGCTCAGGCTGGGGTGCATGTGCACCTGGAGGGGACCCAGGATGCTGGCAAGTTCTGTGCTGGCCTGCTGCTCATGGTCCCTTGATGGACCCAGGCTCTGTGAGGCGGGCAGAGGTGTAGGCTGATGCTCCAAGGCAAGCTGCAGGCTCACAGAAGCCTGGCAGCCCCACAGGGCCTGGTAGACCAGGCCGGCCTGCCTCCCCTGGAGCGCCTGGGGATCCTCGGTCTCCATCCTTGCCGTTGATTGCCTGGCCAGGCCGGCCAGGGAGACCTATGACAAGAGAGTCCAGACATCAAGGCCTCCTCCTGACTCGCTCACTGTGGAGCCCAGGCTGGCCTTGAACACTCTGCAATCCTCCTGCCATAGCCTCCTGACTGTTAGGATCAGAGGTGTGCACCACCACACCTGGCTTATGTGGTGCTGGGAAATTGAGCCCCGGGCCTTGAGCTTGCTAGGCATGCTCTTTAACTATTGAGGTATTCTTCCAGCTCCTTGCTCTGGAATTCTTAAGGAGGGGACTTTTTTTTAAGATAGAAAAAACAAGACCAAAGCCAGCATAGGAAAAAAGGTTTGCCTCAGATACACATATTCTGTGATGGTCCACTCCTCACAACTCCCAATCAGTGATCTCGGGACAAAATGTCCTTTCTTCCCCTCCATGAAGTAACTGTAGAACATCCCAGGAAGTCCACAGAGTCCCAGTTTGCAGTTCCCAACCAGACCCCATCAGGAGACTCTAGGTGCTCCACATTGGCTGTGTGTGGTCTCCTTGGAGACCTGGTGTCCATGTCAGGAACTTCCGAACTCAGGGATGCAAAGGGAGCTGGGTAGGGCCAAAGACTTACCTGGGATCCCTGGGGGTCCAGGCATCCCCGGGTGCCCCCTTCCCACTTCTCCTCGATCACCCTTCTCTCCACGTTTTCCTACAGACAAAAAAGGGAATCTTAGTTTTTTAGAATTAAAAATGCTTTCCCATCTTGTTACTTGTTTTTCTGGTACAGGGATTGAACCCAGGGCCTTTTATATGTGTGTGTGTGTATGAGAATGTAGGGGGTAGGGGATTGGGGATGGAGCCCAGGGCCTTCCCACGAAGCTACATTCCCAGCCCATTTTCTAGTTGCTTTGTTTTTGTTGTTTTTTCTTTGTTTGCTTGTTTGTTTGGGGGGGGGGTGTTGCTTGTTTTTTTGAGACAGGATCTCGCTAAATCATAAAATTACCTAGGCTGGGTTCAAACTTGTGACCCTCCTACCTCAGCTACCCAGAGTATTGGAATTACAGGTGGAACCACCACATCTAGCTTCAATTTTTATTTCACATAGCAATTATCTAGTATTGTGCTACTTTAAAACAGAAGGTGGGAATGACCTCGGAGATCTGGTTAAATAAAGGAGGTCTAGGGAATGGCTAGATGATTATGTATCTAATCTTTATTATAGGAAAGTATCCAATAACAATATCCAGCATTATTAACAAAGCAGTGAACTAAGAATTCTATGTGAAATATCTCTAAACTTAATCCCCACAAAACACAAGGTTGGTAGTACTAATGTACATTACAGATGACAAACCTAAGGCCCTAGGAAATTTCCTTATTTATATATTTTTATTATTTATTTATTCGTTGTGACAGGGTCTTGCTGTATAGTTCAGGCTGGTCCTGAACTCACTAGGTAGCCCAGGCTGGCCTTGGACTCAGGTTCACACACAGGCTGGTGTCTCCCAGCCTGTCAACCTCATTCCCCTACTGATCTGCCTTCCTTGATCTCTAGAGACTGGCAAAGATGTTTATGTGGCACCACTAAAGAAAAACACCCAAAGCTCTAATCCAGTACATTTGTTTCCATCAAACTGCTGTAAGGGAAGAGCCCAGAGTTTGGCTGGGAGATGGTGATGCGCGCGTGCGTGCGTGCGTGTGTGTGTGTGTGTGTGTGTGTTTGTGTGGCACAGGAAAAGAGGCTGAGAAGCCAGCACATAACCCTGGGCCACCCACTGCCGAATCCTTCCTGCCCAGCCCTCACTCCCTCTGTAGAGCAGTACTCACCCTTGGGCCCTGTGTTGCCAATCTGACCCACGGCTCCTATGACTCCAGGAATGCCTCGAGGGCCAGGATGCCCATTGGGTCCCTGCTTGCCTGGGTACCCAGGAGGCCCCGGGGGTCCTGGGGGGCCCATCATTCCTGCTGCACCAAGGGCTTCCCTCTTGGAACTCACAGCCACCTCTGCCAATTGCTCTGGAGGGAGGAAGGGGGAGAGAGGCCTGTGATGTGGGGGTCAACTCAGCAACACTATGGATGGCACAGCATCGAGGTGGGGCCCAAGCCCTTGGCTGGCAGACAAAAAAGTCCAGGTTTAAGTACCCGCTTCTTCAGGCCCTGTTTCACCCAAGTTAGAGTGCCATCGAGATTTGGTTGTCCAAGGTCTATCCAAAGCCTACAGCCCCAGAAGCAGAGCTGGGATGAGTACAGGAACTCCAGCCCCTCAGGCAACTGTGCAAGGTCCAGGGGGTGGCTCTCCCCTCACCTTGCATCATCTTGAGCACCACATCTATGATATGCTGGTCACTGGGGTCTCGGCCCTGCAAGCAGAAAGCCCTTTCAGGAAGAAGCCTGGTGCCAGGGCTGCCCACTCCTGCAGCCTCTGGTTCCCCCTCTCCCCAGTCCTCTCCCAAGACCTTCCAAACCAGGACACAACAGGGAAAGCAGCAGGCCGCAGGGAGCTCCCAGTCTTTGGGGGATACGCCTACTCCCCAAGCACCTACCAACCAGAACCCAGAACCCTCAGCCCTAGAGGCCAACTCACCGCCACACCCTGTCTCCCAGGCTGTCCCGGCATGCCCCGGTCTCCGGCCAGTCCCCGAGGACCCGGCAGTCCAGGGTAGCCCTGCACTCCAGGGGCACCTGCATCCCCACTAGGGCCACGGTAGCCAGGTTCTCCGCGGACTCCCGGCTGCCAGAGGGAGGGGCGAGCACAGGGCAAAGGTGAGAGAGCAGAGGGACATAAGGTGGGGGTTGGAGTGATGGTTCCTTGGGTGGGCGGGGCCCGGATTATTGGGGTGGGGGAACGCGGAGGGGGAGTGGGCGGTGGGGGCAGATGCAAGACTCACCTGGCCCTTGGGCCCTGGCTCACCAGACTCGCCCTGTAAGCACGGATAGCTGTGGTCACGAAGCGGTGGGGACCCCTGCACCCAGCCCCTACTCCCTTCCACCCTTTCACCTTCTCGCCTTTCTCTCCAGGGAGGCCGGCCACCCCCGGGTCACCCTGCGGAGAGAGAAAACCTTGAGTCAGGTGTCAGGTAGTAGGTGGAATGGGCCCTCATGCTGGGGCTTTGGACACCAACATCCCACGTGCAGAACACTGGGAGGCCAGGAAGGGGACGTGGAGACCTACCACTCCGCCTCGGGGCCCGGTCTTCCCTGGGAAGCCCTGAAAAAAAAGGAGAGGGGCTTCACGGTTCCACTCTCCGAAGAGGGGCAGACCCCTGGACCCTCAACCTGGCTCCAAGCCACACCCCTCTCTCCAACCCCATCTTGCCTACCGGACCCTGGGGCCTGCAGAGGCCAGCACTTGAGATCTTACTAAGCTCCACTAACCCACCCTGCCCCAGTTTGGCGCCACCTCCCAGGGTATGTCCCAACCCCACTTGTCACCTTGTCGCCCTTGATGCCTGGCAAGCCTTGAGGCCCTAGAACTCCAGGGAGGCCTTGTTCCCCCTTGGGACCCTGAGGAGAGAAGAAACCAGGAGTGAACACAATGA
Organism: Ctenodactylus gundi; assembly: GCA_004027205.1. Classification (NCBI taxonomy): domain Eukaryota; kingdom Metazoa; phylum Chordata; class Mammalia; order Rodentia; family Ctenodactylidae; genus Ctenodactylus; species Ctenodactylus gundi. The sequence goes on along the minus strand of PVKB01001243.1, from coordinate 9,846 downwards.
GCTGCCCAGCTATGTTCCTGGTGCTCACCTCAGCTGGCCTGCACTCACCTGTCGTCCTTGAAGGCCTGGCTGCCCCACTGGCCCCCTCTCACCCTGGTCACCCTGAAATGGAAGAGGTCACACACAGGCTCTCCGCAATGGCAGCCTTCCAGGCCATGCCTCAGATCTTGGTGAAATCAGGTACATGCCAGTGTTGCTATAACAGTTCCATTTCACAGACCAGCAAACTGAGGACCCAGATTCTGGATCCAGGGGTGCCAGCTGCTCAAGGACCCTCAGGGAGGGGCTACTGCACCAGGCATTACCTTCTGTCCCACGATGCCCCGGGGACCAATTTCTCCTCGAGGCCCTGGCTCTCCCTGAGAAAAGAGAAATTGTGGGTAAGTAGTAAGTAGCCTGGTGAGACCCTCCCTTACAAAAGGGTCACCCCTCCTGACCCGTGGGTCACAGCTATCTGGCTTCAAATAGAGAGATGGCCTAGAAAAGAGAAGGTGCTTTCCTGGGTTAGTGGGTCAGTGGGAGACTAACCCAGAGCGCCTCCAATGGGGGCTCCACCCAAGGGTTCACCCTGGTCCTAGCTGAAGACAGGACACTGGCCTGGGAGAGCCGAAGTCACCTTGTGTCAGGGGAGGGGGCACTTACCTCCTTCCCTGGTGGACCAGGGAATCCAGGGAGGCCATGTTGGCCTGGCTCACCCTGCAGGAAAAGACAGTTCTTAAGTCAGCCTGGGTGGCCCAATTAGCCCTTGGTAAGCAACACAGGCCCCGAACAGTGAGAAACAAACACGGAGCAGAAGGGAAGAGGATGTTCTTGGTCAAGTCCTCGGGGTTCCACTGATTGTTCTCTTTCCCCATTGGACATTCTTATTTTTTTCTCCTTTAATTTTAAAGTCATGCCATCCTATCTCCATTAAACCAGGTTGGTGGGGGAGAGGCAGGAGGAAGGTGACTTGTGTTCAGACTGTCTTAAGTCCTGGGGGAGGCCTGGGCTTTGCAGTCCTTAAGCCTGTTTGGTCTCTGTCCCCTGGCTCCCTTGCTCAGATGAGACCAATTCTGCCACACACTTGGGGTCATCTCACCTTGTCTCCAGGGCCTCCTTTTGTCCCAGGCTGGCCTGGCACACCCTGCAGAAAGGAGTTAATATGAGTGTCTGCCCTGGCACAGGGGAGCCGTGGGCACTTGCTGCTTTGCCTCCCAGGCTCTATCCAGATTTTCTCCACCTTGTGGGCACCAAACAACAGAAGACCCAGGCACGGTACCATGAACTTGACGGTATTTTCAACCCCTGCCCCAAATCCTAGTTAGGGAGGAATGGAGTTCAAAAAATGTTCTGCCTGCTATAGCCGTGGTCAGGGAGGAAAAGACGAGCACGCTGTGTGCACCTAGGCATCCTGTGAGTCTGCACGTGCACAGATCAGAAGACTTTGGCCAATCGTAGTCCCAGCAGGGAGGTGGGTGTCCTTCCAGACTAGGTTCTAGGAGATGGGACGGAAATGGGTCTGAGGGTGAGAAGGCCCAGAGATAGTGGGGAAAGGTATTCCACAGAGAGGGACCAGCAAAAACCTTAAGATGTATGGACAGAAAAGCCACACAGTGTTGAGAACGGACAACACAGTGTTGAGAACGGACAATAGAAAGGGCAGTGGCTGGCAAGGCAGGAAAGGTGGGCTGGGATCAGGTCATAGTGCTCCCCGAGTACTGAGATGAGCTAGGGATCAAGGAGTGTATCTGTCCTGTTCATAACTATTGTGGTTTGGATCTGGAATGTCCCCCAAAAGTCTCATGTATTTGGATGTTTTGGATTGTCTGTGGAACCATGTGCTGTCGGGAGATTAAGGCGTGATCTGGTGGGTGTGGACTACATTCCAAACATGTGGATTGGATTGCAGGCATGTGGTAGATTAGAACCACCCTGGGAAGTGGGCAGATCACTGTGACAGAACTTGGAAGTATATATATGTATGCATTTGTAGTGCTGCCTTCCACTGGGTCTGGATTTGATTTGATTTGACTTGGTTTCACTTCCTGTTTGCAATGCTGTGAGGAGCTACCCTGATCTCCATCTCTGCCATGTCCTTCCACTGTTGCCAACTGCCCACGAACATAGTGTGACCTTCTGAAACTGTGAGATAAAATAAACTTTTCCTCCCCTAATTTATGCATGTAGGGTATTGGGTCATAGCAACAAAAAGGTAACAAAGACAACAACTGTTTCCCTGCCACTGAGTTTAATTCAGACATCCCATAATTATTTATTGAATGATTAGACTGAATGACTTTCCTTGAGGCAATAGGGAGCCATGAGAGGTACTTTACCAGGGAAATGGTTAGATTCCATTTAGCCAGCTGTTATGGTTTGGATCTGGAATGTTTCCCAAAAGCCTCATGTACCTATGGAGCTGTGCACTGTTGGGAGGTAAGGCCTGGCTGGAAGGTGCAAGGGCTTGGGGCTTGACCTGGAGGGGCATGTACTGGTTTTGCCTTTCCTGTCTGACTTTACTCTGTTCTGCAGTGCTGTGAAGAGCTCTTTATCCAGCTCCAGCCCCACCTTGCATTTCCACCATCTCCAGTTGCTGGTCTGTGAATATACTGTGACCTTCTGAAACTGTGAGCTAAAATAAATCTGTCCTCCCTAAAGTTGTGGCTGTCTAGATGTTGGATATTATGTTCCAGCAATGAGAAAGTAACTAAGTAACCATAAAGGATTAGAATGGCCAAAGAGAAGACTGGAGGCCTAAGCCAGGACAGGTGGCCATGGTCCGGGGTGGTGATGGAGCAAGAAGGTGAGGGTGGATTTTGACTTCATCAGCCACTCATGCCCTAACAGGTCCTGGCATCTCTACAGCTGAAGAGAAGCAACTTAACCAGGAGCAGCCTATGTGGCTCTCTGTGACACTCTGTATGTTACTTACCGCTAGACCCTGGTGGCCTGGGCTCCCTGGACGCCCTGCCTGCCCTGCATTGCCCTGGGGAGATGGAGAAGCAGAAACATAAATTAGAGCCCCAGCCAGAGGGTCCATGGCCTCTACCCCAGAGGAGGTAGGAAAACAGACCCAGAGACAGTATTCCAGAAGGAATATGCCAAGATACATGGAAGGATCCCCAGCTCCATAGGCACCCAGATCATGTCATCTGTGATCTACGATCATGTGACCAAAGCCCTGACTAGAGAGCACCTCTGGGCCTCCCCAACCCCACCAGCAGTCCCTACTCTCACCTTCATGCCAGGTGTGCCTGGAGTCCCGTCCTTGCCATCAATGCCTGGGGAGCCCTGCTCGGGGGAAAGTTCAAGGGAGACTCACAATGGGGAGATGCCTGGAGTCAGGGCACCTATCCACGACCCTTTGTTATAGCAGCAGTGTGCAGGTAGGGAACAGGTCTGTTCATCCCAGGAAACCATACCAGCAACAGGGGAGGACAGCTGAAGTGAGAAGAGACTCTTAAGAACAGACCATGGCCTTTCTTTTGTGTGGGTGACAGCGTTCCAGATTGCTACAATTTTCCCACATTCTCTCCTAGAGCTTCCCCCCAACCCCCCCATTTCCAGGTAAAGAAACTAAAGCCCAGGAAAGGAGGCTTTTCCCAGACTGCAGAGCCAGCCTGCCTGCAGCAGAGTTCAGTCTAGAACCCAGGCTCTTGTTCTTCTGGGGATTGGGCAGACCAGACCTTGGTCTTTGTCCAGGAGGGCAGGACCTGGGCACCAGCACTTACAGTTGCTCCTTTTGGGCCTGTTATCCCCTGGAGTCCTCGAACACCTTGGCTGCCCTGCAAATAGATAGAGGTCAGGTCCCTTCAGGATGCTGAGCACCAGTCTGGCTGTGCCAAGAGGGGCATATCTGAGTTCAGTGGCCTTTGGATCCCAGAGTCCCTGTGGCACAGGCTACACTACAGGGGCTGAAGGAGAAGAACTCAGAAGTACATTTCTGCCCTGGAACTAGGGAAAATGCGGAGAGGTCAGTGCCAAGCATAGGGGCTGGGCTGTGCCGAGTAGGGGCTCCTGGGAGCCTGCATTCAAGGAGACTCAGCTTGGCTAAATAAGGAAACACAACCATTAGAAGTGATTTGGGGCTTTGAGGGGTGGGGATGGTGGAGACTGGTGTGAAGAACTATAAACACAGTTTTAAGGCGACTGAAAAACTGAAGTTAGACTTGTTAGATGACGTTAAGGAATAATTGTTTTCCTTTTTTTGTTAAGGGATAATTTATTTTGTTAGTTGTGATAATGACGTGTTTATTCCTTTTTTAAAGAGATACATTGAGTAGTGTTTAGGTGAGATGACAGCCACGTGGATGTGGAATCCATGACTCTGCCTCTGAATTTCAGTATATTTTATTTTATTTTTTGAGACAGGGTCTCACTCTATAGCCCAGGCTGGTCCTGAACTCACTCACTCTATAGCCCAGGCTGGTCCTGAACTCACTCTAGAGGCCAGGCTGGCCTTGGACTCATGGCAGTCCTCCTGCCTCAGCCTTCCGAGTACTGGGATTACAGGCGTGCGCCACCACGCCCAGTTTATGTGGTGCTGGGGAATCGAACTCGGGTACTTAACACTTGACATAGCACTTGCTAGGCAAGTGCTTTAACCGCTGAGCCATTTCTCCAGCCACTGAATTTCAGTATATTTTAAAACTTGGATTTTTTTAATAAAAGTTAATTTTATTTTCGGTTCAGTTTTTCTGTAAACCTACAACTGTTCAAGAAGTCTGTTAATTAAAAATAAATAAGTACAGAAAAGAGTTAAGAGAACTGGGATCCAGACCAAATCCCATTAGCCCAATGGTTGATTTGCTGGAATTCCATTGTCCGGCCCCATTGACCATGGTACTGGATCCCAGTGTCCGGATTTGGGTTGACTAGGTTCTCAGCACAGATGATAGGAACCCCCAGCTGTCACCCCATGCACAGACAGACAGACACACATACATGGGCATACATGTGTGCACATAACCACCAGCCCTGGATTGGAATAAGTCCTGCCCAGCGCTCCCCACGGGCCTTGACCAGACAAGGGTGCCCAGAGGACTCACCACGTCGCCCTTCTCCCCAGGCCGGCCTGGTGGTCCTCTTGGACCTTCTTCACCCTGGCAGGGAGGACAGACAGGAATCCAATTTATGGCGGCTCAGAGGAATAGCAACCACTTTGTAACAAAGGAGCTCCAGCCTGGGTCTGGGGGACAGCAACAGACTTACTGGTGACCCAGGGGCGCCAATGGAGCCCACCATGCCTTTATAACCACGAGGACCCTGGGGAAAGGAAAGAATTGTGGGTCAGTCCTGGATGGACGCCAGAGGGCCAGGCACAGTAGCTCTTGCAGGACACCCCTAGATTCACTTACCATCTCTCCCTTAGGTCCTGCCATACCAGGGTAGCCTCTGATGCCCTGGGGACCCTGTCAAGACAGAAAGATGACAGCATCAGCGCCTGCTAAGCACATTTCCTGATCCCTTTTCTGACTCCATTCCTCTTTACAACGCCCCTTTGAAGTAGGCAGCAGAGTCTCCACATCCCAATGAGACACTGAGGCTCAGAGGTGGGGATGCTCACCAGGGTCACACAAAGGGACAGTGGCAGAACAAGGACTTCAGCTGGGCGTTCTGGCTGGCACTTTTGATTTCCATCCTCTAATTATTCCTACAGTCACCCTCAGTGTCTTCTCCTACCCAAAGATACTCCCTTTGTAGTTCAAGCTTGTCCTGAACTCACTATGTAGCAAGCTGGCTTCAGAGTCACAGCAATCTTCCTACTTCAGCCTCTCCAGTGCTGGGATCACACACCACATCCAGTTACTATATTTTTGGTGTGGCACAGGGGAATCGAACCCAAGGCCTTTACACATACTAGGCAAGCACTCTATCCACTGACCTATACTTCAAGCTCACACAGGCAAGTGACCACAGTAAGGACTCTCAGCCCCAGAAAGGTCGGTCACAGGGGAAGGTATTTCTTACCGGTGGTCCAGGGATGCCCTGCTCTCCAGAGGCACCCACGTCTCCTTTAGGACCCTAAAAGCAAGGATGAGCTATCAGACAGCACCACCAGATGGATGGAGAGAAAAACACACAAGGAAAGATACTAGCTACCTTTCCCAGGAAGAGCAGCCAGGAAGGAACCTTAGAAACCATACAGCTCCATGTAACAGATGGGGAAACTGAGGGCAAGCAAGGACAAAGGACTCATCCACAGACACACTGGCCTACACATAGGCCTCCTGCCCCCCAGCTCAAGGCTCTGTCCCCTAGCCCAAAGGAACAGCAGAAGGGATGAAGAAGGGGACAGGCCTCTCTCAAGCACCCCACATCCCATGGCCCTAAGACTTCATACTCACTGGCTTCCCCTGGTGGCCTGGGTCACCCAGAATTCCACGCCTGCCTGGATGCCCCTAGAGGGAAGAGGATAACAGCATGAGGTACCCTCCGATCACGAGCTCTGCCCTCCCAAGACACGGGCTGGGAGTTTTCACCTTCACTCCCTGCAGTCCTTGGGGTCCTTTCACACCTGCTGGACAGTTGGTTGGGCACTGGAAAGAAAATCCCATGGGACCTGGGGTCACTTGCCTGGTCCAGGCCAGGCAGGAAGTACATCCCCATCTTGCCACCTCCTGAGCACTCTGCCCGAGCCTCTCCATCACCACCTCTCCCCATGGCCCCTCGACAACGCATCCCATCACCCTGCCCCAGCCTTGCCTCTCACCAGGAAATCAGCGCTGCCTTCCAGGCCCTGGATGGTTCCCGGGCGCCCCTGGAGGAGAAGTATGAAGATAGAACCTAACCTGACCCTGACCCTCCCCACCCCAAGCCCCTTGCCCAGGAGCATATGGCCATGTGGGAGGTCTGAGGACACTTACAGGTTTTCCAGGGGGTCCTGGGGGCCCTGATGGTCCCTCTGGTCCTGGATCCCCCTGGAAGCAAGAAAGGCCCAATAATACCACCAGGTACCGTTGTCCAGGTTATCCCTGCCTCTGCCCTAGTTCCTGCCACTGGCCTGTCCATCCTGCCCTTCAAGGCACCTACTGAGAGCCACCACCAGGGGAAGATCAAGGAGACTGACAGGAGATGGAGCCAGACCTTAGACTCCCTGAAAGACCTATCCTCAGGGTGGGCTCAGCAGGAGATTTCTGTGTCAGATCTGAAGAGCTCCAAACTGGCCCGGAGGAAGTCCAGAAACTCCCAAGGGCCCCACCCCACCTCACCAGCTTGGAGACAGGGCAAAAAGCAGCCAGAGTACAGCATGGCTGGGGCTCACCTTGGGGCCTGGGATTCCGATCTCACCAGGGAGGCCAACAGGTCCAGGTGGGCCCTGGGGAGCAGAGAGGTGAATGGCCAGGTTACCTTAGAGGGTCGCCCACCCAGAATACAAAGGTAGGGACAGGTACCCCAACCTTCTTCTTTATTATGACTCCTTAACCCCAGAAAGACCGACAGTTTGGGCTTTGAGGACCAGAGAATTCCAGAGTTCATGCATAAGGCCCCCAGGTGGGCTGGCCCAGGGTCTCCAGGAAGTCTGCTCCCTCCTGACACTATTACAACACGTTGGCCCCTCCTCATGGTAGCTATTCCCCCAAAGCCCTTCTGTGTTCCCCTCTTCCTCTAAATATGTGGACACCCTGCCCTACCCGTGAGGACTTACAGGAGGTCCAGCAAAGCCAGGGCCCTGGAACACAAAGAAAGGAAACTGAGTCCATGGCTCCCTCCCTACATCCTCCCCACCCACAGCGGGGCCCTCAAAACCCTCACAGGTGGCACTCACCGGCAGGCCAGGGGGTCCTGGGAGCCCAGGTTGGCCCTGTAAAGGCAATGAGAGATTCTCAGAGACTGCAGGTTTCTGGATCTCCCCTCCTCTCCACTTTGACACCTCCCAAAGTTAGGCCCTAGACTGCCTACACTGAGTACCCAGGAGGCCACTTACCTTAACTCCAGGTGTCCCCATGGGACCAGGCTCTCCTTTGGCTCCAGTTAAACCCTGGAGAAGAAAGAAAAGATACGATCAGTAAGGGACAAGCTGCCCCAGACCCACACAGCAGGGGCAGGGGATTCTCCTGGCTGGACCTGGGCTTCTTTTGATGTACCTCACAAAGCCTATAGGCCTTAACACCTCTTTTTCCCTTTCCCTAGTTCCCACAGTAATCCTGGGAGGTAGGCAAAACAATTAACCTCTTTTGAAAGACTTATAAACCCAGACCTCACAGCTCCCAGTTCAGGAGTCTAGAGGACCTAGAGGTAGGTCTGAATCGGCCATGTACTTGATGTCTGTCCTTGGCATCTTTTTCTGAGGCTTACATCTTCTCTGCTGCAAGATGAGTTTGTTATGCTCACCTCACTGGGGAGATGTGAGAGTCTGATTGAGTAGAGGCCCTGGCAGTCTCTGCAGGGTAGGGATGAGTTTGGAGGCTGGCCCTGGCCCTGGTCATACTTCTTGAGCCAGCTAGAGAGAGGCAACTCACGGGGGCCTCTTCTTCTCATCTTTCAGTGACTGAATGACTGAGCTCCACCAGACGCCAGTCCCCATGCTACTGGGACAGGCTGCACCCAGGAGTTGGCCGCTTTGGGGCCCTCTGGGTGAGGCTCCTTTCCTGAGCTATCCTGTGGCTGCAGTGAGTCTGGGGAAAGGAAAAGGGGCCAGGAAGGGCAGCTTGAAGCCAGAAATGAGATACTTAGTCCTGAGGGCTACAGACACACAGGACAACCTCGCACCCCACAGAAAGCAGATCCCAGTTCCAGTGAGTCAGTGCTCCCAAGGTGTGTGTGAGGTTCCAGTGAGTTCCCAAGTCACGCAAAAGTAAGGGGGCTCATGGCTGGAGATTCTTCATCCCTTGCCCATCTCTGAGCAGATGAGCAAAGAAGCCAAAAGCAGGCTTCAGAGCCAACAGGTGGAGCCCGCGCCTGTCCTACTCAACACCAAGATACTCACATCAATTCCAGGCTTCCCATCTGGCCCATCTGGCCCGGGTTTGCCAGGCTCTCCCTTGGGTCCCTAGAAAACAGAGGTGGAGAAATATTAGCCAGAGGGGAGCAGAGACTGGAAAGGTGAAAGGTCAAAGAGGAAAAAAGCACTCACCACAGGGCCAACTTTCCCAGGGGGGCCCTTGTCACCCTGCAAGATACAATGGTGAGATAGCGCTCTGTGGCTCAGGATTCCCCAGGCGGGAATCCAACGTTCCTATGGGGCCAGTTCCAGAAGCTCATTTCCTCGAGCTCCTCCCTTTTGAACTGAGTTCCCTCTTCAGCCTTGTATTATTTAGGAAAAGGGCTCTTTCTCATTAAAAAAAAAATTATAAGAGTATTCAGACAATCTCGGGCATCTGGGGAAGGGTGTATCCACATGCACGTGGATCTGAGGCATGCTGATGTTGGTAAGGTGTGTCACTGAGGAGGCCTGCGTATGGGGCTGTGGGCTCCAGTTAGCTGGGAGAGTGGGTGCCTCTTAGATCAGGGAGGGGAGGAGGCTGGAGCTTTTAGAGAAACCTACAAGAGTGGGAAGCGAGGCAGGCAGAGGCCCTATTCTGGATTGGCAGTCAGGCAAGGACCAAGAAGACCAAGGAGGGGACTAGATTCAAAATGTATCCAGAGAGGGAAGGACCTCTTTCCTAAGTAACAAAGGACCCTTGGTGGAGGACAAGCAGCAGGGCTAGCAGAGTCCGATGAGGCCCCCAGAGAGGCCCTCAGGCATTTCAGAGCTTGCGGCAGCGACAGCCTGGCTGAGGTCCAGCGTCCTGGGCCGGGGGTTGGGAGGGTGGGGGCACCAGGCTGAATAGAAGTCTGTCCAGATGGTAAACACGAAGCCGACCTCCTGGGGGAGCTTCCAGATTGAAGTGTTTAACCCTCACTGTGCTAGGGACAGCAGGGAGC